>CM052887.1:45254457-45299398 GCA_028534135.1 Potos flavus
TTTTTTTCTGATAGCCTGACATGATTTACCAGGTAAAAGGAGCTGTTATAAATAGGTAGTTCATAATGTGGTAGTGAGATATTTGGGGAGGGGAAGGTTTCTGTATTCCTATGATTCAGTCTGAGTCTTTTAGTGAGGCTAGGCCTCTGGACTGTGAACTCTACAAGAGTTTCTGAGGTTTTTTTCTCTCCCCTTAGGTGGAACAGGATAGCTAGAGAGGGCTGGAGTTGGGTATTCCCCTTCCCCCAGGTCAGTTAGGCTCTGGTAATTCTTCAACTGATCTGGTTAACTAGTTTCCCCTGAGAGCAGGCCTTGTTAAAAACAGAGTGCTCTGCTGTTTCAAAATGGTTCTTTTTCCCCTTCTTTTGCCAGCAGCATGGGGGTGTTTTTCTCCAGTATTTTTTGTCAGAATCTGGTGGAGCTCCTGGAGGTAAGTCTTAGAATATTGTGGGACCCTGTTTATGACTGAATCCCCCTGAAATTTTTAAATATCAGACTTGTCTATACTGAACCTCTAGCAATTTGTCATTTACGGTTCTGATTTTCCTGCCCCAGCACCGGTTCCCACCTTGTTTTCTGCTTGTGTATCTCTGCTCTAGGAAGGTGGGACTCCTTGTCTGTCTTGGGGGCCAACATTTTGTCCTGTGTCCTCCCTTCTCGTATGAATCTAAGAAGAGTTGTTGAATTTTCAGTCTGTTCAGTTTTTTACTTGTTTTAAGTGGCAGCTTTCGCTCAGACGTTACATGCAAAACCAGAACTCTTCTAGATTTTTTAGCTGATTAGAAGAGTACATGGTTGAGAAACTACTCAGTGGTTGTAAAAGTGCTGTGAGTCCATTAAGCAGTGCGGGTGGTCAAAGAAGACCTCTTTCTTCCTCCTCCTCCTGCTTGTGTGCCCTTTGGTCAAAAAAACAAAAAACCAAGCCAAACCCCCGCCTGAGAACTCTGGAGATAGTGCATCAGGTGATTCTGTGTGTCCCTGGAATGAATGCCTTGAGAGGGGATTCCTGTGGCAGCTTGGTGCTGGTACCGCTGCTGTCTACAGCTGGTGGGTCTCATGCCCTCTAATCATGAGAGAAGGCCCCAGGAAAACCTAAGTCTTAAGGTAAAATGTCTTTTTTTAAAAAAAAAATTATTTATTTATTTGACAGAGAGATCACAAGTAGGCAGAGAGGCAGACAGAGAGAGGAGGAAGCAGGCTCCCTGCCGAGCAGAGAGCCCGATGCGGGGCTCGATCCCAGGACCCTGAGATAATGCCCCGAGCTGAAGGTAGAGGCTTAACCCACTGAGCCACCCAGGCACCCAAGGTAAAAATGTCTTAACAGCAGTATTCAGAGCATATTCTTATGGAGTCCTGACTCTTGATAAATTTGGTTAGGATGGAGGCAAACTTTTAAGTTAGAGCTCCTGTAATCAACCAAAGGTACAGGCTCCTGTGGATGGACATGGAGGGACAGGGCCTGGTAAATGTTGAGCATTCATCTCGTAGACCTGTGTTGGCTCATCCTTCATGGTCTGCAATGGCCTTTCATACTGATTGGCTCAAAGGTAATAAGGGTTAGTGGTGTTGGTTCAGAGAGGCTCTTGACTACAGATTCATCAGTTTGGTTGCACTGACTGTCAGAAGGAACAGGACATTATTATCAGTGAGTTGCATTTAATCAGCACCCAGGCTGTGCATTGCAGCTAAGGTTTGAAATGGAGCAGGGAGCACTTTCAGCCCTTCCTAGAGTAAGATCTTGTGCCAACCTCTTTCATTCCTCCTTTTAGTTTGTGTGATTTCCTCCTGGCTCACGCTGCTCCAGCCTTACCACCTTCTGTTTCTTAAATTGGCCAACATTATTCCTGCTGCAGCTACTTTGCACCAGCTGTTTGCATTTCTCCCAGGATCTCTCGTGCGTCACTCACACCATCCCATCAATATGGCTCAACTCTAAGGTCGCCTTTTCAGAGAAGTCTTCTGCAGCTAGCATGGCAGTGCTCTCTCACTATCGGTTATGATCAAAACACTCTGTTCTGATTTCTTCATGGCATTAGTCACTTTTTGCCAATGATCTCTAATATCTTTTTTCTTTGATGGCATTCCCTACTAGAATGTAAGCTCCATGAAAGCCGGACCTTGCTACTTACTTACCATTGTATCCCTAGGACCCAAAACTGTAACTGGCACTTGGTAGGAACCAGGTAAATATGTATTTAATGAATGAATAGAAAGAATTCCCATCCGGAGTAACCCTCTTGAACTCCAGGCCAATGTCATATCCTTGTTTTTCTCAGCTGTCATATTGGAGCTTACATGCTTAAGCCATCCAGTTTCCAGACCGATCTAAACTTAAATGGGTATAATGTAAACATGTTCAGATTACCCTTCAGAAGGAGGATGCAGTGGTCACCAGCCCAGCCCTGGGTTCTGCAGACCCCAATCCCGATAAGGATAGAGAGTCTTGGTGGCTGCTTTGAGATATGGACTGCTGTGTCTTGAAACTCGGCAGTGGTCCCAGGTCACAGTTATGCCTTCCTCCATTGGTCCCAGTTTTCATGAGTACAGCTGCTGTTTCCCTAACCTCCCTCCCTACCCACCTCCCACCCTCCAATCTCTGTAGCGTGGGCTCTAGCATGATCCTTGGTGAAGATTCCATTCCACATGGACAGAATCCCTAGATGACAACCGTCTGCCGTGCACTGGCTCTCTCTGCTTTCTACCAAGTTATGCCCTCCCACCCTCTCTCAAGGTAATTACTGCTGGGCAGTCCAGAAAGTGCCTGTAGGCTGGGCAAAGCAATGCCATTACTTAACCCTGGTCAGAATTGCTTGCCTTTGGAGAGAAGAAAAACAGTAGATAGTGAATAGTTTCAGTACAACTTGAAGGGTTTGCTTTGCTTCTGGAGTAAGAATTTCTTGTATTGCATTTACTTTATTTTATTATTTTTATTATTTTTTTAAGATTTTATTTATTCATTTGATAGAGAGAGAGCACAAGCAGGAGAGAGAGGGAGAAGCAGGCTCCCCACTGAGCAGGGAGCCTGATGTGGGGCTTGATTCTAGGACCCCGGGATCATGACCTGAGCTGAAGGCAGATGCTTAACTGACTGAGCCACCCAGGCACCCCTGCATATATTTTATTTTAAATGCACTGAATACATGCAGCATTGATCTGATGAGAAAAGTCTAACTGACATTAGAATTTCTCATTTCTCTCTTCCCTTGCTCACTTTTTATTCATATTTACACCTTAAGAATCTAAATATAGGAATTCTGATACCTTTCCTAAAATTCAACTTGAGTTGATACCATGCCCTTTACGGACTACTACCATGCCTCTGGTGCTGGCAGGTAGGAGGGCAGAGTGAAGTTCAGGTCCGTAATCTCCTAGCTCCCTCCCTGCTAGGTTGCTAGGCAGGCTGCAGCTCCTCCAAGGAGGACTCCACAGCTGCAGCTGCCCCTTTTGGGTCTTAATACCTGCTCTCCCTCTTGCCCCATCAGGCCTAGGGGTGGTAATAGTGCCCCAGTTGCTACCCTCTGGAGTGCTTCACCTCTGTTGTTTTCTCTTTTCTCTTCCTACTCCTTTGTAAATGATCACTTTATTAAGCGTTTCCAGTTATCTGTCCAAGTGTGTCATTTGCTTCTGCAGATACCCTAGGTACATGGGATATGAATTAGGATAAAAGCATTAGTACATCGGGGGTTGCCTGGCTGGCTCAGTCAGTAGAGTATGCAACTCCTGATCTCAGGCTTGTGAGTTTGAACCCCATGTTGGGTGTAGAGATTACTTAAAAAAAAAAAAAAAAAAAAAAACTTAAAATATGAGTACATTGGGTATAGTGTATGTGTAAACAATAGAAGAAAACATAGGAGACAGTCTCCAGGATTAGGACTAGATGAAGTGTTTTTAGACATGACACTGAAAGCAAAGAAATTGGGCTCCTGGAAAACTTTTGCTCAGTGAAAGACCCTGTTAAGGGCACCTGGGTGGCTCAGTTGGTTAAGTGTCTGCCTTTGGCTCAGGTTATGATCCTAGAGTCCTGGGATCGAGTCCTGGGATCAAGTCTCACATTGGGCTCCCTGCTGGGTGGGGAGTCTGCTTCTCCCTCTCCCTGGCACTCCCCCTGCTTATGCTCTCTCTCTCTCTCTGAGAAATCAATAAAATCTTAAAAAGAAAGAAAGAAAGAAAGACCCTGTTAAGAGGATGAGCAGGCAGGCTATGGACTGAAAGAAAACATTTGTAAATGACCCGCAAACCATATATCTGATAAAGAACTCTCAAAACTCAACGGTAAAAAAAAAAAAAGCAAAAAACCCCAAACGATCCTGTTAGGATCATAATGGCTAAAATAAAAAAAAAATAGTGATAACATCAAATGCTGGCAAAGATGCAGATAAACAAAGTCACTCATACATAGCTGGTGAGAGTGGAAAATGGTACAGCCACTCTGGGAAATATGTTGGCAATTCCTTAAAAATCTAAACACACTTTTACCACGCAACCCAGAAATAATACTCCTAGGCAATTATCTCAGAGATAAGAAAACTTAGGTTCCCACCAAAATGTCTACATGAATGATCCTAGCAGCTTTATTTGTAATAGCCAAAAATTAGAAATGGGTCCTACATCTTTCAATGGATAAGTAAATGGTGAAACAAAGTGTGTCATATACACATCATAGCATACTACTCTGCAATAAAAAAAAAAATCAACTTTTGGAGTATATGTATATCTCTAGTGGAGCTCAAGACAATTATGCTGAATGAGGAAAAGTTATAAAAAGGTTATATTATGAATTTATTTTTATTTTTATTTTATTTTTGAATCTATTTTTATAATATCGAAATAATATAGAGATGAAGAGATGAGTGGTTGTCAGGGAAAAACTTTTTGCAACTTCCTATAGTTCTATAATTATTTAAATAATGAAAAGTAAAAGAAAATCAGCCTCCATTGGGATGAAACTTGGGAAATGGGTTGTTTTCATCTTTGGCCTGGGGGAGCTGAAGAGATGAAGGTAACAGCAGAGCCCTGTGCTATTAGCTGTATGCCAGTGCTAAGCTGCGTCAATAATTGTTAAATCGACAAAAGGATGAAAATCAAGATCCCAATATTCCCAATGAGAAGATTTTATTTTTAATTGTTTAACTTAAATACTTAAATTTACGGGGCGCCTGGGTGGCTCAGTCATTAAGCGTCTGCCTTCGGCTCAGGTCATGATCCCAAGGTCCTGGGATTGAGCCCTGCATTGGGCTCCCTGCTCAGTGGAGAGCCTGCTTCTCCCTCTCCCACTCCCCCTGCTTGTGTTCCCTCTCTCGCTGTGTCTCTCTCTGTCAAATAAATAAATAAAACCTTAAGAAAAAAAACAAACCTTAAATTTACACAAGTTTTCCATATCTCTCTGCAGATACAAATATACAAATGTAAAATTTCTACTTTAAAATGCTAGTAATTGGGGCACATGGGTGGCTTAGTCAGTTAAGCATCTGCCTTCGGCTCAGGTCATGATCCCAGGGTCCTGGGATCGAGTCCCACATCGGGCTCCCTGCTCAACAGGAGTCTGCTTCTCCCTCTGCCTGCCACTCCCTCTGCTCATGCTCTCTCTCTCTCTCTATCAAATAAATAAACAAAATCTTTAAAAATAAATAAATAAAAATGCTAGCAATTTGCCCCTTCAGAATATACAAACTTGTAGGGAGACTTCGCCCATCTTCAAGGAGCCCTGGGCGTATTTATAGAGACTTTCTAAAGAGACGTCAGCGTTCTCAATATGTGAATGTTAAACTCTCCTCTGCACAGTGAAATCAGAGTTCTCTAGACCCGGATCTCAAAACATTCCCCTGAAAGTGTTCCCCAAACTCGGGGTGCGCATTCCATCTGTACTAGCACATACAGGAATGTGCTTCTGGGGTGCCGTACACTCAATGTGCCTCCTGAAGAACAGGAAGTATTTCCCTTGCACTCTTTCCTTTGCCTTCTACACACACATACATTCCTCTTTCCTGTATAACCATGTTTTGATCCATCCAAGTTATAGTAACATAATTTCTGAATGGATAAAAATAAGAGTTACTATGTTCTCATTTTATAGGTTGAAGAGATTTTTTTTTTTTAAGATTTTATTTATTTGTCAGAGAGAGAGAGAGGACAATCAAGGGGAGCAGCAGGCAGGGGGAGAATCAGACTCCCCACTGAGCAGGGAGCTCCATGTCAGACTCGATCCCAGGACCCTGGGATCATGACCTGAGCCAAAGGCAGACGCTTAACTGACTGAACCACCCAGGCATCCTGAGCAAAGACACTGATGACGTAGTGGAAGAGTACCTGGATTTGGACAGAGCATGTTTATTATCTCTGTGACTTTTGGTGATTTACAAACTCAGAGAGTCTTGGTTTTCTTGCTGGGAAAACTGTGTCACAATTTTTTTGGAAGGGTGAATGAGATCTTAACTGTTGAAGTGATTTGATGTGTAAAGTAGTCACATTAGGACTGGAGTTAGTGGACTAGCTCAAAGTTTGTAGTTAGTGGCATTGACAGAGATTGGATATAGGTCTTCCCAAACATGGTTCAGTTCTTTATCCTGCAGATTGGTTCTATGTTTGATGTTGTTGCTCTTCTTTTAACCTTTTCTAAACCTGATTTGAGAGCAGCAAGTAGAGTTTTCTACAACATGACACAAAGAGAACCAGAGCAAGATTATATCTGTCACAGACGAAAATACTCTATTTATGTGTCATAGTAATCTATTCATTGGTTTATGGACCCAAAATTCTCCAGGGGGACTCACAAATCCCCATAATGTTTCCAGGTGCCAGGTTTTTCATTTGGAGCTCTGATTCAGTTGACAGATGCCTAAGAATCACATGTAGCCAAATGACTCCTCAGTTAGTACAAAGCTGATAACACTGAAGACTGGTTATTCCAGCTGAGATTCCTTGGAAACTCTATCCAGACCATGCTTTTCAATTCTCATTCTCGAATTTAATGTTATTTTATGCTAATGCCAGGGCTTGTTCCCCACAGCCATATCTTTCAAATATCCTGCCCCCCCCTTTTTTTTTTTACAGAAAACACTAACTTACAGAGAGAGCTCTCTTTGAGGAAGTCAAAAGAGATCAATAATAGCTTTCAGTTCCTCAAATGTGAGTGAAACTGTATTTTGGAGATTCATATACAAATCAGACTGGGGGAAAGTATTCTAAATAAGAATAATAAATAATAGGGGCGCCTGGGTGGCTCAGTGGTTAAGCCTCTGCCTTCGGCTCAGGTCATGGTCCCAGGGTCCTGGGATCGAGCCCTGCATGGGGCTCCCTGCTCAGCAGGGAGCCTCCTTCTCCCTCTTCCACTCCTCCTGCTTGTGTTCCGTCTCTCACTGTCTCTCTGTCAAATAAATAAATAAATAAATAAATCTAAAAAAAAGAATAATAAATAGTATAATCTTTTTTTTTAAGATTTTATTTATTTATTTGACAGAGAGAGAGATCACAAGTAGGCAGAGAGGCAGACAGAGAGAGAGAGGGGGAAGCAGGCTCCCTGCCGAGCAGAGAGCCCAATGCGGGGCTCGATCCCAGGACCCTGAGATCATGACCTGAGCCGAAGGCAGAGGCTTTAACCCACTGAGCCACCCAGGTGACCCTAAATAGTATAATCTTAAACCATAGGAATTAGTTGGATGGTAAATATAGAGTCCCCAGCTGTGTCCCATCACTAATAAACAAGGATTGATAGAGGAAAATTGATCTGCCCAAAGTCTTACAGACAGTAACTGGGAGAGTTGGAATTTGAATCCGGGTCTTCTGATTACTCTAATTTGAGTGCTTTATTTGCTAGTACTAGCCCTTAGATAAAAATGTGACAATAGCCCCTCCTTATTTAGGGGGATACATTCCAAGTCTTCCTCAATGCCTGAAACTGCTGATAGCAGTGAACCCCTGGGTGAGCTGTGTTTCTTCCTTTTAATACATTCCTACGATAAAGTTTAATGTATAAATTAGCCACAGTAAGAGATAATAACTAGTAACAGTAGAACAATCAGAACAATATACTCTAATAAAAGTTACGTGAATGTGGTCTCTATCTTTCCCTCTCTCAGAATATCTTACTATACTCCTACTTCTTATGATGATGATGGGAGATGATAAAATGTCTATGGGATGAGATGAGATGAGATGAGGAGAGCTGCTGGTGGAGTTCCAGGCTGAGTCTAAAGCCCAAAGAACCAGGAAAGCCCGTGGTAAAAGTTCTAGTTCAAGTCTGCGACCAAAGGCAAGAGAAGACTGATGTCCCAGTTTGAAAACAGGCAGAGTGCAAATTCCCTATTACTCTACTTTTTGTTCTATTCAGGCTTTCAGAGGATTGTATGAGGCCCATCCACACTGGGGAGCGCTGTTTTACTCATTCTACCAATTAAAATGCTCATCTCATCCAGAAATCCTCACAGACACACAGAGAATAATGTCTAACCAAATATTTGGGTACCCAGATATTTAAATTAACCATCACAGAAGTGGACAAGTTCCCAGGTTTTTGAGATTTCTTGTGATGATATCAACCTCTAAGTAGGATAGTTACTTTATAGAAAAATTTCACATACTTTACATTTCTTTTTTCCCCTTCGCATAATTTCATGATATTCCCTGTTCCACCCTTTTTTTTCTTCAACTGGAAAAAAAATGCTGCATGAAAAGATTCATTAGCTTGATTCTTTTTTCTCTAAAAATTCCATTATTATTCCTAATAAGTGATACTTGTTTTTTGTTTTTGTTTTTTTTTTTGTGGATAGGAACAAATGAAAAGTTTCACTTTGTAGCACACATACTATATATCAAACATGTACTAGGATGTATATCAGAGTAGTGGGCATTTTTTTTTTTTTTTAGAAAGGGTGTGCAAGTAGGGGGTGGAGTTGGAGAGGTGGTTAGGAGGAGGCGAGAGGCAGAAGGAGAGGGAGAGTGAATCTTAAGCAGCCTCCACACCCAGCACTGAGCCAATAAGGGGATCAATCTCAAGATCCTGAAATCATGACCTGAACTCAAATCAAGGGTTGGATGCCCATCCAACTGAGCCACCCAGGTGCCCCAGAGTAGTCTGGTCTTAAAATACAATTAATCATGTATATATATATATATATATATATATATCTCCTTATATATCCTTACTAATGGTATCTTCCAGTCACTTTTAAATTCCCCAGTATCTAAAAACAAGTGCGGGGGTAAAAAACGAAATTACTTCCAAAGGTCAGGTAGATAATGTAAATGAGGAAAGCATTTTGGAGTAAGTAATAGAAGGCAGTGAGGACTGGGCCAAACTGGAAAGCATGTGCCCTGTGTGTAGAAGGTGGTCTGTAATCAGTTCCGGTCCTGTGTTCCCGTGGGAGAAAACAAGTCCCATATTGCAAGTTCCCAGGATTTTTATTTTAAAGAAGAATTTAAGTGCTGCTATTTTTAATTACCATTTTTAAAATTTAAAGGCGCTTTAACTAATTTAACTAATTCTAGTAAAAAAAAAAATAATGTTCAGGCCACAAACTAAACATACCTGTCATTATATCTGGCCTGTGGGTCTTCAGTTTTTGACATCTGATCTGAAGCCTATAGTTTCCTCCTATAAAATTTATTCACGGCAAGTAGATGGCCACAAAGCCCAAATGAGAGCAGTTTCTGGACAATCAGCCAGGCTCAGTCTTTAATGTTCATCTGCATAACCATGTAATTCAAATTCACGATTTCGGAAAATGACACGTTCCTATAAGCCACGAGTCTTAAGATCTCTAATGGAAACTTTGAATCAAATCTTAGAAGCCAAGTATATTCTGTATTTGGGACCCTCTCCAGTCCTTTCTCTTCTTGTCCAGCACCAGCAGGGCTTCCCTCTAAAAACCAAATGAAGAGATTAATCTTCTTGTCGTAGAATTTCAGGGACTATTTGGCTGAAAATGGCAGAGTTTGGCACTGAGGGCAGCCACTGTCAACTTTGCCACTCTATATGGCAGGTTTGCCTTAGGTAAAACCACGGCATTGAAATAGTTTGTATTTTCTTTCATTAATAAACTTTTTTTTTTTAACCCAAATAGTGTATTTATTTTTAGGGTTTTTTTGCAAGGATGAAACCAGTGTCTTAGGAAATAATATAATCTAGCATCCTGAGAAATTCCTTTTTTAGAATATTTTGTGTGTACATATATTTTGATCTAGGGTTGTTACTCTTGCCAGTAATAGCTAGTTTGATGCAAAAACTATGTGACTACTTATTATGAATGTTGCAAAAACTGCTCTTAGGTTAAATACAACAGTCTTGGCTGGCTTTATCATTTTATAAGAGTGGTTCTCAAATTTTAACTGTAAGATCTGTCGTAAAAACTCGTTGCCAAGAGTGCCATTAACAGTTCTTCCTATCTCTGTACATGCATGCTGCTCCTTCTGTCAAAAGGGGGATTCTTACTTCCCTTCCCCTTGACTTAGGGTAGTCCACGTGACCAGTAGGATGCAGCAGAAGAGTCTCTGAGTTCTGGGATTAGGCTTTAAGAGACCCAGCAATTTCGGCTCCTGTCTTGGAAACCAGCTGTCACGTCAAGAAACTCAGACTAGCCTACTGCCTAGTGAGGGACCGTGGGAGAAGACGTGCCACGTGAAGGAGGACTGGGATGCTCCATCCGTGGTCAGCACCACGTGCTCAAACTGCATGAGACCGTGGGGCATAAGTTGGACCAATAGAGCTTCCAGCTGAATGCAGCGATAGAAGTGGGATCTGCAGATACCATGCGGTGCACACATCAGCCAATCTAAAGAATTCGAAGAAAAAGAAATTAGTCATCATTTTAAGCCACTGTGTTTTAGAATGGCCAGTTACCAACAATAAACAATAAAGAACCTGCTTGCTACTAATTGCTAACGACTTGGCATCCTCCATAGAGTTTCGGGCTCAGTAGGTTTGGATAAGGTCCAGGGATCACTGCTTTAACAAGAGCCTGGAATAATTCAAATGCCAGGTAGCATTTTTCGGAGCCACCTGTTGGGATCATTACTCCAAAAGCACACCCAGGGAATGCTCAACAAATTTATTCTCAAGCTTGAAGAAAGTGTTCGAATTTTTATTTATATATTTCCTTGGTCTAAAAACTCATAAAGAAACAAAGCTTGACTATTAATATCCTATATATTAGGTGGTCACAGGGCACACTCTTCTTCAAACAAGAGGAACTTCTAACACAGGAGGAGCTGCCCCTGTCTTCTTTCCTTTCTTTCAGAGCACTGCGGTTTACGTGTGTCCCTTCTAAGCAGATTTATGGATTATATGTCTTCTCCTACAAGACAGAATCTTGGCAATGTTTAGTAAGATAGGGAGTGACCATGGACATCTCTTATGTCTTACAGAAGTTCAGTGTTTGAGACAAAACACTTGGAGAAATTGTCAGATTTCAAGATGAATAGTGCATTTTTCTTTTACAAAATTCAAGTTTCCAAGTTTTCTAACCTTTCTGTTGTAAGTAACTGAGGAGAATGCTACCTAGTAGAAATTAACACAAACACAGACACTTAGTTGCTCTGTACCAACAAAATAGGAGCAATTTTCACAATTAGTGAGAACATTCCTTTTTTTAAAAAAGAAGTCTTTTCAAAATGGATATTGGGAAATAGCTCTACTATTAGATTGTATTGCAGAAAAGGATATGTTTCCTAAAAAATGCTGATTTTTGCACGCTTAAATTTGGAAACAACTGAAAACTGCATTTTAAAATCTTCCGACTTAAATTTCCATGTGTTGGAAGATGTTTGTAATTGATTTGCAATGACTGTTGGACATTAGAGAAGGTAGAAATTTACTAGCTAAATTTTGCCAAAAACCTTCCTATAATTTTTGGGTGGGACTGAAAAATGAGCATCACGATTTACTAAGTGCAGCCAATAACGTACTTATTCCATTTGGGATGTTCATATTTTATAAGAAAATTTTTTCACCTATAAAAACCATGTCTCAGAGGCGCCTGGGTAGCTCAGTCATTAAGCGTCTGCCTTCGGCTCTGGTCATGATCCCAGGGTCCTGGGATGGAGTCCCACATCTGGGTCCCTGCTCAGTGGGAAGCCTGCGTCTCCCTCTTCCACTCCCCCTGCTTGTATTCCCTCTCTGTCAAATAAATAAATAAAATCTTTAAAAAAAAAAAAAAAACATGTCTCAAAAGAACCTATAAGTAAACTTTCGATTTCTGTTGCAAGGTGTTAAACCAAAATTTGTGAAACTGTTGAAGCATATTATTATGCTAGGAATTTAATTAATATTATGTTTTTAGTGAGAATCATGTTTTTAAAAAAACTGTTGACCAATAAAATATTTAAAAATATTGTATGCTTCATTATCTTTTTCTGTAAATTTTTCTATTTTGGTGTTTTAGATGTACATAATATGATAGTATAATTTTCAAAGCGGATTAATATGACTACTTGCAGTTCATGCTTGAACATTTTTTATTACTGGAGTGTACTCTCTAAAACAAGTTTAGAAACTGACATTCTAGGGGCGCCTGGGTGGCTCAGTTGGTTAAGCATCTGCCTTCGGCTCAGGTCATGGTCCTGGGGTTCTGGGATGGAACCCCACATCAGGCTCCCTGCTCAGTGGGAAGCCTGCTTCTCCCTCTCCCACTCCCTCTGCTTGTGTTCCCTCCCTTGCTGTCTCTCTGTCAAATAAATAAATAGAATCTTAAAAAAAAAAAAAAAAGGAAACTGACATTCTAGAATATCAAGGCTATTCTATTATATCATCCATGCATGTTACTGTGGAAAATAACATATATCTGGTGGGTCATTGATGAAAAGTCTATAGAGCAGGAACATAATTTCGGTTCTTCATACATAATAGAATGGGGCCCTGGCTTAGATTTATTGTCTAGTAGATCACGTGCATTTGATACTTTTAGAGTCTGTTCTAAAATGACATAGATATGCATGTATGGCAACTTAGGAGAATTCTATTTATCATACACCATGAAGGATAACACACTTCTGGGTAGGTCAGTTACTTTTTCTGTAGTCTAGAATAGATGTTCAGTTCTCTGTCTTGAAAATAGACCAAGGGACAATGAATACCTGACAAAACCGAATCTGTTTTTATTCTCCTGCCTCCCCCTCCCGCCACCCACCCCCCACCATTTTTTTTAGCCTGATGCTGGGGGAGACATTATTGCTGAGAAGCTGAACTTCATCCAGCAGAGTTTTCTGGTCCTTTCAGCCTTCAGGAAGGGAACATACTTCTGTTTCTCATTCTGGCTCTCTAGGAAAGCAGACAGGGAGCATTTCAATATAAGAGCTTTTCACCCATGCGGTGTGGATAAGTGCATCACTTAACAGTGGTGGCACACGCTTGTGGGGAAAAGTATACTTCAGTGAGTGGAATAGAAACCCTGCTGGATTGTGCTGGGCAATTTAGGCCTTTTGTTCCACTTCACTATCAGAGAATTTCACTATAAGCCTTTACAAAGTGGGATACGATAGAAAAACACCCTCTGTGGTAAGCACTTTAGATGGTGTATGTGGTCTCCAAACGTAAGCCTGCTTGCTTTTAATTTATCAGGAATTTTCTCTTGATACTATAAATGTTATAAAATTGAAAACCATAAATGCTAAACTAATATAGATAAGATCTATGTTAACTTCATAGTAGATGTAACGCAAAGAAAAATAAATACCCTCGGGGTGCCTGGGTGGCTCAATGGGTTGAAGCCTCTGCCTTCGGCTCAGGTCATGATCTCAGAGTCCTGGGATCGAGCCCCACATCGGGCTCTCTGCTCAGTGAGGAGCCTGCTTCCCCCTCTCTCTCTGCCTACTTGTGATCTCTCTCTCTGTGTCAAATAAATAAATAAAATCTTAAAAAAAAAAAAAGAAATACCCTTAGGAAATACTTCCCTCTCACATTTTATGACCTTTGTGTTTTTTATAATATATTTAAATAGGTGTTATTGCTCATCCTATGTATATTTTAAATTATATTTTATTGTAATCACCCACATTATCATTGTATCAACTAGGTGTGTTAAATTAATGTTTATTATTTATAATATTTATTTATATAATTTATAATATTTATAATTATTTATTCCCTCCTTTGACCTCTGGCCTTTTTAGGCCAAAGGCGACAGATCATCCCAGGAACATACGTATTATTTGCTTTGTGGATGGGCTAATGGGTGAAGATGTAAATTGGAGAAATTTCCTCAAATAAGGAAGGGACAGAGAGGCTAAAGTCAGGATCAGAATTTGAGGAGAAAAAGGAATAAGGTTCAGGTGACAAGAAGAGGGAAGAGAGTCTGAGGGATTTCAAAAAGAGAAAAGGGATGGGGGTGTGGGTAGGAGGGAAAGAATTTTAAAGATCTGTCGTGTCATCTATTATGTAATTTCCCAGCCACCCCCCAAAATCTCAACTAAAATTCAGTTGTCAGTCTGTGCTTTTGGAATGTTTGTATTTGTTTATGATTCTGGGTGTATGTGTGAGATTGGCTTTAAATAGTCAATGGATATGAAAGAGTGGAAACGAGTTTTTTAAATATATAAATACATATATTTTAAGATGTTATTTGAGACAGAGAGTGAGTGAAAGAGAGAAAATAAGCGGGAGAGGGACAGAGGGAGAAGGAGAAGCAGGCTTCCCTGCTGAGCAGGGAGCCCCACCTGGGATTCTATCCCAGGACTCTGGGATCATGACCTGAGGTGACGGCAGATGCTTAACCGATTGAGCCACCCAGCACCCCAAAAGCAGAGTTTTGATTAAAATAATTGGGGGTGTAGTAAGAGGCCGAATGTGGCCTGGTGGTTCGTTCAAGTAGAAAGGAATATTTTATCGTGGACATCATTTAGAATTTTCTGTGCATGGTGATAATAAAAGCAGCCTAGTTTTTATTAATTTTTTTAAAAGATTTTATTTACTTATTCCTGAGAGACAGAAAGAGCAAGAGAGGGGCAGAGGGAAAGCAGGCTCCCCGCTGATCAGGGAGCCCAATGTGGGACTCAATCCTAGGACCCTGGGATCATGACCTGAGCCAAAGGCAGATGCTTAACCGACTGAACCACCCAGGCGCCCAAGTTTTTATTAACTTTTATTGTGTTTTTACATTTGCTGAGAACATGCGCCCTGATTGCAGACACCTAGGCAGACTGACCCTCCTGTCCTCCCACTGCTCTGTCGTGGGAAAGAGGCAAACAGCTCTGGTTTAAAGTCAGGCGAAGGTCATAGGAATTGGCATCAGAAGCTTATCGACTTTTCTTTCACGTGTTCTAAGAAGACCCTGCAGGTACCTAAGTGACAAATGCACCTCAGAATCCCTGGTGATTTTGGTTCTGATTTGTGGCCATTTGATGTACTTACGGATTGAAAGGCAGTTCCCAAAATGGGAAAGATAGGGAGTAACATTCCTGTCCTCTTCTGACAGCTGAAGTTCCTTCCTCCTATTCCTGATTGTGTGCCAAGAGGTCAGAATAGGTTTTTGGTTTTGTTTTGTTAAAATTTTTGTCTTTTCTTTCTCATCTCCCTCCTCTTTTTCTTTCTCTCATTTTCTCTCTGCCTGTCCTTTCTTGCTGGCTCTCCTTCCCAGAGCCCCAAGAGTGGATTGTCAGAGACCAGTGAAAGTATGAAGGGATGGAGAGCACCCACGGATTCATATTCTGGTTTCTTTCCTCTTCATTGCTGCTCAAACTCAAGTTTAATGAGTTTGAATGATCAGTTTTGTTTTGTTGGGGCCACCGAAAGGAAGAGTGAGGAAAAAAGAGCACATGAGGGGGAATGAGTAAGCCAAGACACTACTACGGAAATAATGAGAGTGAGGCTGTGAAAGTTAACATGCACCTTTTGTTTCTAATCCTCTGTGCTCTCTCACCCTGTCTATGCTTGTGGAATATTTACAATGAGATTAGAAATCATAGTTGTTTGTTTGTTTCCATGTAAACTTAGATTTCCTCCTGCGGTGGAAAACTGCTGAATTGCTGAAGTGGGATGTCTGTTAATACTATTGCTCAGCCTCAATACTAAAAGGAGCCAAAAAGAGCTAGGGACAGCCAGCAGCTTCTTCTCATGGCCTCCTGGGTCATGTGTGCCTTGATACCACTTTCTCATTCACCACCGATGAGTCCTGTGAGACCCACAGCTAAGGGTCCTGGTCATTAGTAGCACACTCTTGCTTTTCCAAGAGGATCTCACTGAAGTCCTAGATGGATGGCCTCACGTGGGTGTGGACGGTCACCTGAAGCTTATACTCGGGCTGCCCAGATGTGGATCAAGCCGCTTTCCTTCTGAATGCCAAACTTTCGCTGTGCTAGTTTTGATCACATGTAAATAACGGTGAGCTATAGCTAGAACAGGGGCCATCAGACTTTTTTGAAAGGCCCGATAGGAAATATTTTAGGTTTTGCAGGCACTATAGTCTCTGTTGGAACTATTCGGCTTTGCCGGGGAAGCAAGAAGGCAGCTCTGGGTAATACGGAAATGAGTGTGTATGGCTGTGTCCCGATAAAGTTTATTTATGGACAGCGAAATTTGAATTTTATATAACTTTCACATCTCACAAAATATTTTTCTGATTTTTTCCAACCATTTACAAGTGTAGAAACCATTCTTGGTTTGTAGGTTGTACAAAAACAGGGGGCTGGATTTGACCTGCAGATGGTAATCTGCTGGCTGTGAACTAGAACATTACTGCTTGCTCTGCTGGGGTGTGCAACAACTCTTTATTTATTTAGCTTACCATTCTTTTTTTTTTTTTTTTAAGATTTTATTTATTTATTTGACACAGAGAGAGAGAGAGAGATCTTAAGTAGGCAGAGAGGCAGGCAGAGAGAGGGGGAAGCAGGCTCCCTGCTGAGCAGAGAGCTTGATATGGGGCTTGACCCCAGGACCCTGAGATCATGACCTGAGCCGAAGGCAGAGGCTTTAACCCACTGAGCCACACATGCGCCCTTTAGCTTACCATTCTTTGGTTGGCAGCTTGGGATGGGCTCAGCTGGGTGGTTCTGTTTTTTTGTTTTTAGCTTAAGTTTATTTTATGACCACATTGGAAAAGCCAGTCATCTGTTTTGTTGCTGCTGTTGTTGTTTTGTTTTCTTTTTTAAAAATTTTTATCTTTTTAAAATTGCAATTCCAGTGTAGCTAACATACAGTGTTATATCTGTTTCAGGTGTACAATACAGTGATTCAACAATTCCATGTATTAACTGGGTGGTTCTTGACTAGTTTTTTTTTTTTTTTAAGATTTTATTTATATATCAGAGAGTGAGAGAGAGAGAGAGAGCACAAGCAGGGAGAACTGCAGAGGGAGAGGGAGTGGGGCTCAGTCCCAGGATGCTGAGATCCTGACCTGAGCCCAAGGCAGATGCTTAACTGACTGAACCACCCAGCCGTCCCTCTTGACTAGTTTCATGCATGTATCTGTGATCAGCAGTTGGTCATCTAGTTGGCTCTGCTTGTAGGGGTTACTGGCTATTGGCTTCAGTAAGCAGGCTGACTGGGCAAGTGTCTTTCATCATCCCGCAGCCTAGTCTGTGCTCATTCACATGGTGGTTCTAAGAGCAGCCAAAACATGCAAGTTGCATTGTATGAGTACTTTACAAGGTTCTGCTGATTCCATTTTGCTCTTGTCTCAAACAAGTCCCATGGCCAAGTCCAGTGTGGTAGAAGACTAAGGTCTAGATACAGGCAACTGTGAATAACTAGAATTTATTACTGCCACGACCTACCACAGAAGGCCTCTGCCCTGATGATTTCTACCCACACATAAAATCTATTCTCTCCCTCCTAAGGCACCCTAAATTTCCTCTAGTCACAACATCACGTTCAAAGCCTAGGATTTCTTGATGTATAATCATGTCTGGAAGTGACTTTTTGGGTGCAACTTCTCTTGATCCATTTGCACTAAAAAGATAAGTTGCAACATTCAGTGATAAGAATATGATAATTATAGTAGAGAGGGGGAAGAATGGGGGGCACTTAGCAGTCACTTGAGCATATAAATTCTGAAACCCCGCCAGGCATCTGTTGGCAGACTCCTACACTCCAGGGTCCTACTCCTTGATGAGGTGAGACCCTGCTCCCCGGGAGTACTTGTCCAGTGTGTTGTTTCCCACAGCTCTCTGGGAGGGGTGCCCTAGTCCCTTGTTTGTCGCAGTTTTTGGTTTGGCCGTCTCAGGTGTCATCCTTATTTGTAAGATACTGCTTGTGTGTGCGGCCAAACATCTTCCTTAGCCTTCTTCATTCCTGTAGAGGGTTGGGGGCCCAGAAACCTCTTTTTGTTTTGAGCTGACGTGGTCTCTCTCAATCCAAGATGGCAGTGCCTTTCTCAGTACAGTTCATTCCCACATGTGGAGAGCTTTCTATGAATCTGATTCTGGTCCAGAAACTATATCCACAGTTCTTATTGAGACAAACTTCTTTTTACTTGAGTGTGTCAGGCTGCTGGGGAAAATATCCTTAAGAATTTTAAAAGCCACTTTTTGTTTGAGTGTGTCTACTCTGCATGTCCTTCAACTTTTTAAAGTTCTTAACAAAAGGACTTACAGTCACACTTTGATTTACTCTTTACCCTGAAGCCATTTATTACTTTGACAATCTTTTGCTGAGTGGGCAGATTGGAGATAAGACACAGTTTACTTCCCAGCATGTCTGGGATCCTCTGTATTTCCCCTAAGTTCTGCTCACAAACAGAATTTTTTGAGCTCATCTTTCCTTTCCAGTGCCTTATCATCGACAGCTAAAAGAAGCTAATTGACAAGTTTAATTTTCTGTGAGGCACTCTCCCTATTCAAGTCCAGTTTATTAGTTAGAGGCAACGTATTTACATAACTTACTAAACATATTTGCTAATTATTTCAGAGCTGCCTAACGCACTACTTTTCCAGCCTGCTAGAGCAGTTCATCATTTTGTAGCATCTGCTAACAGTATAGTCCATTTTTCCAATCTTCAGAGTTTCTTTATAGCTTTTCCAGCCTCCACAGCCAATTCCAAAGCCAATGCCTCATATTTTTGGTTTTTGTTACAGAAACACCCCACTTCTAAGTATCAATTTCTTTATCAGTTACCGTTGTTGCAAAATGAAGCATGGCAAAACTTAGCGGCTTAAAACAATCATTTGTGTCACTTATGACATATGAGACACGTGTGTTGGGAAATTTGAGCTGAGCTCAGGGTGGAGAGTCCCTGGCCTTGGCGGGCTCACTCACGTGTTTGTGGTCTGACAATTAGAGCAGAGGCCTGACTTCCAATGTTGGCTGGTTACTGAGAGGGCCTCAGGAGGCACGGCCACAGGTCTCTCGCAATCAGGCTGGCTAGCCTGGGCTTGCTCACATGGCGGTGCTGGCTGGGGCCCCAAGATCAGCCAGAGAAGGCCAGCTCCAATGTGCAAGCCCTTTTAAAGTCTCTCTTCTGTCATGCTTACTATTGTCACTTCGTTGAAAGCAAATCATAATGCCAAGTCCAGACCAGAGTGAGTGTGGGAGGGAGTTATCCAAAAGCTTACATTGTGGGAGGTGATGAATTCAGGAAGGTGTGAACGAATTTGGGGCTATCATTGCAACAATCTGCTAGTCTTAATGCTAAATAGAGTAGACTAAAATCTGACACACAGAAAGCCCGCCAAGTTTCTAGAGGAGTCACGCTAGCAAAAGACCTGCCCACTTGCTAAAAAAAAAGTCACCAAGTCTGATCAAATTGCAAGTTTTGAGTGACTGATTATGCAGCTAGCTGATACAAACAAAATCCAAATTATGGCTCTAACTTTGGTAAATGGAACTTGCCCAATAGCAGGACTACCTCGATTTCTGGAATGTGCTTTTAGAGCCTGCGCATCAAAAATGCATGTGATGGAGGGGCACCTGGGTGGCTCAGTGGGTTAAAGCCTCTGCCTTCGGCTCAGGTCATGATCTCAGGGTCCTGGGATTGAGCCCTGCATCGGGCTCTCTGCTCAGCAGGGAGCTTGCTTCCCCCTCTCTCTCTGCCTGCCTCTCTGCCTACTTGTGATCTCTCTCCTCTCTGTCAAATAAATAAATAAAATCTTTAAAAAAAAATGCATGCGATGGAAAGAAAACAATGGTTCTGCTGGTAGGTAAACAGAGTTGAAAACAACAAAATTTAGTATCTAACATTAAGAGGGTGTTGATTATGTACTGGATACTATGCTAGTGGTTTGTCATGGATTACGCCATTATCTCTGTAAAAACAGAAAAGTAGAAAAAAACACAAAACCAGAAAAATTAGCATAAGAGAATCTAGAACTTTTACTGTTTAGATCTAGGGAGCTTGGCCTGCTCTGTATAATGCAAAAGCTTTACGATGTAGTGTTGCTAAGGATGAAGGGATCTCTTTTCAAATATTGCTGGTTGGAGGTTGGGGTTTATAGTACAGTGTAGACTTTAAGGTCTAAAGATTTTCAAAAAGGTTTCTATAAGATGTTGGTTAAAATAGGAAAGAGGAAAAATTTTTAAAAAATAGAAAAAGAAAAAATAAAGAAAATTAAAAAAATTAACTTTGAAAGACTAAAGAATCATGGGAGAAAAGCCATGAAATCTATGTACTGTTTTCCCCTAGTGCTGGAGTTTTGCAGTTCTCACTGATCGGTAAACTTGGTCTTGGAGGGATGTTCTTGCTGATCTTCTTGGGGAGGGGCCTGTTGCAGTGATTCTCAAATGTCTTTGCCCGAGGCGGAATTGCACCGCCCTTGCCAGGGGCCAGGCTAAGTAATCTGCTCAGGTTCGCTCTTGTACCTTTTGTTCCCTGAACGCTTTCCGTACAGCTTTGGAGAAGGAGCATGAACATGGCGGTCTCCCAATCTCCGGCCCACAGGAGCTGAGAGCTGAGGGCCGCGCTCCTCAGTGCGCCCTCAGAGAAAAGCAGTCCGTCCTTCCCGTCTCCCTGGTCTCCGGCCACGCTCCGAGCTCACCCGGCCTGTGACCGAGCGTCTCTGTCTGGCGCGCGGCCATTTGGAGTCTCCAAACCCAGCAGATTCCTGCCGCGAGCTACCGCGCCGCTCCTCCCGGAGGAGGAAGGAGGGGTCTTCCCGGATCTGCCCCTTGTGGGGTCCCTGCTCGAAGAGTAGTGGCCCAGCTCTGCCTTGGATCACAGATTAACGCAACCCCAAGCTGAGAGCTCACTTCTCGGCTCCATCTCTGTAACTGGCTTCCCTGCGTTGATACCTGGGAGCTCTGCCACACTCAGACACCCCCGGTCTTTCTGTGATACCCTGCGTCCTGAGACCACACTGTCCCAGCGAGGGTTCCACCCCCCGCTTAGCCACTGGTTCGGCGTCCCTCCATGGAACAGACTTCTAGAAGTTCCCATTTTGTGCTCTGCTGCTCTACCACTTGCCAGGAGCCAGCTGATGGAGGCTCCCTCCCCCCGCAGTCTATCATCCTGTATGTCGCCTCAGATTCACTTCTCCGATCGTCCTACCTTCCAGTAAGTGGTAGCTTTTCTGTCCATAGAATTGCTGCTATTCTTTTCTTTGATCTCCTGTTGAGTTTGTAGGTGTTCAGAATGGTTTGATAGCTATCTAGCTGAATTCCTGAGACCAGACATAATTTAGGTCTCCTACACCTCTGCCATCTTGCTCCTACCCCCAAAAGGATTTTTTTTAAGTTTAAGTTGAATTATAAATGAGAAAAGAAAATTCGAAAAGTGTCTCTGATTTCCAAGTTTGTGACTCTAAGGTACAATCTATAACTGGCTAACTATGGCAGAAGTAAATGAAAAATTTTAGCAGTTAAGGCAATACCTTAATTTAGACAGACAGTAGGCTTTTATACCAGACTGAACAAATGGAAAATTCTCAAACGCTTACAGAAAAGCAAGCACATTAAAAATATTCAGTATGAACAATATAGTTCCATGTGCAAGGAAGGGTAACAAGTCCACTCAATTGTAGAATGCTTACTTTTTTTAACCTTGATTTTTTTCCCTTTTCTTTACCTTGATTTTTTTCCCTTTTCTTTAAGACTATTGTCACATTTGTCACTGTGATATGATTTTCAGAAATTTTTCTTAGTTCTCTTTTTAATTTCAAAAATTTCAGAACTTCAAAAAATTATAGAAAACTTTATAGAATTTTAGAACACCTATATACACTTCACAGATTCTCCATTTATCAATATTTGCTCACATTTGTTTTATGTCTTCATGAATATGTATACATTATCACTATTGATCTATCTTGCTGAATTTTTGGAAAATAAGTTGCAGACATCATGACTCTTCCTCCTTAAACACTTATAGCATATGTCCTCATGGTCTCATACATTAATTTAATACAGATAAGTTTCATACTTGTAATTTAATTTAATATAGTCTAATCATCAAACTCAGGAACTTTAACATTAATACAACACAAATTACCTAATACACAGTCTGTGTTTGGGTTTTTCCACTTGTCCTAATAATGTCCTTTAGACGAAAACAAGCAAAACCTTTTTTTTTTCTATCCAGGCATTAATTCACAATCACAAAGTGTTTAGTTACTGTATCTCTTTAGTCTCCTTTAATCTGGACTAGCCCATCAAGATTTTTGTTTCTTGATGACATTTTGAAAAGAACAGGTCAGTTATTTTGTATAACATCCCTAAATTTGTGTTTGATTGTTTCCTCATGATTAGATTCAGGTTATGTATTTTTGTCAGGAGTACTAGCTGCAACGTGTTGTGTCCTTCTCAAGCATTATCACGCCGGGTCCCACAGCGTCAGTGGATCCCTTTATCGGCGATGCTAACTTTACTGCTTTCTTCGGGGAGTGTCTGCTCCTGTCTCTATTTAAAGATTTCGTTCCCATTGGTAATTAATAGGTAAACCAAGAGGAGATACTTAGCGCCTAGCACCTCTTCCCCAACTAACTTTTGCCCAGAGGTTGTAATGTTTACCAATGATTTTTGCCTAAAGTAATTATTACTCTCTTAGCTACCAAATATTTTTTAAAAATTTTGGTCAAGCAGAAATTTTTACCAGTGTTTTTTTTTTGAAATGTAAAAAAGGGGATTATCGAGGAGGATTAATACATCTGTAGACAACTAGAAGGATGCAAATATTATTATAGGTAATTAATCTGGAAAGGCAAACGTAGAGACCACCCCACTGAAGAACAAAGATATTGCAACAAATGCTCTACATTTTTCATCAAGCAGCGGGATGGTAATAAGTTAGGTGTATGAAGTAAAATGCATGCATCAACCATTTCCCCCTGCATAATCTTAAACTGCTTTGCATTTATATACAATCATGCACAGTAATAATCAGGAAAATGTTTGGAATGCACACACACAAAAAGCTTGGCACCAAGTATAATAGAGGAGAAATATGAAAACAAGGGAACCAGGTGAGACATTTAAGATTAGAAAATGTTTATGTAAAATTTCTAAAGCAACTGATAAATTATGCTACTCATATTACTAGTTTTTCTTTCTCCATATCTGGCTAATTTTATTAATATACTATAGCTTCCAATTATTCTCAGTTGCATCTAGTGAATTTAAAAAAGAACAACCCTGCAATAAAGTATCTATCATGTCTTGCTGAATAAAATGTGTATTTTGTGCAACCTGAGATTGAAGGCTTTCTAAGCTTCTTGGGAGTTTTAAATCAGACAACCCCCCACTTCCTGCAGACACAGTTGCTTATTTGTCAGTTTGAGTTTGATTTATCTCAAGCAGCAGCTAAAACCGTATTAAAATCTTCTGTTAAGCATGTAAAACTCTACATATAGAGAGTCAGTAAGTTAAACATCACTAATAAAAGACAGCTGCGTTCTCATTGGAAGCAAAAATAGGATAGAAAGAGATTTGTTTCTGTGAAGGATGATATGAAAAGTATGAGAACCTAGGTGTCTTCTCTTTACAAAATGGCGCTGATATATAAGGCAATAAAAATATTTTTAATGATTTTTTTAAAGTGCACATAAAGTAACCAGTGAATCTGTGTATTCAGCTATTGATCAGTTTAGTGATGGGCTGAAAAATCAGTGAATTAATGAGTGCCCTCTGCTTTATTCATTATTTCACCATGTTGTATTTTTTCCATTTTGTTTGTATCTTTGTGAGAGTAACCCAGAGTATAAAGTTATATAATGTTGATGGTTTAATAATAATTGTTTCCATACAATTTCTGAGATTATTTTCAGCCTCTTGACATTTTTGGCTTACTCATTTATAAGTACATTTTTAATTTTAAAAATTTTATTAGCTAATTTTAATGAGTATGGAATTTCGGCCTTAAAAATATGCAAAAAAAAAAAATGCAACCAAAGAGAACGGCTCATATACACTTCGGTGGGAGCAGGGAGGGGGGCAAGGTGGGTAGGAAGGGGCAGAGGGAGAGGGAGACAAAGAATCTCAAGCAGACTCTGCACTGAGTGTGGAGCTGGGCTGGATCTCATGACCCTGGGATCATGACCTGAGCCAAAGGCAGATGCCTAACTGAGCCACCCAGGCGCCCCTATGTCATGTGTTTGATAAATACTTGCGGGCCTTCTGTGAGCTGGGCACTGTACCAGGTTCTAGAAATACATCTGTGGATTGGATGGGTAGATTCTCAGCCTCTAAGGAACTTATATTTTTGTGGAAAAGATAGAAAAGAAGTAAACAACAAAATTAGATATTTTGAGGAGTGCCGTGAAGGAAATGTGCCCAGAGTCATCGTTCTTGGCAGTTAAGTGTGTACGCATATTCCCCTGTGTGTTTGTGTTTCTGTATATGTATGTATGTTCTGTGTGTGTGTGTGTGTGTGTGTGTATGTGTTTAGGTATGTGATAGTATAGATTGAGTAGTCAGGGGAGTCCTCCTTGGAGGGCATGATACAGGCGTGAAGAATGAGAAGAAATCAAACCTGTAAAAAAGGCATGGAATGTTATTCCAGGAACAGTCTTCAGAGTCTAATATGACTTTTACGATGATTTTAAATTCGGAAATAACAAGTAGCTCATCTAGTCCACCCGAGGCCACCAGATCTCAAGCTATTTGCCCGAAGTTGCAGTAGCTGAGCCCAGAACACAGGGATGGCTGCTGGCTCCTTAAAACAGAGACAATTAAATACGTAGACACATAAAAGCAGAAAATGATCATGTGGGGTATTAAGGGAATGGAGTGGGAAGCTTAAAAAAACAGGTCTCTTGCATCTTCACATTTTCCATTTCATCTAAACTCAGTGAAGAGTTTAAAATTGAATATAGGTAAGTTGGCTAAAAAACTATAATTCTGAGTCATCAACAGCATATCTGAAAGGAGCAACACAGCCCAGCCTGGCAGCTCCTATTTTTCAGATTAGAAATTAACTGCTATGTTGTCAGGATGAAATGGTATGTTTTATTATTGAAAAGGCAGCTCTATTAGCTTCTTTGGGCCACAAGGGCCCATTTATTTAATTACTTCTTCCAAGACACTAAGTGGAACCCTAGTGACCAGGCCAAATTATTGTACCTTAAAAGGTGAGCAACACATTCACTTTGATGGATAGTATGTTTTCTTTCCTTTATTTATTTTTTGCTAAATATAAAAAGAATTAGAGGAATCCATTTTGTTTCACCTCTTCTGAAGATAGTTTTAGAGCCAGAAGCATTTTTTATTCACTTTTATTTTTTATGTTTATTATTATTATTTTAAAGATTTATTCGTTTATTTTAGAGAAAGAGTGAGAAGGCGAGAGGCAGAGGGAGAGAGGGAATCTGAAGCAGACTCCCTGCTGAGCATGGAGCCCAACACTGGGCTCAATCCCATAACACTGAGACCATGACCTGAGCGGAACTCAAGAGCCACCCACGTGCTTCTATTATTATTTTTTAAGCTCATCGCTCAATGTGAGGCTTGAACTTACAACCCTGAGATCAAGAGTCACATGCTCTACAGACGGACTCAACCAGGTGCCCCCTTTTTTTAAAATTCACTTTTAATAAAATAATATAATAGATACAGAAATGAAAGTTAAGATAAATCTTCTAAACAAGGAACACAGGACTTGTTTTAGATTCCTTTAAAAAGTTTTCAAAATAGATTTTATTTTATAGAGCAGTTTTAGGTTCACAGCACAATTGAGGGGAAGGTACAAGATTTCCCATAGACTCTGCCTCTTCCTTCAGCACCCCCCACGGTCAACATCTCCTGCCAGAGTCATCCATTTGTTACTGTTGATGAACCTACATTGACACATGATTGTCACTGTAGGTCCAGAGTTTACCTTAGGATTCACTCCTGGTACTGTGTAGGCTATGGGTTTTGGCAAATGTGTAATGGCATGTACCCACCATTAGAATATACCTAATAGTTTCACTGCCCTAAAAGTCCTTTGTGCTCTGCTTATTCATCCCTCCCTCTCCCATAACTTCTGGCCGCTACTGACCTTTTTATTGCCTCCATGATTTTGCCTTTCCTACAATGTCATATAGTGGGAATCATATAGTGGGAATCATATAGTGGGAATCATATAGTATGTAGCCTTTTCAGATTGACTTTTTTCCCTTAGCACTATACATTTACGGTAACTCCATGTCTTTTCATGGCTTGATAGGTCATTTCTTTTTAGCACTTAACTGTATTCCATTTTCTGGGTGTAACAATTTTTTAGAGCTCAAAGCTTTTTAAATTTATTTTTATTATTTTTGTTTTTTAAAGATTTTATTCATTTATTTGACAGAGACACGGTGAGAGAGAGAACACAAGCAGGGGGAATGGGAGAGGGAGAAGCAGGCTTCCTGCTGAGCAGGGAGCCTAATGTGGGGCTCGATCCCAGGACCCTGGGATCATGACCTGAGCCGAAGGCAGACGCTTAATGACTGAGCCACCCCGTGCCCCTCAAAACTTTTTTAAAAAAAGATTTTATTTATTTTTAGAGAGAGAGAGCACACAAGTGAAGGGGGACCTGGTAGGGGGGGAGGAATAGAGGGGAGGAAGAGGGAGAGAGAATCTGAAGCAGACCGCATGCCCAGCACTGAGCCCCATGGGGGCTCGATCCCAAGACCGGGAGATCATGACCTGAGCTGAAACCAAGAATTGAACACTTAACCGACAGCCACCCAGGTGCCCCTAGAGCTCAAAACCTAATAGAGATTTTTAAATGAAAAGATTTAAAACCAGAGAAGGAAAAATAAGTTAAAATTATTATTTTAAGTTATTTTTTACAATAAGGCATGAGAGAATAGTCATGTTCTTATAATTAAGTATGTAAGGATACATAAATATAAATATTGTTTTGTGGAATGTTTTTACTTTGTTAACAAAGTTAAGGAAATGCTAAAATATCAATAGAGTCAATGAGGAAAGAACAAATAAAAGTTAAGACATCTAATAATGTAAATATAGGTCATGGGTAAATATCATAGTAGAAAAAAATCTATATCTTGAGGATATTTAATTGAGGCAGCAGACAGCTCTTCAAGCAGATTTTTTTTTCAGATTTTTTATGGGTGTGGTTGATATTTAAGCTTTGCTAGCCTAGCATCAAGTACCTCTACTGATGGATTATGAATTTCATCCTTTAATTTTTGATTCTTAATTGAACATGCTATAAAACAGTGACAATTCTAATCCTTTAAAGTGAATTTTTATTGGTACTGACTTTGTTTGGGATAAGAAAAGTCTTTCATAGTATCTTTCGTAAGAGATATGAAAGCTTTCAGACCTTGCTAATTTTGAGAACTTTCCGATAGGGTAAGTTGGAGATATTTGTCACAATTCCCACTGGGCGAGTGAAAATACGTATACACAGACTATAAGCCAAACTCTTTGAGGTTAATTTATAAATGAGTATGGATACGTGAGAACCAAAATTCGGTGTTTTGACTCTTGGGATATTGTGTTTTGCCTTATCAACTTTCCCTTGTTGATTTTAGTTATGTAGCAAATTGGCATGATTAGTACTTTATTAAATTATAATGTATAACAACTTAGGTAACCCGTATATTCTATTTGATTTTCTTTCCTTTAACCGCACTCCTCAGTGGTGGAGTGGAGGTGTTTTGGTAGAGGGCTTATGATTAAGAGACCTAGTTTTGGAGACACAGACACAGGCTGAAATCTTGACTCAGAAATTTACTGAGTGTGATCTTGGGAAGATAACATAAATCTTTCTGATCTGTTAAAAAAAAAAGAAAGAGCTCTACATCTACATCATAGGAAACCTACATAATAAGAGTTTTTTATGGCAATAAGACCAAATATTAATTAAGGTAGAAAGTTGTTCTTCTTGTTTTAGAGCTCAAAGATTCCTCCAACAGTAGGGATTTAAACTTTACCTTTAAGTATTTAAATATGTATTTTCCAGTTATTTTTTGACTTAATTTAAACAAATGCCTTCTCTAGCTTTTTCTCTTAAGTGTCGCTTTTTGAGGTTTCATCTTTTTGGAAAAAAAAAAAACCAACACCTTTGTGCTTCTAATATTATATTCAAGGAATCTAAGTGTTTTGTTTTGTTTTTTTAAGATTTTATTTATTTGACAGCGAGAAAGCGATCACAAGTAGGCAGAGAGGCAGGCAGAGGGAGAGGGGGAAGCAGGCTCCCTGCTGAGCGGAGAGCCCGATGCGGGGCTCAATCCCAGGACCTGAGATCATGACCCAAGCTGAAGGCAGAGGCTTAACCCACTGAGCCACCCAGGCGCCCCCTAAGTTTTTGTATTGGAAAAGGTGTCTTTGTTTTCTCATTATCCTGGAATAATTAACATTTTAACTTGAGATGTGTAGAAGCATCCAAATTTTAGAACATATATATTATAACTTGTATAACTTGCTGCTTGAAAAATCAAAATTATGATTCAAGTAAAATGGGCCACAACTTTTATTAATTATTTTAAATATTGGAGTCAAACAGAAAGCCCTGGTCTAAGTGACAAAAATTGATATGTTAATTCAACTTATAATAATATATGGACCTAAAAGCAGGATTTATTCACACCTTCCACTATCACTGACTACAAACTCAGTGAATATTTCTCGAGTTGGTTTCATATCACTCCTTTATAAATGAATGACCTTAGGATACTAGTCCATCATACATTGTTCAATGGTTCTAGGAAGACACTTCACTGATGTGTTTCTTTAAAATACATCTTTCTTGTTTTGTAACGTAATTCAGATTTCATTGGTTGGAGAAGAGGAGGAGTCAGTTGCGGGGAGACCTCTTTGGGAACATGACAATTGAGACTGTGATGTAAATATCGAGAAGAAATTAATTAGTCCAAGAACCAGGAAAAGAGGAATTCAGGCAGAGAGAATAGCATGGGTTAAGGTTAATATTGGCATATTCAAGGGTGACAGCCAGAAATACTGGCCTCTTTGGCCAGGCCAAGTCATGAAGCTCCTGGTTCATGGTAGGCTATTTGCCTGTGCCCTGAAAAGCCAAGTTTTGGCTTATTTGCAGATCTGATTGGCAGAGGAAGATTTGTGTGCTTGGAAGACAGTTGATATATGCTCTGTTCCATTGCATTTGACTCAGGGATTTCTGCTCTTAAGGGATTTTTTATTGGAATCTGACTGGCGTATGTGCTGATCACATTAGAACAGAATGACTTCATTATCCTAATAAAAACTTCCTGGGTTCCACCAGTGATGCATTTTCTCTTTAGCGGCACAGGAATTTGAGGCACAGAATGAAAAGTTAGAGTACTATGAAGAGGCCATCGATCCAACTCTAGGCTTCCTTCCTTTTGCATAAAGAATGATAGAAAAAAAATCTCTCTTTGGGATAGCAGTTGAGATTGAGAGGAAACTTGTATTCAGTTCTTGTAGTCTTCTAAATAGTGCCAACCAAAGAGCCACAGCCTTAAACAGAGGCACAGATGATCTAGGTTTTGAGTGTATCTGGGAAATCAAACACTGAACAGTGGAAGTCACATGCCCCCAGGAGGAAATTAGGGCTCTATTATAGGGCATTCATCTCTGTCATAATAAGGAAATGTAACTCCCAACCCAAACCCAAATACTGTCACAGAAGTTAGTCATACATCATAGACTGCGAATCCCAGAAAGAAGCTTAAAGATGGCAAAATCCAAATCCCCTCATTTTATAAATATGGAGTCCTGGAAAGTTGAAGTGACTCTTTATCTATGGATAGACATGAAATGACTTGCTTAAGGTCACACAGGTAGCGATGAACTAGGTCTAGAATCGAGTGCCCTAATTTCTTTCTTTTTTTTTTTTTTAAAGATTTTATTTATTTATATGAGAGAGAGAGAGAGAGAGAGAGCACACAGTGAGATAGGGAGAGGCAGAGGGAGAAGCAGGGAGCCCGATGAGGGACTCGATCTCCTGATCTTGAGCTTGAGGTCATGACCTGAGCCAAAGGCAGACGCTTATCCAACTGAGCTACCCAGGCACCCTTCAAGTGCCCTAATTTCTAATCCAGTGCCTTTCCCACTAGGCCTTACTAACCCCCCAGTAACCAAATTCTTATATTAACTTTAAAAAAGAAAAAAATTATTTAATACAGAACACAATGATTCATAAGATTATATCTAATCTCAGGTACCTTATTAAAAAGTTATCATTTTGAAAACCTGCAATGCAGTTTGTAGCCACTGATGCCAGTCTCCAAATTTTGAAAATACTTGGCTATATCACACTGATTGCCATTCTCATAAAATAGAGGATTGCATATGTTCTGTGACCAGATCTGTACCTTTCCTATGCGCCACGCTCGGCCCTTCACTCCTCAGCATGCTCACTCTTATGCCTCTGGTCTCATTGATTTTCTCCTTTCAGAGGGAAAGGAATTCTGTCATTGTTTATCCTGTGATGAATTTTGGACTCATAATTCAGCCTCTTACCAATTTTAGAGATGTTATCAACTCTTGAAATAAAACCCGCATCTGAAAACTCCACATAATCTAATTTCAAGAGAATTGGCTGTGCAGAAGTGTCTTAGCCTTATGGGTCCTCATGTGTAAAGAAAATGGCTTAATCATACTTTTCATCTGGGTGTTGTTTTTAAAATTTAGGAAATGTACCAGCCATCAGATATGTTTAGCAAACAAATACATTTAAGGTCAAGGAAGGAAATTGAAACTGGATGATTTTGTTACATTTAGCAATCCATCTTTAGTCAGATTTTGTCCTATTATGTAGCCATTACATGTGCGGTTTTAATGAAGGGAAGACATCACTCACTTCCCAGTGGGACCCAGTGGGAAGATTTGCCCATTTGTTCCCACGTACCTGGAGGGTGTATCTCAGGTATATGCACTAGACAGTTGAGGGGATTTGCTTCAAAGTGACTTTGACTCTGAATTTCTTCCTTCTGCTGCTTCTGTCCCGGGCAGGGGTTATTTGGAAGGAGTAAAACAAACACACCAGTAAACATGCTCATGAATATGATATTAATTAATATTTTCTAACTTAGCGTGGCAAATCCTGACTTCAGATAAATGCAGATCTCTGCACATCTCAGTGTCTTCAGCATATTTTATGCAAATAGTTGTTAAGAATAAAAATTCTAATTTCAAATGAAGAAAATTCATGACATGCATCTTGGCTTGTGGTTTAATCACTGTATACCCAGGAAGGTATCGACAGTTGTCCCGTGGAAGCTATTAAAGTTGCCGTCCAAGGTTAAATGAAATTGCAGTTTATCAGAGCAGCATTGAGAAAATAAGGGAATCTGTTCATGGCTCTTGATTAATGCCAAGCGTGATCAACACAAGGGGGTTCATTAAGCTATACATCATGTGGGTAATTTCACATGTCATTGTGCTTGCTGTCTGCTTTGAGTGTGCACGGTCCTGAGTTTCAAAGTTGTATCTCTGATACCACTGAGTTCTGCACAGAAACATTTTTCTTCTTTTGTTGTAGGTTTTTCATTATGAATACTTATTTTTTTTTAGAGCTAAACCTTTCATATGCATTACTTAGTATGTTTTGGGACAAAAGCATATCTTGGCTTTTTAATGGGTTACCTTCACCCTATATATAATAAAAACTTATTAGGAAACTCTTTTCTTTTGAATTTTTCTTTTCCCTCAGTTATATATGTGCCTTAAAGTCTGATGTGACATGGAAAAAGCTTTTGAAATCATTAATTCAATCCATGTTATTTTTTAATATTCTTACTTATGTGTTGTAGTTAAGATATCAGGTTTCAGATGTTTATTTTTTGATGATCTTAATTTTTTCTACATGTGAGGAAGCTTTTATCTAAAACTACAGGTACTGTGATTTTGGCTTCTAGGTTTACTTAATTTTTTCCTTTAATTTACTTTACAAAATTAAAGTTGCCAGTGTTACTAATATTGAATGGAATTTGACAGTTTATTAAAGAAAAAAAATTTTGTGAAAGAATGAAAAATTATGATTTATCATCCCACATTATTTATTTGTTATCTAATACATGGAATTCAATATAATCATGCTTTATCACTCTCACTTAATAGTCTCTTCCAGTCACTGAAGATTTATGAGACGGAATGAACTAGAGGCCAAGATTTCAGCCTTAACATCAGTGGTTGTTGCACGGAAGGACATAGCAAGGGAGATATGACCATATTGAATGCAGTCTTAATATTAAAATTTTTGAGCAGAAATTTAGAGAGCAGGTTCCATGTAGTATGTCTTTTAGAATCCCGTGAGTGCATATGCCAATTGGTAAAACAGGCAGAGTCCTAAAACTTCCTAAAATATCCCTGTATGACAATTGTATACTGATGATCATGGCTTGAACTTGGTTAATGTCCTATTAAATTGGGATCTTTCAGGGTTGTTTAAAAATGGACTCCCATATGATATTGTAATGCTTTTTAACAGTTAAGACCTAAATACACATATGAAAAAATTTTGCACTAATGCGCAAAATATTGACCTTTGTTTGTCAGGGGTGGTAAACTTGTTGGCATCTCTCATTCTTGGGAGGAGATTAGAATACTATTTAAGAGCTGGAGAAATCAAGTGCTGTCTTTTAAAGGCATACCTGAATAACAGAATGTTATTTTCATGTCCATGTTTTGTTTTTGTTTTCTTTTTTTTGGTGGACTCTAAATGCAATATCTACAATATCCTCAAAGTGAATTATTTGATTATTTAAATTGGGTGTTTGAAAATGTATTTTAATTAGGCCCAAGATCAAATTAGAATGGTGTCTAGTGACTATCAAACATTTTCAAAAGCAACACAACATAGAATGTTTTCCTTCCTGGTCTATAAAGTAGAAAGGATGCATTGTCACTCGTCAGCTTTCATTCACAAGTCCCCGTAACTATCAGATGGCTCTCCCCTAAAAAATACTGCTAAGGTCATTCATATAGTCAAGGTCCTCTTGAACACTTAAAAAAAAAAAAGTACTGATTGTTTTCTGCTTCCATTAATTGGCAAGGGTTTATTTACAAGACAATAATTAATTATACCTCTGGGAAGCTCAAGAGTCAACATGAATCAAAGCAGTCTCGGTAAGGAACATGGAAGTCTCACATAATTAAGCAGGGCACTGGAGACCAATTGTTTATAGAATGATTTTGCTGGAGCTAATTGACACTAATTATTTAATCTGATTTTCTTCTTCCTAGTTATTCTTCTATAGAGTCGCTGCTCTCTGCTAATGATGCGCAGGCAACTCTCAAGGTGCTCTGTGCCTCCGTTCAGTGGAACCAGCCTTCTTTATAGGAACATGGTGTTGCTTAGACCCTTTCCTCACATGCTACAGAGTGTTATGTAAACAAACCACATACGTATCAGCAGATGATCAACGGTAAAATCCTTATCAAGCAGTCATTTGTACTGATGGCTGTTATCTTTTCATCATATTAGAATAGTCCAGTTTTCATTCAGATTTAAGTTAAATTCATTTAAAAAAATGTGTATGCAATGAACTCAGAGTTTCCACACAGTATTTTTATGCATGAGATGAGGTGAAGACTGCAGTATGATTGAAAAGAAAAGCAGAACATTTATGCAGCTGCCTAAATAAAAAGAAACATTCCAATTGAGCATATAGTGAAACTTAGGGTGCCAATTACATGCAAACATGCTACTTTCTAGGCAGGACCTATGCTGATGGGTAAATGAAAACTTGGGGGATAGGCTAGCTAGCTAAGAAGCATGGAATATGAATTGCATTTTCTAGGGCCAAGTATCTCTGAGGTTTCTGCTTATGGGCGGCTTCCTCCTCTGAACATCCCTGTTTCCTAACAGCATTCATAGTTAAGATAATCAAAGATGGGCATTAATTTATTGGTTGTATATTTTGATTCATTAGCTTCTTAATCTTCCACCATATTTAGGTTGTTGTATTTTGTGCAAGATGCAGGTTCTAACTAACCTTCTGGCTAAGAAATGAGGGGAAATGGAATTTCTGCCCCCTTTGTAGTACTGTGAAGGATCATAGTTTTATCATAGGATCATAGGTTTCTTTTTGGATCCCTGTTACCCAGATTATCCTCTCTGGGTTCTCTGGGTTCACCCCCTACCCACCTTTCTGGTGACGTCCTAGTCTGTCCTAATCTCTTTCCTAAACCATTCTCTCCTCCCACTGTATTTTCTTTTTCTGCCATTAAAAGTTACATGTTCTACAATGTATCCCTCAGTCTCTCCACCCTCTGTTTTCCAGAGTGACAGGTAGCTAAGGAGTCCATGGTTGATTTTAACATGCTCATTTTCCCACATCATTGCCTGTTTTGGATTTTATCAATATTTTGTTCACTGTAGAGTGCCATAAAGAACTTAGTATAGTGGGAGGATTTAGACATGAAAAGAAATATTTTGGGGTATTGTGACAAGTGCAATGGCAGCTTGTAGAATTCAGAGTGTAAGGACATGCAACCCAATCTGAGGATCAGTTAAAACACCTAGAATTTGAGGAATAGTCTCCACGCCTGCAGCAAAGAATTCATTCAGCATGATTAAAATTCATCCCTGAGTTAAATACCTAAATAAGCCAAAGAGGCTTCAAAGGCAATTCTTTTTTAGAAAATACAATGAGATATAATAATTGCCCTTATTTTATGCCAGGCATGGTTCTAAATGCTTTACATGCTTAACTTGGTGAATCTTTCCAAAAATCAGGAGGAAAATATTTTTTATGTATTTATTCATTTATCTCCATTCTGCAGATGAGGAAGCTGAGGCATGAAGGTTCTATAACTGACCCAAGATCAAACAACTGCTGAGTAGTGGAGATGAGGTTTTGGGGAAGTGGTCTGACCCCAAAGCTGAGCTCTTAACCGTGGTATCTGAAGGGGGCTGGCTGATGCTTTTATTCCTCTGTCTTTGGTCATTGTGGTTCTCAATCCTGGCTTCCCATTACAATCCCCACAGGGGGATTGTAAAAGAAAACTTCATCTCTGGGGGGTGGGGCCCAGGCATGGGCGCTTTTCACATGCACCCCCTGTGATTCTGATGTGCCGTCAACCGTGGAAGTCCTCTCCCACACCCTGAAGTGGGAGCCGTTTTCCACCCACCTCCTGTCTCTGCACTTTGCCCACAGTTTCTAAAGATTGTGAAAGTATGCCAACAGTCCTTTGGCAGGAAGCAGTTCCTCGGGTACCAATTCTCAGTGCCAAAGCGTCAAACTCAGTAGATCTCTGGTCTCTACATTTGTAAATAGATCAAATTGATAATGGTTGGCCCTGATGTCCGCACACAGAGATCTTCCTGAATGCCTCTCCGCTCCACCGCAGGTGTAATTTCAGCATTTCTCCCATAGAATTATCTACATTTTAGATTTGACTGTGCGTTTTGTTTTTTAGCGTACTTTCCGTTCCTTGCATTTCCTGTAAATGGTTTTTAAGATCTGGACTCTTGATGACATATGGACTCTGATTATTTGCAAGCATACTTCATAAATATTTGTATTTCCTATTGCAACACAGCAGGAGGAGCATAATACCTGGTTGTCCTGCTTTTAAGGATGATAAGAATGATCAGGGAAGTTAAATGTTGCCACTTGGAAACCTCCATTACAAAGTTCCCCATCAACATTTTATCTAATGGCTTTTCGCCACTGAAGATTGTTTTAAGATCAGTTACCTCATCAGAGGTTGCAAATGGTGATATCCTAATTCAACCATTCCTTTTACATTTATTAACCACATTTCTTCTATAAAGAGAACTTTTGCTCCTTAACTATTTAATCTGAAATCAATTTGTACAGTAAAATGCTTGATTTTTTTTGCCTATCCATTTTCTGAGTAATGAATTTGGTGTCCTGATAATCTTTAAAGGAAACTCACTTTGTTGTTAGCATTATAAACTTACAGCTTTCAATGCATTGTAGTCGTAATTCTTCTGGGTACTTACATTGTCCCATATTCACTTAGAAGAACCGCTTCAAGTTGATTGCTCTGTTCATTTGACTGGACTCTAGAAAAAGGACATCAATAGCAATCAGATAGCCTGGGCACATTTTGTATAATTTCTGCGCCAGACCCGGGATCAGCCCTGGCTCCTTTTTATTGGGAAATGGTTTTTAAAGGTCCTAATCTGGGCCTTAGGGGTGCTTATTGCTCCTGGCTTGTCACCGGCTATGAATCCTTTTATCTGGCAGATACTGTAAGTTTTAAGAAAGAGAAATAAATTATGTACATGTACTCATATTTCCAATCCCAAAACAAAATCACACATTTTTTAACTTAATGCTCTTCATTTTATATTTGTATCTCTTTTCTCTTAACTGAAATGAAAATCTGGCTTCCCAATAGTGTTAACATAATCCACGATCATTTATTTGCTTTGTCCTTCTCTCTTTCTGCCCATTTGTAAATGAATATGGATGTTTACATGTGTGTGAATATATATATGATATTTTTACCAACAGCTCTTTGTAAGAGACCCTTAAATTGAAAGCAGTTTTATATTTCATTGTGGTTCCTTTTGTCTTTTTGATCTATACTGCTAGAACTGTATAGTCAAATTCTTTGTTTTAAAGTCATTTGAAATAATGTGGTTATGCCTCCATATTAATAAATGGCTAGATTTATTTTCAGTATGTTTCCAATTTTAAAGGATTCCCCTTTTAAAAAATCATTTTAAATTATTTAAAATAATTACATTTTTCTGAGTCAAAACCATGAAACAACTCAGAGAGATCTGACTTTTGTTTTAGTCCTCTTCTTTTTCTTTCTTATCCCAGGTAGGTAAGTATTTTTGTTTTTTGGGTTACCCCTCCATAGCTTCTTTAGCAAACACACACACACACACACACACACACAAGAACACACAAGATAGAGTGCCCCACCCTTCTTACACAGGGGTAACCTGTAACGTGCATTTTTTCTGTCTCCTGCTTGTTTACCTAATGATATACCCCCGGGGCTCATTTGCTCCCTACAGTGTCTAGAGGTCCGCCTTGTCACTTGTCACAATTGCATGGTGTGGGTAGCTATATTAGGCTACTGGGTCTCCTAGTTCCTTTTTTCTTTTTTTTTCAAGTTCTCGGTTTATGAATCCTCTCATGAAGAATCTGCACGGCCATCACAGAATAAATTACTGCAGAATTTTTACCCCTTCTGTTATCCAATCTCCAGCTCACTTTTTGCCAGCACCAACGTTGGCTTTTGCAATCCCCCTGAGTTTCTTCATTCTGTTCTTGCATTCCTTTCACTGTTTTCTTGAGGTCTTTTTCTTCTCATACAGGCATGTCTTATGAGCCTATGTTTGGATTCATTTTTCTTTGCATAATCCAAGGAATCCTAAGTCATGCTAAAGCCAGTTGTCTTGCCATGACCAAATGGGTTCAGAGATGACATCTGGTGTGGTCTTGTACATTTTGGCTAGTTTTTCCCAAATTTCTGTTTCAGGTACTGTTGCCTTTCTAGAGTGCAGAACATCAATGACCATTTATTTCCACTGAAGTAGTTAGCTGTCGTAAACTTCCTGGTCCAGATAGTTACTGTGTTGTTTGTGACGGCAGCCGAATTTCAAGCAGCCAGAGAGGAAAGAGCTCTCCTCGTCCTTTTTAGTTCTGACGTGATTTCTTATATTCAGTTCTCTTAGCCTCTGAAGAAGTCCAGTCTTTTTGGCCCATCTCCCCATCTCTTGTTCTTATTGGGGACAAAGCTTCAGGACTTGGTCTTGCTTGGAATAGGCATTTGCTACATGTTGGGTGACTAGAATATGTGCAGCAATGAGGTTTCCTTCATTTTACTCACAGAAAATCCTTAAAGTTAAGACCCACCTTTTCTTTCTTGATTTGCCCCTTGTTTTTCGGCCTGAACTACCTTAAAATAATCTTATCTTTTCCTGCTCTAAATCTGCCTCTTTTTGAATCCACTTTCTCTTTGATCTCCCCTCCTCATGGGGCTAACGTATCTGGTCCTGCCTCCCCATAGGCCTGGATGGCAGCAGATTTCAGGATTTGGAGATTTTTCTATCTTACAGGTTCTTTTACTTCTCCAGAGTCACCCCTCTCAGGAACTCATCCGTTCTCAGTTACAACGTGAGGCTATCTTTAAAAAAATTTCTTTTTGTTATTTACTTAAACTCTACTTCATTCCAGAGGGGATTCTAAGTGCTTAGCTGTGACTATATTAGTCATTTAGTGTCTGACTAGAACATTGGAGAAGGGTTTTAAATTATGGGCATACAAACTCCTACATTTGATATTGAAGTAAGTGCTAAAGTATTGTGTGTGTTATTACTAAATTAAGAAGTCGTGTTCAGGAAAAAAATCATGTTCAAGAGTGTAAATAATCATAGCAAGTGGCTTCTAAAATTTTACATGCCTCTTTATAGGAATGTAATTCCTAAGGTTACTCAGAAGCGCTTGCAGTTGCAGGCTGTCTTTATCTTATCATGGTCACTAATCCATCCGAGTTTGGGAATGTGAATCATCTCAAAAGCTAAACTTTAACTAAATTCTCCAGTGGACTTATAAAGGACATTCTTGAGAGTAATTGAAATTTGTTTTTTCTAAAGAAGCTGTTTTTTGTGGTAGATATAGAGACATGAAAGGTGAAAATACATTTGCCTTATTTCCCTGTGCTTAAGGGAATTTAAGGAATCACCAATGTATGAATAATTGCTCAGATTTTCTCCCTCCTAAGTTTTTTATTCTGGATATAAATGTAATACAGGCTCAGATTATAAAATATAGATCATCCATACATGTAGTAAAAAGAAAAGAATAAAATCTTTCTCTCCCTAAACAGCTCTGATAAACACTATTCATATCCTGATATACTTCTTTCCAGGATTTTTCTAAGTATAAAATAGAAATTTATGTAATTTAAAATGCAGTTGAAATTATATTATGTGTAGTCTTTTCTATCCTGCTTTTCTTCACTTGTCATTATGCTTATTAGGCATGTTTAAGCCAAATCATTAAAAATTCTTTGTAATATAATTTTAATGTTTTCGTAGTGTTCCATCATACAGAAATTGCAAAATTGATGCAGTCATTCCTCTGTCGTCTCACACGTTTTAAAAATATAAGCCATTGTTTACATATTGGTAATTGCCTCAGGCTGTACTCCAAAAGTGAAATTACTAAGGGCCAATTGGCTCAGTGTTTGGTCTGTCATCCCTACTCTTAATCAAGATGATCAAGTCCATCAGGAACTATAGTAGATAGAACTTTTGTCCTGATATCAATCACGGTACATAGAATGCCTGTCAAGAATAGTTGTCATTAGTTAATGAGAGCATCCTTCAGCATGAGTAGATTTGAGTCCTAGCAGGTCTCAGATGGCTTGGCACAGAATAGTGCAAGGACACTGAGGAGAGGACAGGATTGCTGGGTTCTAGTCTCAGCTTTTCCACAGTCCACTTGTATGACCTCAGCCCCATTAACACCTCTTTGCCTTAGTGTCCTAGTCGACATAATGAGGGAATCCTACTATATTTACTAAAGTTCCTGCTAGTTCCCAGATTCCCTGATTTTATGTTCGGAAGTTTAAGGTGACCTATCCAGGTCCAAAGGCTACTGTCTAAAGATGTGGCCGGTTGGATTCCTGTTGTTGGTGTCCCATCAAAGCCATCCTTTATTAGCAAATGAGGAGAGCACAGCTTTACTGTACTTTGGCTCAGGCCTAGTTGTTCTAGTTCATGCAGCTTACTTGAGGAAGTACTGAGTTACCTGACAGTCCTATTTGAGTCTGCCTCTTATCCTCTGGCAAACCCTTTTCACTTCAAGAAAATGCCTAGAGGTAATTATCTGGAAGTTTCTGCTCACTCAGACCTTTCATCTGCCTATGTAAGGAGATATGCAAATCAGGAGTGTTAGCTTTCCACAAAAGCCCACTACTTGTCATCTATCCTCTGACAAATGATACCTAGTAGAAAAAAGACAAATTTGCTTTAAGAAGTTCAAAATGTCGAGGCGCCTGGGTGGCTCAGTGGGTTAAAGCCTCTGCCTTCGGCTCGTGTCATGATCTCAGGGTCCTGGGATCGAGCTCCGCATCTGGCTCTCTGCTCAGCAGGGAGCCTGCTTCCCCCTCTCCCTCTGCCTGCCTCTCTGCCTACTTGTGATCTCTCTCTCTGTGTCAAATAAATAAAATCTTAAAAAAAAAAGACACTGGCAAAGGTAAGAAGTTCAAAATGTCTCTTGGAGCATGAGGTAGAGGAATGCAGTATTAATTTGTTGCTGATCTTCAGCCTAAGGTAAGGGGGTAAAGGATTACAGAGTGGCAGTTGTAGCCAGTTTACCATGTGGCTGTGACATTGGGGAACTGCCAGTAACATCTCTTTTGAGAACAAGAGCAGTACTCACCAAGCCATCTACACTCACCCTCAAATGGAAAGGGATGGCCACTGACAGAAGGATCTCAGAGCAAAGACTATTATACTTCAGTGGTTCTCAAATTTCAGCATGCATGAGAACCATGTGTCACAACACAGGTGGCTGGACCTTATCTCCAGTGCTTCATTCAGTCAGTCTGGGATGGGGCACAAGAATTTCTGTTTCTCACAGATTTCCAGATAGGCTGATAATGCTGATCCAAAGACCACTTTGAGAATCAGTGGCCTGCTGGATTTGACGCACACTTCATTGTAATTATACTGGTTCCTTCCATTTGAATGAAAGGTGAGGTTGCAATAAGATGTTAGTTGCTTTTATAAGGAGAGGCGAAGTGTAGTAGTTACAGGTAGGGCTGGCAATAGTCTACAGAGGCTAACCCAGGGAGAGTTAAGGTAGTACATTAGAGAATACGGAAGTTAGAGCGTAAAGGTGTTCCCAGTGGAATTTGCCTGTCAGAGATGAGTAGCTAAGCCTAGAGAAGAAGCCACTAGGGTAAGAATGTTAACTGGTAGCAAAATTTGCCTCTTTACAGAATAACAATCTGGAGGTCGGTTATACATTGAACTAGTCAGTTATCAACTCCTATCAGTTTACGTCTTTCTTAATCAGTAAGGTTACGTCTAGTTTTCTTTGAAAATATGAATAATAGTGATAGATTACTAATAGAGTAGGCTAGGGAATTAGGGAATATTGGCTAATAGGAAACATCTCTTTTTCTTGCATTTTTTTCCAGATAAGAATTTTTCACATTTAAATGATCTGTATCTTTTAAGTACTTGCCACTTACAAAGGGAGTTCAATATACCACAGCTCCCAGGAATACGGACGGGAAGAACTCTGCTTTATAGTTATTGTCTCCTAGAGGCACTCCCTCTTGTCCAAGTTTCAGCCAGAGAATCAATGGGGAGCAAACCAGGATCAATTTTAATTGATTGTTCAGGTTTTTTAATAATTGGCATTCTTCCCTAATGCTTGACAGAATAACAACTAGAGTCTCATGCCCTGTAATTTTAACTCTCATTCTAAGCGCATATTACTGTATAGTAACTATTGTACCTACAAACAGCACACTGCCCCCATGGTATGTCAGAGGAAATAGGGGAGCAGAATAAAGGAGAAATGTGACAAAATTCACACATGGACACAAACACGTGGGCTGCAGCTGTCATGGTTTTGGCCAAGAAGTCCATTTATGAAAACAATGTATAGGGAATAAACTTTTGCAAATATTAAAATAATATGCTTTAATTTCCTCCTGAACTCACATTTGTAAACTTCTCCAAGATTTTGTCAAGAGATTAATTGTTCCAAAGCAGGAGAGAACAGGATTAGGAAGAGTCTTGAAAACCAGGTTTGGATACTAGAAGACATTGGAAATCTAGCAAGTTTGGAAGACAGTGTGGGTTGCCTACCTAACATCTATTCCCTGCTTCTAATCTTGCTGACCGAATCCAGAAGTTGGGGCAGCTATTGTGCCAGCCTCAGGGGTGAAACTTGAGTGCTTAAGTAATTCATAGAGTTTAAAATAACTGAAAAGTACCCAAAAGAGACTGTATAAATCAACACTTGTCCAACTTGGTGACATAGTACATTTAACTGAGGAGCTAAAAATATACTGAAGCCTGGAGTCTACTCCAGTGAGTGAAACAGAATGAGACAGAGCATTAGTATTTATATTTATTATGTATCATATATATTATTATATATTAATATTTATAAAAGCTCAATAGCAGCAATGGATGAGAATCATTGGTTTAAATTTTTGAAATCACTAAATTTTAAAACAAATTGACCATATTTAATTCCCCTTCATACTTTTTGATATAAGACTATTTAAAGACAAAATAAGGGGCACCTGGGTGGCTCAGTGGGTTAAAGCCTCTGCCTTCGGCTCAGGTTGTGATCCCAGGGTCCTGGGATCGAGCACCGCATCGGGCTCTCTGCTCAGCGGGGAGCCTGCTTCCCCCTCTTTCTCTGCCTGCCTCTCTACCTACTTGTGATCTATCTCTGTCTGTGTCAAATAAATAAATAAAATATTTTTAAAAAAAAGGCAAAATAAGGAAACTATGACTCTCCTGTATTTTTGAGTTATAGAATTAGGAAACATGTGGACCTGCCTAAATATTCATTTTTGAGCCCTGTCATAGGTATTTTCCATATGCTTTAATTAAATTCTTACAACTCTATGGAAAAGTACAATTAATATCCCCATTTTATAGATGGGAATATTGAGACTAGGCTGGAAGGTAGTCAGTGGAGTCAAATCCAGATATTTTGGACTCCAAACTTGATAATCTTTCCACTCTACTGTACTGCATTTCAAAAGCTTTCTCCTGGGGTCCCTCCCTGGATGGCTCAGTTGGAAGAGTGTGCGACTCTTGATCTCAGGGTTGTGAGTTTGAGTTCCATGATGGGTGTAGAGACTAGTTAAATAAATAAATATTTTTAAAAAAAGCTTTCTCTTTTCATTTACTTCCCAATAGCTGGTTCCTATTCTCTGCTTATCCAGTACAAATCCAAGACAGTAACTGGGCATTTCCGACTCTCCACTCTAATGTTCCAGCTCTTAAATTTAAGATTCAGTCCAGTTATGACCCACTGGACCTATTGGGCTACTTTTTGGGATCAAAACTGTGTCTGTCAGTCCAAGTGCTACAGCCCATACCTTTCCACTCCTAGGAGCCTTCCAGTGCCTCCAATCCTGGAGGAACAACAGAGATTGCTGTGAGCTTTGATAATACACATTTAGAAGCTGCTTTCCACTTGTACAAACATTTGCTGTGAATCATCAGGAATTAAATTCATCTGCACATTGTGTCTCAGTCAACTTTGGGATGTTAACGATCAGGATTAAGTATCTACACTCAGCCATCTGGATAAAAATCAGATGTCAATTTTAGTGAAACATTTCTTGTAATGAACTGTAACTAATTTTTAAAAAATATTTTATTTATTTATTTTAGAGCGAAAGAGAGAGAGTGCAAGCAGGGGGAGTGGCAGAGGGAGAGGGAGAGAGAATATCCCAAGCAGACCCAATGCTGTGCATGGAGCCTGATGCGAGGCTCGATCTCATGACCCTGAGATCGTGACCTGAGCTGAAATCAAGAGTCAGATGCTTAACCAAATGAGCCACCCAGGTGCCCCTGAACTGTAACTGTTAATGCATCTTGAAAGAGAGCTTAAGGTCTGAATTCCTTCCTTCACCACCAGTGGCCAAACAGCCCTAAGTCATTTGTCATTATTAGTATTTTGCTTGGCTGTCGACCAAATATTCTTTACTCATAATCAGTGTATATTTCTTTGGAAGAAAATTCTTGAGCTGATATTAACTAACTTGGTTTATCTTATTTCTGATAGTTCTCTTTCTTTACTCATGCTTCAGTCCGTTGCATCTAAGCTGTTGAATTCTATTAAGAAGGCCCATTTTCCAAATGACCAAAGTAGTTGTGAAAAATATCACTGTTAACTTTCTCGATAATATAGCACCTCAATTCGTGTTGGTTCACACTCACTGAACATGCCGTTTTTTACTGTGTAAATATGACAGAGGTATATTGATCTTGTCTCTTAAGTGCTTAATCAAACTCTATTAATACTGTTGGCCATAAACCATCAGAAAGACATGGCTTTGAAATGTTTGCGTCTATGAATCAAACTTAAATAATTTATTATAAGACTATTTTTCTGGGCTTAAGGGGAGTTGATCCTAGATTTTTCGTGCTGTGTTATTAACTTGTATGTTGGCTTTGTCTAATTCTATGTAAAGCATGCTGATTTATTAGAATGCTCACTCTACAGTAAACTGTAATTGGATGCTCTTGAAAGAATGAGTTTCATTGATCTAGTCAATGACCACAGATATTACTGAAGTAAACCTCTTAACAGTGTTGGGGCGTATTTTGGCCGTGATCAATGTTTCTGAATCTTCCCTTGTATTTTTTTGGTTTTGTTTTGTTTTATTTAGCACTATCTGCATTGATTTAAATCTGCAGCAAATGTTAAGGGCCAAATTTATCTTGACACAAAGTTTCATTACTTTTCTGGAGCTGCAAACTTTTCTTTGTTTATTATAGATTAAAAATCTTCCCTGACAGCCTTTGAAAATAATCTATTTGTATTTATGTCAATATGCATCAACGGTTGACAATAAGTGAAAATTAAAGACATTGCCCTTAAATAATTAAACTGAGTTTCTTTCTTTTTTCCTCCCCCTTTCCTCCCTCTCTTCTTTTCCTCCCTCCCTCCCTTCCCTCCCTCCCTTCCTTCCCTTCCTTCCTTCCTTCCTTCCTTCCTTCCTTCCTTCCTTCCTTCC
>CM052887.1:45299898-45346161 GCA_028534135.1 Potos flavus
AGCTGTTTATCAGTCTTCTGAATTAGATATCATAGAAAATGTAGAATATACAGTTTAGTAACATTTTATTAGAATTACAAGACAAAGAGCGAAAAAGAAAAAAACCACAGCAGATACATGCATGTACACTTTGTGGTGAGAATAGAAGGTGCTTGAGAATGTTGATTTTTTTGTCCTTCATTTTAATGTCTACAATAAAGTTAAATTTTTCCTGTGTGTAAGGAAAATAAGGGGCACTATGTTTATTTGGCTTTCTTTCAAAAGCAGTACAAGTAGGCTATACAAGCACAAACTATAAAATTCAGAAGGTAGCAAAGGGATTTGAGGTAAAAAAGTAAGCCTTCCCTCTACTATCCAGTAGCTAGCTAGCTACCTAATCATCTCCCTGCAAGAAACCAGTTACCTGTTTTTTGAATATACTTCTAGAGACACATTCCATGCACTTACCACTATGTGTGTGTATATGTGTGTGTGACATATACACAAATGGTAGCACTTTGCATAGTGTTCTCTACCTGGAGTTTTTTTTTTATTTAACAATGCTTTTAAAAAAGTTTTTCATATCATTATACACAGTTGTCTTATACTTTTAAAAACCTGCACAATAATTCATTCTGTGGATGTACCATAATTTATTTAACCAGACCTCCATTGATGGGCATTTAGATCTTTTCCAATTCCTCGCCGTACTGAATAACATTGTAACAACTATCCTTTTACATAGATTATTTATTACATATGCAGGTATATCTAGAGGTTATATTCGTGAGTGGAATTGTTGGGTCAAAGGGCATGTTTAACGAAAATTTTGGCAAGCATTGCCAGAGTGATATTTTAATCTTTAACAGTTGGTACAGCACAGGCTCTGATCAATCCGAATGGATGTCAGCTGTAAGGCAACTAGTCAAGGCTGGATATCAGATGAGAACTCTGTCAAACTGCCCTCCAAAGATGTAATTGATTGGTTTCTTTTAAATCATATCTCTGAGACTAGATACCATGCTCTTCCATTATTATTTCCACTTATAGAATTGCTAAATCTCAGTGGTTTGTTTTTTTTTTTTTTTAATCTCAGTGGTTTTTATATGAACATTATTGCCAGCAAAATGTTACCTGGAGACCACTGGTAGATTGCAGTGGTAAATTGCCATATTCAAACTACATATTAAATATAGTAAACTATTCATAATAAAGACAAATTCAGCATTGCCTGTCAATGTTAATGCCAAATAGGGGTCCCTGCTGATGGGACTGAGTAGGTGACTAGAGCAAAAGGCCTATCTGCTTCTCCCATTGGAAGGTAAGCTTCACGGGGGCAGAAACGTGTTTTTATTTCCTATGACATTATCTTCAACATCTAGAAAAATGCCAGGTGGTAGAGTGCGAAAACTGTATTTCTCTATTGATTAATAAATTGAACTGAGAATCAGGGAGATAGAGACTCTTCCCTACAAGGACAGTGAAAGGTTGTGAATATTCAGATAGTAACACTTTTCTGGTTATACATTTTCTGTTTCTTAACATTTGGAAATTGGTCACTTATTCTTTTTTAACATTTTATTTTTATGTTTTTATTTTGAGAGAAATAGACAGCAGAGCAAGAGAGAGAGCGAGCAGTGGTAAGGGACGAAGCAAAAGGGAGACACAGGCTCCTCGCTGAGCAGGGAGCCCAATGTGGGGCTTGATCCCAGGACCCCGGGATCACGACCTGAGCTCAAGGCAGACACTTAACCAACTGAGCCACCCCAGTGTCCTAAATTGGTCACTTATTGAAGATACACCCCGAAGTCAAAATTGTTGAAGCAAAGCCTAGATTTCACCCTTAGGTCTTTTAATTCAGCTCCTTGAGAAAAAGTGTCTATGTTTGAATATTCTTAAACCATGATTATTTCTAAAATGTGCACATTTTATAATGTGGTAATTGTATCTAGCTGGTGGATGTCTTTTGTTTTGGAGGGCTGGGGTGTAGATACTTCCGAATGTAGAATTTAACACCTGAAGTAGTAATTATGTGTACTTAGAAATTACAGGGTAGAAATTGGAAACTGGAATGGAAAAGGCAGGTTATAGAAAATAATATGCAATATATAGATGTATGTGTTCAGTACTGTGGGGACACATGGCAAAAAAATGCTTGTGATACCTTAAAACAAAGTTGCTGAGTTTCTTAATTCTCTTCCGCCTCCCTTCCACCTCCAATTCATGAGAAACAATAAAGTCAGGTAACAAGATGATGGTTCTAAAACACTACAGTAGTAACATGGAATTCAGTGCCGTCTCATAAATTTAGATTATCTGGGAAAAGCATGCTCTAGAAATACCATTTCACATATAATACAACGTTTTCACAACAGACGATTATTTAGACTTCTTCAGCCTTTCTTCCACATAAGTATAATACTGTATTATAAACACAGGGACTTGAGATGACTAAAGAAACAGCCCAGAATTTCACGTGAATGGAAACTAGCTAAACGTAGTAAGGAGTCTATACAGAAACTATAAAAGAGCATGAATGCTATGCAGTTTTCTGGAAAGGCTCTCATGGTAAGCTCCACAAGGAGTGGGTTTATTTGGTTCACCATCATAATCTAGGACCTGCCACACAGTAGGTTCTCAACAAATATTTGTCGAATGAGTAGAAAGAATGCTGTGTGTGTGAGCTTAATGAGATTCTCAACAAAAGCAACAAGTGGTCAGCATTTGTTAGTGTTGAACTTCATAAAGCAGAGTTTGAATGTTGAGTTATTAAATAATGCTTATGATATCAAGCCCAGATCCCATTAAGCCCCAGGCTAAGGGGTGAGCAGTTAATTTCATAGCTGTACTCAATAGTTACATCGCCTATCAGTCAGGGTGATATATCCCTCTAAATCCCTTGGAAAGCACCCAAAGCCAGAGGCCAGATGTCATTATAAACTTGGCTTGGAAAACTGCTAATAAAGTGGGTCATGGAATTTTTTGCCCAGTGTAAAAAAAATAATGTAATAATGGGATCGTGTCTTTTCCCCTTTTCCTTTGAAAATGCTTTTGCTATTAGGATCTATTCAATAAGGATTTAGGGGTATTCTAATAATAAATGTTTCTGTGTTTTATATTCAGTACTCACTAAAGTGGATACTTGCTGAGTTGTGTTATCAGATTAAAATCTCTATCAATCAAAGGGGAGAGAAGAGAGGAGTTTATTGGGCTTTGTAAAGATCATTTTATCAGGAAGACTGAAAATTACTAAAGTTTTATTTGAGGGTAGTAAATGGGAAGAGTTTCTGTATAAGAATTGAATGTAGTTAAATAATAATGGAAGAATGTTTAATAGATAGGGCTTTAATAGATAGGGCTTTAGAATTTTACAAAGAGCTTTAGTTATAATATGCAATTATGCATATTGGAAAAGCTATTGAAAATAAAGCATAGTTCTACATTGTTAAAGAAATGAGGCCTGGAAGCAATATTCACAATTAACATCAGGTTAGTTCATCATCCATTGATTTACAGTGATATAACAATGTAGTGTGGCACACATTTTTCAAAATCCAATTGCTAATCTATTTCAGGTCGAAATGAATTGGAACACTATTAGAACTTCATCTTGGTGTTCTGACCTAAAATGGAAATGCATGCACCAGTGCTATCAAGTTTGCATTACTTCTGGGAACTCCATCATGTTTCTAGGATTGTTTTTCATCATGAGTGTGCCTCATGGCCTTTTTATTCCCAGAAAAGGTGGAATTCCCCTTGAAGTAAAAGTGAGTTCTGTGTGTGAGGTAAATGTTTCACTGTGGATGTGGTAGAATAAGGAGGGATTAGGATAAACATAAATTAGTATTCTAACCCTTTTTGTACACCTGTTCTTCTACCCAAAAGCATCCTGCTGAAGCCCTGTCTCCCCTCCCCCTCTCACCTGTTCCCTTCCCCTCCCACCCCCCACAATCAAATAAAGCTTTTTGGTGAATCCATTTTCCCCTTGTTAGTCAAGAGATAATTTAGCAGGTTTCCAAAGATTTTTGCAGAACGTGTTGAGAAAAGTATTGAATTCTCCACATACAGTTTCCTTTGGGACCGTGTGGTCAAGATGCAGCTGCATTCACTGGTGAACTCTGAAATCTCCTTGGAATACTGCATCCAAACTTGACTTGATCTCCCCAACTTAAGATGACTGCCTTGTGTGATGCTAAACTGTGAAAAGTAAAGAAAGAAACACTTAACGACTGGCCTGCACATGCCTTCTTAGATATTTTTTTAATGGCATCCATGCATGCTCCTTTAATAAGCTGAAAGAACTAGATAGGCCCATCATAGCCATTTCTCCTCACAGCTGCTGCACAGATATAACCTGCTTTAAGAAAACCCAATTTAGGGGCGCCTGGGTGGCTTAGTCAGTTGAGCGTCTGACTCTTGGTTTCAGCTCAGGTCATGATCTCAAGGCTGTGAGATGGAGCCTCACGTGGGGCTCCGTGCTCAACATGGAGTCTTCTTGTCCCTCTCCCTCCCCCTCTGCCCCTCTCCCCACTCTTTCTCTATCTAAAATAAAGAAAATCTTAAAAAAAAAACCCAGTTTATGGAAATCCAAATTTAACCTGAACTTTACAAAAGAATGATCCCTTGAGAGTCTATGAGCAACTAATAATCTCAAGAACCTTTATCCATTTGCTTAGTTCTGAAGGCTTTTCTGTATTTTAAAATGTCCAAGGGTGCTCTGAAAGGTGGGCGGGGGTGGTGGGGAAGGTGTGTTTCAGTTTGTTTAAGCAGAGTGCTTGTGGCCACAAGTGGATGTGTGGAGTTTCCACACACTGAGGGGAAGCCAACACTTCTTATAGGATGCCATTGGTAATTCTGGGGGAAATGGCAGTTGTGAGGATTTGAGAATGAGCTAGAAATAAATACCCTGGGTTGGACCTTGGACCAGCAGGGATTCACAGACTTTGCTACTATGTAAAAAGACAAGTGGTAGTACTTCCTTGGTAGGACAAGGTAGCTCTTAAGAGCCCCGGAACTTGGAAAGGTGACTTCTCTGAGGGCTTTTGCTAAAGGAAGACCTTGAAGCTTAGGATATGATTTATAACATAACGTGTGATTTGTCATTCCCTGTATAAAGCAAAATACACATCACTCTCGAATAACAATAGACTGAGCTCCTATTCTGTGCCAAGCCCAATGCAAAACCTTACTGAACTAGTTTCCCCAGGCTGCTGTAACCAAATACCATAAACTGAGAGGCTTGAAACAACAAAAATTTATGTTTTTATGGTTCTAGAGGCTGGAAGCCCAAAACCAAGGTGTTGGTGGGGCCGAGTTCCTGCCAAAGTGTCTAGGGGCAGATCCTCCCTGGCCTCTTCCAGCTCCTGTAGCTGCAGGCATTTTAGTTTGTGGCAGCATAACACCAGTGTCTGCCTCTGTCTTCACGGGATTTCTTCCCTCTGCGTGTCTTCTCTTATAAGGACACAAGTCACATTGGCTAAAGACCTACCTTTATTCATCATCTTAATTTGGTTAGATTTGCAAAGACCTTATTTTTCCAAGTTAGGTCACATTCACAGTTACCAGGAGTTAGGACTTCTATATAAATATATATATATATATATATATATACATTTTTTTTTTTTTTTTTTTTTTTTTTTTTATGGGGAACATAGTTCAACTCCCAGCACTTACAGATCACTGCTTTCATCCTTCCTTACAACAATCCTGGGAAGAAGTTACTGTTATTACCCTCATTTTGCAGTTGAAGAAACAGACTTAGAGAAATGGTATTCTTGCCTGAGCTCACTGAGTTAGATGAGCACTGGGATTCCATAATTGCTCCTGAGGCCTGCTGACTCCTGCACCCACACATTTAATTCTGATGGAGCTAGAGCTTTATTTTGTGGGAATCAAGATAAGGAACTTCCATCACCCATTTCTTAATTCTCCTTCAAGACATTCTTGAACTGCTTGAAGGGCATCCTCTCGTAAACCTTATTTGGCAGTGGGTGACAAAGGGGTCATTCCAAAGTGCTTGATGGTTACAGTCATGTGGTTCAAATAGTCTCATTAATTTCCTATTGAGAGCTACCAAAATTTTCCTGGTTCAGGTTTTTTACATGCAGATTGTGTGTGCGCGTATGTGCGTGTGTGGGTGTGGGTGCGTGCATGTGTAGAGTTGGAATCAGAGCAACACAGCTAGAATTTTTTTAGATGTTCAGTGTCCATGTGGTGCTACCATGTATTTTTGGAAGTAGAGAAGTAATTGTTTTTTATCCCCTCTCTCATGATTTACCCATGTTATGAAAAATAAAGATGGCTTGATGAGTTCAAAGAGAATCAAAATACTATTCACAGTCATAAATTTTCCAGCTGTTCAGAAAAATCATACACTTTTCTTTCTTGGGCAATAGAATAAACTGCTTGCGAGAGAAATGATGGAGTAAATGGTGAGAGGGAGATTTGATTTCCCAGCCTGGTCACGAGTTATTTAACCCCTTCTGACCCCAGTTTCTCATTCATAACATGTGGAAATGAGTAAAGATTATTAAGATATTTTCTATGTCAAATTACTGCTCTAAAAAGCTTTCATACAGTGTTGACATCTTAAAAAAATGTTAGCTACAATTAGCCACAAAAGCAAATAAACAATGCAGACTAAACACCCACCATTATTCTGATTTGCTAATTGTTTGTTGTATTGGTGATGGAAATTTTTGGTTAATAATAATGTATTTAATGTCAATGTATAAGTAGAGTTTCTATGGCTATGGGTCCTTTTACTCTTTGAAATACATAGTATAGATAATCTGTTGAAGTATCTCAGATCTAGAAACTTCCATGTACCTGGGATAGGTTCCCTGATGGGCTGGTGCCGCAGTACCTGGGGTGTGAGACTTTGCCTCAACACTATCCAGCCCCACTCTCTCCTGTAGGATGCTTGGTAGTTGTACACTGGGCAGTTAGCATGGAGCCTAGCAAAGTGTCAGGGCAGGGCTATAGGTCCTATTGGGCACTGCCCAATATAGGTGGGCAGCTGGGAAAATGGGTCCTTATGCCACAGTAGTGAAAACTTATGATGAGGACAACTGCCATTCCCCAAGGAGAGCCTGAAGAAATGGCTGCAGGAAGGCATCCACATGGCGCTGAGAGAGCGCTCCTCAGTGCTCCTGGCAATGGTGCTCAGCCCAGTGTGGGGGCCTCAGGTAGGCCCGCTCTGAGCAACATCCCTTCTCCTCCAGTCCTCCAAATTCATGCTCTTAATTCCCAGCTCCTGCCAAGGTCCAGCTGGGAGAGGATGACCTTTAATAGCAAACATACCAACGAAGCCATGTAACAAGAGCCCATCGACATAGTGCTGTGGACTGAATGATTGCTCCCCACCCCAAATTCGTACTGTCAAACCCTGATCCCCAATGTGATGGTGTTTGTAGATGGGCCTTTGGGAGGTGAGTAGGTTATGAGAGTAAAGTCCTCATGCTGGAATTAGTGCCCTTATAACAAGGGGCATGAGAGAGCTTACTTTCTCTCTCTCTTCTCTGCCTGGCATGGATCCAACGAGAAGATGGCAGTTCAGGAATAGGGCCCTCCCCAGGACCCAGATCTCCAATACCTTGATTTTGGACTTCCCAGCCTCCAGTGCTATGAGAAATTAATGTTTGTTGCTTAAGCCACTCAGTTGATGGCATTTTGTTACAGAAGTTCTGACTAACATAGCAGGTATTCCTGTCTCCCTTGTGTTAGTAAATGAACAGATGGTGAACTCCTTCTCTTCACCTCTGTAAACTGGTATCAGTAAATTACACCTTGAATGGCTAGTTTTCTTGCTGTGCAGGGCCCTACAAGGCAGGGAACAGAGATATAAAAGATTGTGTTACTTTATTTATTTATTTATTTAATTTTATTTTGTAACTGAGACTTTATTGTGATTTTGAGGATCAATACATAGATTATTTCGATTTAAACACTTCTTAAAATTTGTACTGAAAATTTAAAAAGTCCTATAGTTGTGATTCTTTTCTAAAGTTATTCCAGTGACTTTCCAGTTCAAAATTTATATCCTTCTTGAAGAGGATATCAAGTGCCAATGTCTTCAAATATTGATTAGCTGTTACAGTATAGGTCTCATTAATTCACAATATAATATATACACCACATGCCCGAAATTTCCGTCTTTCATGGCACAGAAGCAAAGTTATTAGAAAAACGGGACCACCACGACTGATGAATGATGGGACAGAGGATACACAGTTCAGTTAGGGAGAGCCAAGATCAAGGAGTGGTTTTCTTTTGGGAACAACTCTTCTAAAAGGTGAAGGTGAGTCGGCTCATACTGGTTACAGGATGATTACTCCTTAAGCCTACCATCTGTGGTTCATTCAAGCACCTTTCACCACATGACAGAGATCATATTCCTGTCCTCCAGTAGAGCAAAAAGTGTAAGAAGTATTACTTGAAACTATGAAAAGATAACATTATTCTTTTTTTCCACTGGAAAGTTTCATTATCTTAGACCTTTAATCTCTGCAATTGTTTGCCATCTTTTATTTTTATTTTTATTTTTTTAATTTTTTATTATTTTTTTATTTTTTAATTAACACATAATGTGTTATTTGCCCCAGAGTACATGTCTGTGGATCCTCAGGCTTACACATTTCACAGCACTTACCATAGCACATACCCTCCTCAATGTCCATAACCCAGCCACCCTATCCCTACCCGGGCCCTACCCCCCAGCCACCCTCGGTTTGTTTCATGAGTTTAAGGAGTCTCATGGTTTGTCTCCTTCCTGATCCCTTCTTGTTTCATTTCCGTCTTTTAAATAAATAGTCTTTGGAGAAGAGAAGCATAGAAGCCTTTATATTTAATAGCACCTGGTTACCCACACCGTTGTATGGTGGTGGGACTTTGGCTGTGAGGAGTAAGAGATACACTTGTCAAATGAAATGTAATTTTTATTCCATTATCTTTTTCTATCCTGATCACTAACTACATCAATGACTATTTTTGAGAAGAGAAGTATTTAAAAAATGAAGATAAGGTCATATGTGCCTGAATAAATAGGGTATATTCATGCAGTGGAATACAGAATGATCTGAGCCCTACCTGCAATAGAATACTTAACAAGCTATTAACATGCATCAATTTCTAAATTCAACTGTTAGTGAAAAATTTTAATCAGATTGTTATTAATATAAAATTTACAAATGCTACTATAATTTAGGAAAAATATATTTTAAAAATGGGTGGGAGAGGGGCGCCTGTGTGGCTCAGTCATTAAGTGTCTGCCTTCAGCTCAAATCATGATCCCAGGGTCCTGGGATCGAGCCCCATATTGGGCTCCCTGCTTGGCAGGAAGCCTGCTTCTCCCTCTCTCTCTGCCTCTGCTTTGTTCTCTCTCTCGCTATGTCTTTCTCTGTCAAATAAATAAATAAAATCTTAAAAAAGTTAATGGATGGGAGAGGTGCTTATCAACTTCAGTATAGTGATTCCCATAGAGGATGAAGGGAATTGTATTGAGAAATGGGACAAAGAGTCTTCAATATACTTTTTTTGCATTTAAAAAATACAATAAAAAGTACCTTAAAATATGATTGAGGTAATAGTCCTAGAATAAAAAAAAATGGAGGTGTTCAGACTAGACAATGTATTGGTAATTTTTTCTGTTATTTAGAACAGCATTGTCCCATAGAACTTGCTTTGATGAGAGAGAGATTCTATCTCTATGATGTCTAATCAGGTAGCCACTAGCCACATATGGCTACTAGGCACTTGAGATATGGCTAGTGTGACAGAGAAACAGAATTTTAAATTTTATGTAATTTTAATCTCAATTTTAAAATAAATTTTAATGTGGCCAATGGCTACCATATTGGAAAGCACAGACCACAAAGAACATTATAAGCCTTACATTTGACTTCATTTTGGGAAAACCCTATCTTGTTCTTCATGATGAATGTGGGTGTGCATATTTGAAGAAAAAACAATAATCTCTTGCTAATATCAAGTATGGCAAAGGGCATCTGAAAGTTATTGGGAGTTGGGGGAGGGTAGAAATAAAAAAACCTTCTTGACTGTTTACATTTGTCAAGTGGAATGAGTAGAAAGGTCACTAAACGTTTCCATTGGGTATCTAGAGAAAAGAATCAAAAGCCCTCCAGGTACTCATGGGGGGGTACTTCGGATTGGTAACAGATTTGATAACTGAAGACTTAATTTCCCCAGTGACTCAACTGATACAGGAGGTTTTATCTTTTTCAGAAAATTAAGAGTAAATTGGCTGGCTCAATAGACTTACTGACTCTAGTTAGATAAGTATTTGCTGTGTTTATTAAGTTGTTTATGTAGTGCAATAATACAAGTGATTTAATAAAGATAAGACTTCAGATAAATGTCAACACACTTCCCACTCTGCAGCTGGTCCATTTCAAGCAGTTAAAATAAATTAAAAGATAAAATACCGCTCACAAAAAAATTGATCATTGTCCAGGGAAATGTTTAAAATTGAAAGAAATCTTCCACTTTCGGTGCACAAAGGCATATGCATATGTGTAGGAAATGACCCTCTCTGTAATCTAGAGATTCTTTACCTAGAAGGAAAGGTACAGGAAACTGTGTTTTGTAGGTATTTGCTCTAATGAGATAAAATTAAAAAGTACTTATAGTATTAAAGACCAGTATTATTTATAGTGCAGTTAATGGAGATCTTTGAATTAGAATAAATACTATTAATTATGTTATTTATCTATCTTTCCATACATCAAGGCATAGCTAGCGAAAGCTTACTAGGCTGTATAATGTAGATGCTGTCACTGAAATTTAAATAACATAAAGCAGATCTGAATTTTACTCAACCTTCTGTGTTTACACGGCTTTGAAAAAAAATTGTGCTTTTCTTGTAGATTCTGTAGACAGAACCTGACATTTGAAAGATAGAGTACAAAGGGTGATAAAAGAGATGTATCTTTGGTGGTCAAATCATTATTTCAGTTGTCTTCCAGGTTAAAGTGGATGAGATTCTTTTCCTCTGTTCTCTCAAATCAGCTGGGGCAAGTCTCTACCATTTCAGTATGCTCTTACCAATTTTTGCCATCCAAAGCCTATCTCATATATCTCTTGGCATATAGTACTTGTTCAAAAGAATTTTTAAAACACTGTATAGTTTAGAAATGGTGACCCAGTAGGCCTATGGTGAGCTGAATTCTGAGCCACTGAATTTTCTTATTAGATGTACAACAGAAAATATTGGATTGAAGCATGGAGCATGAGGGTTAGATATCAAGTTCTTGGTTTGACCAGGGGAAAATTATTCATCATAGTTCTAGATCACTCTACTTGAAAACTGTGTGGAATATTTGGTATTTATAGTATTGAACAACGTGTTTTTCAAATGGTTGACACACGGAGATACTGGGATGAGATGTCCACCTGCCCTGTGAACTGGGAAGTTTCCCTTCCTAACATGTGTGGTAGCTTGTTTAATGACCACAAATTCCTGTAATCTCTGTACCAGCCCCCTTTGCAATATAGCTTTGCTGTTCCTTCCATCCAGAAGTGGAGTCTTTTTCTCTACGCCTTGAATCTGGGCTGATCTTGTGATTTGTTTGACCAGCAGAATGTGCCAGAAGTGACATTGTGTGAATTCTTTTCCAATGACTTGCAGTTTTTGCCTTTGCATTCCTGGAATGCTACCCTGAGAGCTCCATAGGAAGAGACTTGATTACTGAAGGGTGGGAAGCCATTGGGTGAACAGAGGCTTCCCAAGTGACAGCCAGACCAAGTATCAGACTTGGGAGTAAAGTCATCTTAGGTTTTCCTGTCTCTCTCATCTTCCAACTGACTCGGCCGCATGAGTGAGCCTCGTAAAATCAGCACAGGAACTGTTGTTTTATTAAAGCAATCCACCGAGTTTGCAGTAATTTGTTGCACAGCAAAGGGTAACTGGCGAAATAGCATCTCAAGAGGGATCGTTGAGATAGCATATAGAAAGATAAAGAGCAGGGGTGTGTTATTTTTCTAGACTCTTTTGTGTTTGGGAAGGATCTGAATTCCCTGATATAGAGTGACGTGGGTAACTTAGTAGTCAATGACAGTGTAATCAGTACAGTGTTTAAAATTACAAGATTAATATCCATACATCATTCCTCACTTGTCCATTTTGTTCATGCAAATATATTTTGTACAACATATTTTTTTAGTGGTAGAAATTAAAATTATTTTCTTTGGGAATTATAAGAATGAAGTCACTTGATGAATGGTAATAATAATGATTGGGATTTCCAGGGATTTTATAAATAGGAATGACCGTTCTCTGTATCCTGACTTACACATATATTGTTCACTTGAGTGAACCGTGGGAAAGTAAGTGTGCCTGGAATACTTGAAATACATTCATGTCTACTTACATTTCTTGTCATTTTTCTGTGGGGTTTTTTTGTGCTTCTGGTGGTTGTTGCTTCAAATTGCTTTGGGGCTGTAAGCATAAAGTGTAAAGTTTTTTCCCAAGTGAAAAAATTTAGAAAAGATTGAAAAAAAAAAAGGTGGAGGAAAGATGAACAAGTAGTAACAAAAATCACTCCTTAGTGCATCTTGCTAGGAGCCTGCAGCCTAAAGAAAGGTTGACAGTTGACTGGTGAACTATAAGCAGTTTTAAAATATGCTCATATTAATCAATATTTCTCCAAATACCTTAACAGTGCACAATTTCAACAACAAGAGTAAGTATCTTTTCACCAAGTTGTAGGCAACTGAAAATGCTTCTCGATAAAACATTTTCCAATCTCAGCTCAGAGAAATAATAATCTTATAAAAATATAGTGTTTAGAAGTTTGGAAGAAAGAGCAGAAGATTGCAAAACTAGGCACAAGAAGTCTACCAGCTGTTAGAAAGTTCAAAAAGTCAATAAACGAAGCTAAATACTAGTCTTCTAAAATCATTTTTCAGGTAAGATAAATAGGGTCCTTTTCACCTTAAATTCTCATTTGACAGTATCCCAGCACATGTCTTGGCTATTAATACACTTGGGTAGCCTCAGGGAGACTTTCAAAAAGTGGTTCTTAAGATTCTGATATTCTTGTCTCTAGACTCATGAGTCATTTGGACACAAGCATTGAATTTAAGAGGTACTCACTCCTCACCTTTGAGGAGCTGGTAGGAAAAAAACATAATTATTATATTGAAGATTCAAAAAACATTCTTTCGTTTTCAAAGTAGATTCTCACAACACTATTCTAAACTCTTTCATGACTAGGTCTTCTGTGAGGAAGAAATAACATGTCTTCAGTTTGTCCCTAGTCCTGTGGTTCTGGTCGTCACTGTATACCCCTCCCCAGATAAAAAGGCAGGGAAGTAAAATACAGAGCAGCCGCAGGTACGCTGCCTTAGGAGGCAAGAAGAAATCCTGTTCACTAGAACACGGATCCTGCTCATCTTTTTTTTCACATTAAGATTTCTGTGGCACTGAGATTGTTTTAATGGGATTTGTTGTTAGGAGAATTTTAGACTCACTTTTTAAAAGATGGATGCGGGGTGCTATTTGGGAAATTGCTGAGAAGTTCCTCAGTCTTGGTTTAGTTAGGGAAGGTTAGCTGAAACCAAGGCAGGGAGTAGGTTTTCTAAATAACTAGATCTAATTGTATTTCCTCTTCAAGAGGGGCATAGGTGTGTGTGTGAGTGTGAGTGTGCATGCATGTGTACGCACGCTCACATGCATGCACATGGTGAGCTTTAGAGAACTGATTCTTCTTTGCTAAACATTACATAATTTGTTAACATTCTATGCATTGCAAGTCCACTCTGTATAAGGCACTCCGGTGAGTGTGGCCAAGGAAGCATTCTTAGCTTCCCCTCATGGATCTTGTAGTGTACTGGGTTTATATTGTTTGTTCTTGTTGTTACATTAAGTTATTTGTATCCCAAGAATAGTGTTCCTTCTTTGGAGGTACATCTAGTTTTGAACAGTCACTAACTGTAGAAGTAACTTGGTAACATGGAAATGCCGTATCTGTAACCAGTTCATAGGCCGTTGGTGCATTGTTTCCTTTGGCACAAAAGAATAAGTTAGTGTATAAACCAATATCTAATGAATGAACAAAGAGAGCAGAATATCCTATTAAACTAGTACGTAATTTATGCATGCTATTTACAAATGATTTTTCATTTATGCCAGAGTAGGTAAGAGGGAAATTATTTTTTTAAATCTTTTGAAACAAATAAGAGCAAATCATATTAGGTCTCTAATATTGCCATTAGGAAAAAATTTTTGGCACACAACCATGGCATTTTAGTTTTTTATTTCCTATTGTAATGACTCCTGTTTTCTGCCCATGGATTTTGTGCTGGGTGGTTAAGTGACTCAAGAAACAGTTTTGTGGTAGTATAATAGTTTTGTTTAAACTATAATGTACATAATGTACCCAGGCAATGTCCAATTTAATGAAATATACTTTATGGGTGAAAGAATCCATGGAATATCCTATGGTAGCTTAGTCGAATTTATGATAGCCAATTCATGGGCAGGCACAGTATTACCCAATTAGCAACCTTGGCTTTATGAATCAATTGCATTATGTATTTTTAGATTTCAGTATCTCTTGTGGTCCATCATCTTTCAACATTGAGTATTCAAATGCAATTTCAAAATGAAGGAGCCAGAACCATTGAACAGCATAGGTACTTGGCCAGTTGTTTTATTATGCTGGTTATAGAGAAAGTTAATATGCCTCTGTTGATGGCAATCCTATATTTCTAACAATGCTATCATGAAATTAAATATTATAGAAGTTAGCTAATTTGTTTGAAATATTATTAGGCAGTAATGGTCAGATATGTAAATCAAAGAAAAGGAAAATATTTCAATCCAATTGCTTTATTAATCATCTCCTTGTGGGGTTTCCTAAGTATCTATTCTATTTGATGAAGAAAATGAATACATGTTATTCAATAGAAAACTGAGCTTCTCCTATATGTCATTCAACCCAGCTTAACTGTACAAATTAAAAAAAAAAAAAGATAAAAGTTAATATAGAAAGAGAGGTAACAGAGACCTTTGGACAGAATAGCTCTGTGTCAATTCAGCAACAGCCGTATTATCTAAAACAAGTTTATCTGAGGATCAATTTATCTATTGAACGTTTAGAACTCAATCCCTTGTTGAGCGGCTTTGTAATTATTTGAGTGTTCTCTCTCTCTCCATCTCTATGGTCTTCTTAGAATTAAAAGCAGAGAAACATAACCTATTGACTTAGCGTAATTCTGCTTAACTTTATGACTTTAATAATGGATTATTTTATACAATTATGGGTATCTCATTTAAAAAAAATACCTACTATGCTTTGCAACATGTTAGGAGATTTTTAAAGTCCAAAGACCAATTCTTCGAAGTTTAAATTTAAGGGGGTCTATTTAAGGTGGGCTAAATATTTAGAGAAATTTTCCCAACACAGAACTTTCAAGAATGCTGAATAAAATATTTTAAAACTGTAAATGCAGAACGGAACCCAGTAGAACTAAGGGAAAGTCTTGGAAGACCAGAAACAAGGAGAAGGTGAGAATGCGGAGTTAAGCAAGTGTTGAAATGTTAAAACGTGGGTTACATCTGCAGAGGGACAGGAAGCAAAGTCAGTCCAGAACAGTGTGGGAGTTTGGAGACTGGTGAAGAAGGGATATCAAAAAGATGGTCAGAGAGGGACTTAGAACTGCCTCTCACCCCCAGAGGGTGAGAGTGTGCAGATACTAGTTCATATTGACCTTAGCTCTGGGCAAAGAGTTTTTAAAATAAATCTCCTTTGTGGATTGATCCTCAAAGCCAGTTCACCTATGCGTTTGGGTCCAGAATTCATACTACTATACTATCATAGGGAAAACAGAAACAACTCGGACTGATAATATAGCTGAAAGGGATCCAGGCTGAGATGGTCCGTGCTTCCTAGAAGAGGCAAATACGAATACATTGGGAGCAACACCATTTAAACGAAGAGGCTGAAGTGATCAGCTTTGAAGATCGAAGACGGATTCATAAATCAAGGAATGCAGGCAGCCTTTCGCTGGAAAAGATAAGGAAATGAATTCTTCCCCAGAGCCTCCAGAAAAAAGGGAGCACTCCTAACACCCTGCGTTTAGCCCAATAACACTCCTTTCAGTCTTTTTACTTTCATAACTCTAAGATAATACATTTGTACTGTTTGAAGCCACTAAGATTTTGGTCATTTGTCACTGCACCGATAGGAAAGTAATATATGGTGATTAGATAAATTGGCTTCTGGAGAAATGGTTTTAAGTAGGGATCTGACATTAGTCAGAACCACCAGAAAATAAGGAAAGGGATTTGTACTGGGTTTGAGAAATTGAAGTATCTGTTTAAAGCTTGAAATATTTGTTTAGAACATTGCATTTGTGAAGTACCACTGATCCTTCTAATTCATTTGGAGGTCATATTCTTTCCATTTTGTACATACAGAATACCAAGCTCAAATTTTAGGACTATGCCAATGTCTCATACGCATTTAGATTGACAAATTCAGGGTTATATAACCTAGCATTGGCTGCCTAATGACAACATGTGCCTGTATTTCTTGAAAATCAAAATGTACTAAATTGTTGACCAGAACTTTGATCTTGGATACTTCAGTGTTGAAAAGTGTTTTCCAAAGCAGTTATAACAAAGGGCAATTAGGGAAACTGAGCCCCAAAATATGACTTTGTGCCTGATTTTTAAAGTATATACCAGTGACACAGAATGAAACAAATGCAACAATAAATAAAAGCATTGAGTTACAAGAAGTCACATTTTAGTCACTGACCCAAGATATTGTAACTCAGTTAGTTGTGGTAACTGTCTATCCCCGTAATCAGCCACTTTGCCGTAAGATATAAGACCGCAGACATACCAAGACGCCTCTCTGGCAATTTTTACACATTGATGCAAAAACATGTTAAGCTGCCCTTACTATCTGTTTTTCAGGTGGAAGTCCTGATACATGAGCCTGACTGCTGGCTACACACATCCTGAATTAAGATTCCCAATGGTGAAGGTTGGTGAAAAAGTAAAGCTCTCTCCCAATCAATATAATTGCACACTATGATTCTACATAAACAATATCTCTACCTCTCAGAAGATCATGTAGTATCATTTCCTCATAGTGTTTTCTAAATATTTTTTATTTACATAGATCTTGAACTTGGAATATATGAAAATCTCTTTGTTAAGGGGCACCTGGGTGGCTCATTTGGTTGAGCACCCAACTCTTGATTTTGGTTCAGGTCATGATCTCAGGGTTGTGAGATCAAGCCCTGTGTTGGGCTCTGCACTGGACGTGGAGTCTGCTTAAGATTCTTTCTCCCCCCTCTCTCTGCCCCTCCCCCTCCTCTAAAAAAAAAAAAGAAAAAGAAAAAAATGGGTAAAGAGAATTAAAACTTTCTTAAGACTCAAATATTCTATAGAAAATTTGGTTGAAAAAAGGCTAATTTCAAAAATCACTCTTGCGAGTCTCAAGAACTTGGGTTTTCCATGTAGAATCTGCTTTTGATTTATCTTTACATCCCCACAGAGTGTCTAATACAATGTCTGGTCCTTAGTAAGCATTGCATATTTTCTCCAAATATGCAGTCACTGTGACCACAGTCGCTGGTTTTATTTCTGAGTCCTCTGAGATTCTTGAGTAGCTGACTTGTGGGAGTTGCCAGGATGTTTCCTCAGGAAGTCCCAGGAAGACAAGAGTAAGAATATAAATTGGAGGACAGGACATCTCTCACTCCTCTGCCTCTTCACACTCACTTGTTCTATTTCCCACTGGGGGGTGGGTTGGGGAGGGATGGTTAACTTGGACCATCTCATGAGGATGGGTGAGATCGCTGCAAGAACAGGGCTTGTGTGACAAAATAGCCAACAGGTATGTGCTGAAACATTAATGTAACTACAGTTTAAGAAATATGGACAATTATTTCATTCACCACTAGGAACAATACTTAAATGCAAAAGAACTTTTAATGTGAGGTAGTAAGTTCATGCTAAAACTTCTTAGCAAGCAGTTATGTGCATAATTAGCATTATGATCTGTACCAAGGTAACCTTCCTTCTCTTAAAAATAGAATTCAGACCTCGGAGGCTGACCCTTCCTTCTATGAGTATTTTAATATTCAGATGAGCATAATAGAAATGTGAAAAGTGAGGTACCTTGGTGGCTTAGTCAGTTAAGCATCCGACTCTTCTTTTTTTTTTATTATTATTTTATTTATTTATTTGAGAGAGAGAGCATGAGCAGGGGGAGGGGCAGAGGGAGATGGAGAAGCAGACTCGCTGAGCAGGGAGCCCGACCCCAGGACCCTGGGATCAAGACCTGAGCTGAAGGCAGATGCTTAACTAACTGAGCCAACTGAGCCACCCAGGGGTCCCAAGCATCTCACTCTTGATTTTGGCTCAGGTCATGATCTCGTGGGTCCTGAGATCAAGCCCCACATCAGGCTCCATGTTCACCAGGGAGTTTGCTGAGATTCTCTCTTCTCCTTCTGGCCCTCTCCCAACTAACACGTTTGCACGCTCCCTCTCTCTCTAAAAATAAATAAACCTTAAAAAAAAAAACAAAAGAAATATGAAAAGTAAGGCAATTTCAGAAAAGTGTGAAAAGTGAAATTAAAGGCAAAAGTGCTATTTTTAAGATTAAGAAAATTCCTTACAAGGGCACCTGGCTGGCTCATTTGGTAGAGCATGTGACTCCTGATCTTGGAATTGTGAGTTTGAGCCTTACATTGTGTGTAGAGATTACTTAAAAATGAAAATGGAAAAAAAATCTTTTAAAAAAATTCCTTACAAGGGACTTTTGAAGAGGAAAACTGTAGCTACATCATAAAAGACCACCCCCTTACTAGCCAATTCGACGTGGTCTTTATATCCATCAAACTGTAAAATTGAAGGTTAAAAAAAAAGTAGTTAGCCAGAAAATTAGTCAAATTAATGTGTATGATTTTTCTATTATCCAGTAACAAAAAATGTGCACCCCACACATCAATATTTATCCCACATGATTTCCTTGATCAGTAAATTTGCAATAATCTAGAATGATCTAGAAGGTAGTTAGACTGTATCTAGCTCTTATGCAATTATTGTATGGCTGTGTGCCTGAGTCAGAAAAGGAAATGGAATTTGTGTATGTAGGTGTTCCTGAGAGAGGGGCGTGGCCTGCTTTCATAGTAAGTGGTGTGTGTTGATTGAGATGTAGCTATATAGCTTTTCCCAGCTGGCCCTTGTGGCCCTGGACTCCGGGCATTTTATAATAAAGGGTTCATTGAAAGTAGAGGTGTATGAGTCTTACAGTCTCTGTATTGATTATGATATAGGTGAACATGACTATGAGGTTCCACCTAACCTTCATGTGAGTTGTGAACTCACGAAGATTGCATTAAAAACTGTTTACAAAATTAGGCTCCAAGCACTTGGGGATCTTAGTCTCAGGACAACACCTCCTTTTTTGTCTTATTGTCCTGGTGGGCAGGCGAGAGTTTCCTTATGTCCATGTCCAGCAGAAATGCCCCTAAAGTTCATTGTAGAGTGATATATATATATTTTTTTGCTATTGGAGGCTCCATCATCAGAGTCACGGGCCAGAATTCTCAAAACCTGAAGATATTTAAAAACAGCTTTCATGTCTCCCTGGAGCCACTTTCTAAAAGTGTTTTTTCACCTTTTCTGCTCAGGCTCCTTTCCCATCCCTTTACCTAGTCGGCTTTCTCTTTTTGAATGCTGTTGGGTTCTTCACAGATTTTTGAGTGTGCTGCCCAAAACAGGATACTTTCCTCCCTCTGACTAATGGGGAGGAGAGAAGAAGAATTATGTTTGAGCCTTGCCGACTCTACTCCTATTGATTTGTGCTGGTATCATATTGACTTTTATCACAATAGCCCTGAATTGCTGATTCACATTCAGCTTGTGGCTGTCCCCTCTTTCTGCTTTATTTGTTCATACTTGCTTTTCCCTGTTACATATGTGTTAGCCCCTGATAATTTTTCCAAGGTATATTACTCTGTACTTGCCCTGCTAAATAGTTTTTAGCTGCTCCTCATAATCTAATCAAGTATTATTTTTTTTTTTACAGAAAAATATGGGTATGTTTTATAAAGCACTATTATCTCTTTGGGTTGTCAGCAGACTGATCTAAACACATAGCTGATTTTGCATAGCTTTTTATCAAAACCACATAATGTCCAATCACACATACGTGTAAAATAGCACCATTCATACTGTGTTGTGTATATGTAGTGCTTGTAGAGTACACACCAGATAAATATTTATCGATAGTTAATGACCACAGACTGTTGCACACAGAAACCATTCCCAGAGCTTGGAGGAAACACCGATTTTTTTAAAAAAAAGCGTGCATTGGCCTTTCTTCCCTGTTTACATTTAAACAATAAGGATGAAAAACTACAAGCCAGAGGGCTTCTGTTGTTCTCAGTGAATAACAGAGATGGTGTTTTGGTAGCATGCTCACAAGGTTTGTGGAAATTAACTTCACACCAGGAACTCTGTATTGAAATAGATTGTTTAAGAATAATTCTTCTCTTTGAGAAGGGTGAGGGATTAATCTGCAGAAATGTTCATGCTAGAGCTGTGCATGTGTTGAAATTTGTCAGGGGGAAGATAAATGGGCCCTCCTTGAAAAGTAAATCGCACCATGGCTAATCCCTTGGGAAAGCTGGAGAATTGTTATGGTAGCAAAAGCAACCTCAGAAAAGGAGGCACCATCACTGTTTACTTAAGAAGGAGAAAGATGGGAAAAGACACGATTGGAAAATGAGATGAAAGCATACTTGACTTTCAAAATGTGTTTATTCAAATATATACACAGGATGTAATTATATCTGTGTTTGGATTCTTTGGGGAATCACTTGTGTGCTTTAAAATAAGAGTCGTACTTAGGACTGATATTAAAAATATTTAATTAATAACAGTGTGTCCACAGTGACCATTCAGAACAGATGTGAGCAGAAGTACCTGGAGCCAGGTCTTAGAGACCCCGGCCATGGGCTGTTTTTAACCCTTTCGTTGCCGATTCAAGACAAAGTGGGAGGAGGTGGGAAAGTCACGGAGGGGGCTCAGAGCAGTGTGTATTTTCTAACATATATAAAAGATATTAATATTTTAGCAAATACTGTGACTATTCTGGGTATACTGTCCAACTCTCACCCCTCATTCTAACAGAAATTTATCTAGTAGTCAGACTGAAAAACACATTTCCTCAGAGAGTTGATAGTTACATATATTAAATGGAAAGTCATGAAATGTCCATGAAATTTGAATATCAGATAAACAACAAATACTTTTAGTATGTCCCAGGTAATATTTGGGATCTACTTATACATTATTTGTTGTTCACCCGATACTCAGATTTAACTGGAAGCCCTGTATTCTATGTGGTGACCCTAAATAGAATATAGTTAGCAGGAAATATGTAAGTATCCTATGGAAGATGTTAAATGAAAGAGAGGAGAAGGTATGCTATAGGGGGCCTGGCACACTGGGATCACTTGAGCATACTTGACAGAGAGCTGCTTTGGAATTCCATAGATATGGCACGAAACGTTAGCTGCAGAGCTATAGAACTGTAGGATGCAAAGGTTGTACATAATAAGATGTGTTTGAAAGTGTACTAATTTGAGGGGCACCTGGGTGGCCCAGTGGGTCAAGCCTCTGCCTTTGGCTCAGGTCATGATCTCAGGGTCCTGGGATTGAGCCCTGCATCGAGCTCTCTGTGCAGCAGGGAGCCTGCTTCCCTCTCTCTCTGCCTACCTCTCTGCCTACTTGTGATCTCTTACTCTTTGTCAAATAAATAAACAAAATCTTAAAAAAAAAAAGTGTACTAAGTTGAGATAAGGTGGCCCTTGCATTTAAGAAGTTGCATTTCCCAACTAGGAAAAGCTAATTCAGTCATCATCAAATAGCATCCATCTGGTGCCTGTCTACATGGGACACTGCCGAGTGTTCTCAGAAAACATGGCGGACGGCCTTTGTCAGCCTGTAACGTAGACATCTGTACTCAAATGGAATCATAAAGGAAATAACTTCAAGAAATGTAGATCAAGAATCCATAATCTTCCTCATTCACCTGAAATGGGGAGGAGAAAAAACAGTCTGACTTATAGGAGAGGGTTTTATAAGTGGTTCTAAAATATAGTTTTATTTCATAAAAACCTCGGTATATACAGCTATATTGTAGGTTCAGAAATATATGCCACTGAGCAGAGTTTCTCAGCCTTGGCACTACTAACATGTGTATAGGGTAATTCTTGTGAGGAGTTTCCTGTGCATTGTGGGGTATTATTGGCATCCCTGGCTTCTTCCCACGAAATGCCAGTTACATGCCCTTTCCCAGATGTGTCAATCAATACTGTTTCCACACTTCACCAGATATTCCCTGTGGGACAAAATTGCCCTGAGTTGAGAACTACCATTCTAGAGAACTGTAGGGGGGAGATCCTGAACAATGTGGGTGGGTGGGTGGAGGAAGGTCTCCTTAAATTCACAAATGTGTCCATGAAAGAGTTAGTTTTAAACATCTGCTATGTACACAAACCCCTCATATTCAATCACCACCAACAGTATTAAAAATACTGATACCTAGCCCCACGTGAGAGACTTTGGTTTATTTGGTCTGGGGGAAGGCCTGGACAGCCTGACATTTAAAAAATACCTCAGGGGTTGCCTGGGTAGTACGGTTGGCTGGGCATCTGACTCTTGGTTTCAGGTCAGGTCGTGATCTCAAGGACATGAGATCAAGCCTTGTGTCGGGCTCCCCACTCATCACAGAGTCTGCTTAAGGTTCTCTCTCTCCTTCTACCCTTCCCTGCCCTGCTCTCTCATCCCCCACCCCCCACCCCACATAAATAAATCTTTTTAAAAAATGCCTCAGGTGGTTCTGTGTTGAGAATTACTCTACAGAGTAGTGGTCCTCAAACCTTCATGAGCATCAGAATTACAGGAAACCCTGTAAACACGGATGGTTGGCCTCTATACTGGCCTCAGAATTTGCCTTTCTAATAGGTTCTCAGATGCTGCTGATGTTGCTGGTGTTTGGATCACACTTGAGAACTGCTAGTTTAGACACACGCTCCTGGACTCTCTTCACCTTTTCACTTCCACCTCTCAAGGAAAGAAAGCATGGCTAACCAGGACATGCAGGATTGGTGAGTGATAGTGGAGAAGAAGGCCCATGTGTTTCCATCCCTGTTAAGGCCTTTTTTGAATTCTTTCCTCTGTAGGCTGGTACATTCAACCGTTCTCTTTAGTACAGCAAAGCCATCTGCTCCTATACCAGTACCTGGTGTTGAGTTTAGCTAAATTCTAGACTACGTTCTAAGAAGCCAACAGTGCTCACATATCTAAGCATTGTTCTCTAGAGCTTCATCAGGCATGAAGCTGACTATTTGTTCTGGACCTGCCAGACTCCCTCATTTGTCCCTTAATTGCTTCTGACCTTGGATAGAAAAGGAGAATAATTCATTAGGCCCCATCTCCTTACTGAGCATGCCCTAATTAAGTCACCTGGACTTCTGTCTTGTTCTTCAGCATTGGAGAGGGAAGGTGGGACCAGAGGGTACACGCATAATGTCTTTGTGGTGTCCTCACGCAACTCTTGACAAAACAGATAATTGTGGGAAGCATAATAAAAGTACATAAAATGTTAGGAGGCACAAGTCTTAGACTTTGGGGGTTGAGGCAAGGTTAGGTTTGTAAATGTACATTCACATAGGAAATGAAAACAAAGAAGTCCTGAGAACTCCCTGGAATGGCCAATCATTAGCAAGGCTGATTTCACTGTATGCTTCCCTTCTTGACTCTCCTCTCCACTGAGCCAGGTCTGCAAACATCACTTGGTTATGGCAGGTGGGATTCTGGCTCCTACTTGCGTCTCTAACTCTCTTTCTTATTGATCTGCCTTATGTTTTATTTCCCCAGTATTGCTTGCCAGGTGATATTATAATTCCAATTAATCAGGTTAAAAGTCGGCCTGGAAGAGGGTCACGAGAACCCACTGAAATTTGTTCACAGGGCACTGCAGTGGTCTTTAAAGGGATTGCCTGCTAAAGTGCTATACATATTAGAGCCACACATAAATATTCATACATTCATTGATGATGGATTGCATGAATAGAATAATGGACAAAGGTGGTTAGGAGAGCTAGTCTATTAGAAAAATTTAAAATACAACCCTACTGTCCTACAAGTAGAACTTGAAAATTGCTATGCCAAAGGTATTTTTTTTTTAAAGATTTTATTTATTTACTTGACAGAGAGAGAGAGAGATCACAAGTAGGCAGAGAGGCAGGCAGAGGGAGAGAGAGGGAAGCAGGCTCCCCGCTGAGCAGAAACCCTGATGCGGGGCTCGATCCCAGGACCCTGAGATCATGACCTGAGCCAAAAGCAGAGGCTTTAACCCACTGAGCCACCCAGGCGCCCCTCTAAAGGTATTTCTTATCCTCAGCCTTGTCATTCTATGCAAATTCTAGAAGATCCAAGGGGAATGCTAACCCTGACTCTCCACGAGGGAAACTAATTTAGTCTAAGTTCTCTTCCTCCATGAGAGATCCCTAAAAGTGAAGCATAAAACACAAACAGCATATTTTTAAAAAATGGTAGAGCCGAGCATTTATGTGGTTTGAGCAATGCACATAATCATTTATAAACATAGAAGAATCACGGCCAGTAATAATAATTTGTCTGAGCCCTAATTTATATGAGTGTTTCCTTCTTTTGCTTATATTAAATTCCACCTAGATCTAATTTCTAGAAGTTCCTCTGGACTTCTGAATAGTCAGATAAACTCATCTTGGTATGAGAACATTTATGAAGTGATTCAGCCCAAATTCTACCTCCAGGCAAGATCTCCCCAGGTTTCAGGAGAAGCAGCTCTTCAGCCTATTCTCCAAGTTCTACCAGAACAGAGTCCTTCATCCACCCTTGTTATCTGGTTGCAGTCCTTAATCACCCTTACTGACAGGTCTCTTTCTTCTGGCTAGCCTGTGCCATGTATACCCATTTTCTCTGCCACATGGTGTGTAACTGCTCAGTACGCATACCCTTCCCCCTTCTCTGCCTGATGGGCAAGTCCACCTGTTGTTTGTTTCCTGGGATATGGTTTCTACCATTTTTCACAGGTGACTGTATTAGTCTGAATTCTCCCGAGAAGCAGATCAATTAGAGGGAGATGAGGGAAAGAGAGAAAGATTTACTATAAGGAATTAGGTTGTGATTATGGAGGCCGAAAAGTGCCAAGTTGGGAAGCTGGAGGTCCAGGGGAGCTGATGGTGTGATTAATTCTAGTCCACATCTGATTCCAAAGGCAGAAGACTAAGTCCTAACTCAAAGATAGCCAAGCAAGAGAAAGAATTCTTTGTCACTCAGTCTTTTATTCTATTCAGTCCTCCAAAGAATTGGATGAAGCCCACTTACGCTGGGGAGGGCAATCTGCTCTACTTAGGTGATGATTCAAGTATTAACTTCATCCAGAAACACCATCGGAGATACATAGATAACGTTTAACCAAATATCTGATCCCTTCAAGTTGACACATGGAATTAACCATCACAGTGACATATTCCAACGATTGAATTAATGTGCTCTTTTTCTCTGAATCTCAAATATTTCCATGATCCTCTTTTTTTTTTATTTTTTTATTTAAGTAAGCTCTAGGCCCAACACTCACGAGTGGCACGCTCCACCTACTGAGCCCGCCAGGCGCCCCTCTGTAGTGGGGAGACCAACACTGGCCACAGCGTGTAGTGACAGTGCCACCCCGGAGGCAAGGAGGTCTCTTTCCGAGCCTTGAGGGGGCAGATCCCTCCTAATACAACTTGCCACCAAAGCGTGAAGCCACCAAAGTGTTCCCTCTGCCGTGAACACGGAGGGAACCAGTTTTTGCTCCTTGCTCCTGATAGTCGGAGAGGCAGCCACTAGTCTGTTTTCAAGCCTCTGCAAGCCTGAGGATTTCCCTTTTATTCTGATGGCCTTCAAAGACCTGTATGTTTCAGATCTGGATCTATGATCCAATTTGGGCCCTATGGCAAATAACAGTAGTCATCCTGGACCTGCCCTTTAGTGAATACCTCCTGAGTGCCAGGCCTATTGCATCATTATCCCACTCGGGGCCCCCACAATCTTACATCATCACTTTCAGAGACGAGAAAAGTGATTAACTTATATCAGGAAAGTAAAGGTTCTCTAATATCACACCCAGTCCCAACTCCAAAGCCTGTGCTTTTTTCATTGCCTGCACAAACCCCAGACTAGGGTGAGCAGAAAGACACCCATTGGGTGGCCTAGTTTAGGCCAGTCCTCTGAAAAGATTCTGGATTATATGGACTATGATGATGGATCGTGTTTAATCCTGGGAACTGCTCCAGCCTCCAGCCCAGGATTATAATTGGAGAGTCCGTTTCCAGGGATGGAAATGTCTAATTGATGTTGGCATGCTTTACAACATCCGACAAAGTGCCCTATACAAATAGGCAATCAAAAGATATTGATTGATTCATTGATGGATAGGCGTGCTGGCCTGATGTAACAATACTAGCTCCTCTGATTCTTTTTGTGGATCAAGTTAGATGAGACATGAAATGTCTTAGCATTTCATTTTGGGGGGAATTGGCAAGATATTCAGGGTACTTACATTCCAGTCCTGGCACTACCAACCTCAGTCTGGCTACATAACTCTCAAAATCTTGGTTTCCTCCTTTTCTAAAATGAAGATGGACCTGGATATGCCCCTTTCACCAGAACCACTGTCTTGTTAGATGACACAGTGAGGTTCTAACAGTTGATATTAGCTCCGAAGTTACATGGTGACTATGGGGAAGAAGAGAGAAGTTAGTGTCTCCAGCCTGCCACCTCTGGCAAGGGCTTAGGTTGTCTATAAAATTGGGTCAGGATGTTCACAAGCCATTGACATGCTGGCAGCTGAAGATTTAAAGAGGATGTTATGAGGCCTGAGCTGGAGGCAAAAATGACAACAGATCAGTTCAAGTGACTGTGCCAATGGGCTAGACAAGAGGGGCAGTGTTTCTGCTCAAAAGAATGTAGTTGCTGCCGCCTCAGATTCCTGCCTTGGAGTTCATCAGAAGAAGAGGAATAATAATAATAATAATAATAATAATAATAATAATAAATATTTTCTCCTACCTAGAATTATTATAAGGATAAAATGAGATCATACATAGTAGGTACTTAGCACAATGCTTGGCTCGCAGTAAGCCTATGATAACGATGAGTAGCTATGATGACTGAGTGCTATGGGGTGGTCACCACTGGTGCCTCTACCAGAACCAGAAGTCACCCTGAGCAAGGAACCAGGACATTGATTCTTCGCCTCCTTCTTCAGCACTTTTGTGCGTTGACCCGATTGGGAACTGGTACCAAACTCAGGAAGGGGGAGGCATCCTGTGGGGTTTGAGTTTAGGATCTCAACATTGGAATTATTCATTCATTCCTTTACCCATTCTTAAAGCAGCAGGTAAACTTCTCTAATACACCAACTTTGTGCTACTTACTGTACTCGGGAATTAAAAATGAAGATATAGTTGACCCTTGAATAGCATGGTTGTTTGGGCACCGACCCCCATGTAGTCTAACTTTTGACCCTCCCAAAACTTTACTACTAATAGCCTACTGTTGACCAAAAAGACTTTCTGATATCATAAACAGTTGCTCAAACATACATGTTTTGTATGTGACATGTATTATATACTGTATTATTATAATAAAGTAAGCTAGAGAAAAGAAAATATTGAGAAAAATCATAAGGAAGAGAAAATGCGTTTACAGAGGTTAAAAAAAAATCAGTGTATAAGTGGACCTATTCACTTTAAACCCATGGTATTCAAGGGTCAGTTGCATTAACTGTGCCATCAAATTTCTTATTTCTAATTTTTCCACTATCTGGCGCAATGGTTATTAGTGAGTTACTTCTCAAGTGGAACACTTGATTCTAGGTGTTATGAGTTGAGTTGCATATCCCCAGAAAGATGTGCTGAAGTCCTAACCTCCAGCACCTCAAAGCATGACTTCATTCGCGAATAGAGTCTTTGCAGACTTAACCAGGTTACAATGAGGTCATTACGGTGGGTTCTAATCCGACATGGCTTGTGTCATTATGAAAAGGAGAAATTTGGACACAGATCCACACACACAGGGAGGATGCTGTGTAAAGAGACGATTGGGGAGATACATCTAACAAGCCAGGGATGCCAAAGATCACTGGCAAACCCCAGAAGCCAGGAGGCGAGGGAGGATGACCCTTCAGGGTTGAGAAGAGCACAGCCCTGCTGACACCTTGAATTCAGACTTCTAGTCTCAAGAACTGCAAGGCAATAAATCTCTGTTATTTTAAGCCACCCAGTTTGTGGTACTTTATATGGCAGTCCTAGGACACTAATACACTAGGCTAGGAGATAGATATGACTAAGGAAAATACAATGGTATGTGTGCCTGGATAAAAATATACGCAAAGAAATACAGAAGTGCTCATAAAGTCATGTTGGAGGGCTCTAGTGACTGAGGAGAGAAAAGGACTTAAAAGTGAGATAAAATCTAAGTTTGGGCTTCTGATGGTCTTTGTGTCAAACCTAGCAGGGTGAATACTGATTTATTGCTTTATCTCTGATTTAGAGTACCCCAAATACTCTGGCCAGGAATAGTGTTGGTGACACGCACACTGAAAATCAGAAGTGACACTTAAATCATTTAAAAACATTTAAAGCATAAATACATCTCCAGTTGTTTTACACACACTTAATATTTTCAGTTATTCTCTGTTTATCAAGCCCTGAAGTTGGTCTCAGTTTGGTTGGAATATTTGAAATCCGTATTTCCTGGTATTTGCATACCAGGTTAGAAAAAGTAGATCAACATGGAGCCTTGGACCAATCTTTAAGATGGTCAATACATTTTTGTATATTCAGACCATTTTTCCTTATTGACTCCCTCAAACTTGGGCCCAGGACGGGCGTCCTTTATCCGCCCATTTACTCTGTGCCCACTCAGAGATCAATCTGGAAAGGTCAAAGGTGGCTTTCTCTGCAGGCTTTGGAAGCCTGAGTTTTTACAGACAGCACAAGACTATCTTCTAAACAAATTTCTTACCCACCTTAAGCTCTCACATCTTGCTTTTCTGTAAGATTAGTTGCAGTATCCACCTTCACACATACACAACTCCACAAACTGACCTAGCACAAAAAGTCAGGGACATAGGGACAGAGGATTCAGGATAAACAAGTATTCTAAGAAAAATGATTTTATGTACAGAAAGTTACACATTGTGACAAGTGTCTTTTGCCTTTAGGATTAACTGGTTTAAAATGAATTTGATTAACTATGACATATGACGAGCATTTTACACAACATTGCAAAAATAAAAAGTTACTTTGGGGTAGAAATATTTGTCTCAGCATATTTTTTTTTGATAGCAAGGATGGACTTTATTTTTAAACACATTCTGCCATTTTCTCGTATGTTTTTCTTTGAGTTTGTGGAAGAAAGTTACACAAATTCAAGTTATTTTTATTGACTCTTAGGTTATGGTGGAACTAGATGAATAGAGTTTAAAGTCAAGTGTTACTAGGTAAATCCAGGCCACTCGGCACCTCAACAGGTAAGCACTTTTTCTCAAAGAGAAGCATGCTGTATTGATCTTATTCTGTTCCAGTGTTTGGCAATCATATGAAATTTTAAGCATCTCTTTAGAATTCCTAGCTTTTTGAGGGCCAATTTCTACTCAAGGTTTTTATAGCTGATCTCTTATGACGACTGTCATTCCAGGCGTTTGAACATCCATATTAGCACTCATGTTTCTCTGCCATGATTTTTTTTTTTTCATTTGTTTGTCCAAGCTTATCCAGATTGTACATTTCTTAAGGTCAATGAGAGACAGAGCGAGGGAGAGAGAGGGGGAGATTTCCTTTGTCTCACTGGGCGCTGTCCACGGGGCATGCTCAGCTCCCATTGTTGTGGTGAAAATCAAGCCCTGAAATAACCCTACAGCCCTCTCTGCCGAAGAGGACAGGTCTTTCCTTCTCTTTCTTCTTGCCCCACTCTGACACAAAGATTCTAGATGTCTGTTCTCATGAAATCTATGAAATGCTTAATTTCTGTCTCATCCTCTTTTCTCTCCAAAGGAATATGTTTTTGTTTTGTTTTGTTTGTGTTGCCATTTTTATCCCTTGACTCATCACAGAAGCAGAGAAGTGCTTGACTCTTTGCATAGTTACCTCCAGCCCCCCACATCAAGTCTTCTAGTGAGGTGGGCAGGGCACTAAAGAGAGGAAGAAAGGAGAGGGGTACTAGGGGAACAAGTTGGAGGGACCCTCTGCCTCATATCCTGAATGTTCAAATATTATCTCCTGGTGAAATCCACCAAGAGACAGAACAGAGTTCTGATTTAGATATGCCACTGCCTCATTGATGACCCTGAGTTGATTGCTTGCTATCTTGGAGCTTTAGCTTCCTAATCTGTAAAATGGAAATAATAGTATACCCTGCTTACCTTGTGGGTGTATTCATACAAATGCACGGTGGAATGATTTTGGGGCCAGTGTGGCGATCATGAACCAATCTTTAAGATGGTCAGTATATTTTTGTACGTTCAGACAATTTTTCCTTATTGACTCCCTCAAACTTTGGCCCAGGATGGGCGTCCTTGACACCCCCCCCCCCCCCCACTGAGGCTTCTGGGACTAGGATGGGCCCAGTTCCTCCTGGGAGAAGAAGGGCCATGAAGGATTTAACAGACATCTATTCTAAGAGGGAACTTCCACATGTCCATCAAGTCTGCCCTTCATGAAATGATTTGGTAGAATTTATTGAAATTAAATAAATAATGTATTATGAAGTTTTACCAAATTTAGGAAATAGCTCCTGGGAGACATCTCTAGAGTATTTTCCTGAAGAAGTCTGTTCAGTAGAACTTCATCTGAGGAAAGAGCCTATATGCAGCAACTGTTCGGTTGAACCATACCAATTTGCAATATTTGGCCATTTTTGATCCACAAAGATTGGGTCAAAATGACAGTTTTGCATGGTTCAACCTAATTCATCTTAAACCACCACATTCTGCTGTGGATTGTGTAGTCATACTCTGGTCCCAGGGCTCTGTAGCCATGATGAGACGAAAGTCTGCCAAAGAGAACTTCTAGCTGTTATCAAAAAATCGTTTCCTCCTATTTTGCAAATCTTCCATATGTCTTTCTTTAATTGAAAAACAAAGACATGAAGTGTAGCTGCTACGTGTCTGGCAGAAATCTGTTGATGCCTGGAATTGGTAAATATCAAGATGGCTCTTAACACTGCCGGGCAAAAGCTGGGAAAGTAAAATATGTAAACAAAAAAGAACTCAGTGGCTAGGCGGGTGCATATTCCAAAGAGTATTAATTTGCATAATAAATAGTTCAATACTCAGGAGACTATAAAATAGCAATTACTGCTGAGTTGCTCTATTAGGGCTTGCTAACAAAAAAGACACTGAAAATGCAGTGGTTTGCTTTTTACAAAGAAGTTCTCCTAAAATCTTTATTTTGAAACAAGATTTTATTTATTTTTTAGAGAGGTTTTAATTACTTGGCATACTTCTTTGGTAGAGAAGCAGAAATATCCTAGTCAAAAAAAATAATAATAGTGAAAAATAATCTATGGTTAAAAAAGGATAATGAGCCATTAATATTTTTTTTATCTGTTAAAATAAAAAGTACCTGCTGGGGAGTATGTTTCCCTGTGTGAGAAGAGTAGGGGAGACCAATGGGGAAGTGTAGATTCAGACCGTTCAGCAGTAGGCGGTACACTCAGGCAGGGGGTAGAAACAGAAGTCATTACGTCTGAAAAAACCACAGCCTACTTATGCTAATAGAAAGGTAGGCTCTTTCTAAAATACCATCTGTGTTTTTTAAAATGACTCAAATGTTCTAGGTATTGTGTATCCAAGTGCAGTTTCCATTTGCTTGACATACTGTAAGCATTTACTATTGGAAAAGAAATAGAGCTTTTTAAAGTTAGCATATCTTTGTAATAAATGTCACCATTTAAATGCCCTTACATAGAACTTCTTAATTTTTCAATAACATTGGGTTTGGAGTTTTATACATTAAACCGTTTCATTAAATGTGCACCTACACGTATAAACGTGTTTTGAAAATTCTTTGTTTCCTGCTATGAAGAGGATGTGGTGACATTAAGCAAAGATTCTGTTGACTTCCATTTATCGGGGAAGATCCCCTTTTAAAGAAGCTCTTGGTGTTGGGGTGCTTTGATTTGTTAGGCCAACGCTTGTCCCAGCGCGGTTGCAGGCTGGAAGGATGAGAAATGAGACCAAGAAAAATGAACGTTCACTGAAAACCTTTTAGGTGCTGGGAATTGTGCTGAACAGTGGAAAGCTCAGTATTATGCAGCGTTGAGATTACATTACACCCCAATATTAGAGACATCATTATAGTGTTCCCCAGTAGCCCCAGGGTTTAAAAACTCCCAGAGTGCTACACAAAGGGACAATTTATTTGTGTGTGGAAGAAGCCTCTTGTAAGACTCCATAATTATTCCCCCATCTCATAAGGAGATGAATTTCTAATAAAATTTTATTTTTATATTTAATATTTATCACATATTTTTGAAATATGTATATTGTTTTGTTAAATTGTGTACTACCAATACTTAAAAAAAAAACTCCACCTGGAAGAAGGTTTTTTAATACTTACTACCACCGGATAACAGGATATTTTTAAGTTAAAAAATTAAATTTATATGCTTTTTTTTTGTGGTTGCAGAGAAGTATGATAACATAATCAAAAGAGTGCTTTCAAATATTAAACACTTATTATAGTAAGATAAAATTGAGAAAAGAGGAATGGAAACAATTTCAATGAGACAAAGGAATCATATAAAATTTGCAACTATTTGAGAAGACTTGGTTGAATCTCTTTTTCAATGGATGATGGTGGGTGTAAAATCACCATGGCATTTATGTCCCATTGAATTCATTGAAAAGAGTGATGTAAAGTTGTATTTTAAAATGTCAATATTACATCCTTTACAACTATTTTCACTTATGATTAATTTAAGATGTCAACTTGAAATGTATGAGGGGCACATAGTTTTTTAAATGTATGGGCTTTTTCTCCCGCCTCCGTGTATGTGTAGCCTCAAAGAAGACACCCCTTGAAGGCTGACATTTAAAAGAAGTTTAGAATTCAGTTTATTTTCTTTTGACTATTAAAAAAAAAACCCAACTTCAGTTTTGGTACATTGCAAGGTAGATTAAAAATATACATGATTGGGGCGCCTGGGTGGCTCAGATGGTTGGGCGTCTGCCTTCAGCTCGGGTCGTGATCCCAGGGTCCTGGGATCGAGCAACGGCATCGGGCTCTCAGCTCGGCGGGAGCTGCTTCTCTCTCCCTTTGCTGTTCCCCCTGCTTGTGCTTGTGCTCTCTCACTCTCTCAAATAAATAAATAAAATCTTAAAAAAAATATATATATATGTATATATATATATATACACACACACACACACACACATACATGATTTGGGGCGCCTGGGTGGCTCAGTGGGTTAAAGCCTCTGCCTTCAGCTCAGGTCATGATCTCAGGGTCCTGGGATCGAGCCCCGCATTGGGCTCTCTGCTCAGCAGGGAGCCTGCATCCCCCTCTCTCTCTGCCTGCCTCGCTGCCTACTTGTGATCTCTCTCTCTCTCTCTCTGTCAAATAAATAAATAAAATCTTAAAAAAAAAAAATACATGATTTCATTACCCATCGTCCCCACCACTTCCTGTTCTTATTCTATATTTGCTTATTGCCTTCTCGTAGCACTTGAAGTCAGAGTGTCCAGCACAGTGATGGCATTTTCAGTCTTTAATAACTGTATCTGAAAATTCGTATCAAATATTTATCCCTTCGTGGCCTGAGAAACTTTTTTCTGAGATAACTTATCTGCTCAGAAGCTCAGCTCATATTTTTAAATATTTCTTTTAGATATTTCTGGGTGGCATTCCAGTCTTGTGCCTTGTGCAAACTGAGCATGTCATGTTCTTCTACCACCACGCATCCTGCCTTCCTCTTGATGATGAGGCATCTCCTTTTCTTTACTAGGATGGGCTTTTCCTCCATCGTCACATGTGGGGAGAAAAATCTGGAGACATGACTGCTTTTGCTATGGCTTCTTTGTCTTCCAGGTGTCTTAAGATCTCAGCCCCTGTCAATAGAATCATCTTTAAGTGATTACATTGACTCTGTATTAGCAGATAATTCATCTTTGGCCTTTGTGTCCTTTCGAAGTTCCAAGTTTAGAAGTTTTGATACTTCCAAATCTTCGTTCTATGTCTTATTTGCTAATATTTCACATTTCGTTATTTAAAATTACTGTACTTACTAAACTGATAAAAAATGAAATATAAATGCAAAGTCATCAAATCCGTAAAGGTTGTTGCCACATCTATTCTAACTTGTTCAGAATCGCAATTCTTGCTTTATTGCCAAAAGGGAAATCAAGGATGCCTGGAATCATTAGGTAGTCAAGCATCATTATTGTCCAGTGAAATAAATTTCACCGATTCCATCAGTGAGTTGAACACATCCCCCGTCTTATTCAGAAACTCCTGGGTTATGAATAGGAGGATGGTCAAGTGACATAATGCCAAAGGACATGAAATAGGAAAGGGCCATCAGATATCAAAGACAAGTTTTCAGTTGGCCCTGCCGACAAGCTCCTGTTCCCCTGCTTTACCCTACAAAATACTGTGTGAATAGGCACAGCAGTAGACTGAGGCAGGGTTAAGAGTGGTGGCCTATATGAGATGCTCACATATTGAAATAATTTTATACCAGCTGGTAAACCACCACCGGCCCAGCCCTAAGTGTTCCCACCTCATGTCTATGCCTGAGCTGCCTCTGCTTCTCTCTGGAGCCCTAGACCCACCCAGGATCCGGGAATTCACCAGTGAGCCCCTGACCCAGCAGCTGACCTCACCTCCAGCACCTTGATCAGCCTGTGTTCTGATCCGTCAGTACCTAGACCATCCAGTTGCTAAATATTTAAAACATTATCCCTGGTTAAGAGTATCATTTTTGACTCCCGAACTTCATTTTTGGCCCTCTGCCGTTTCCTTTCTTCACAGAAGTATTGGCCCAATTGCTCACAGTTTGAGAAGAGGAATAAAGCCGGGGTTGATAGCATATATTTGATTTATGCACATTTTAGTGCATTTGCTACTTGTTCCTTGGTTCTGTGTTTTATGATGGTGGTGTCACTGTTTCCCTACACCATAATTTCCTGGTGCACTTCACTGCTCCTTCATCGCACAAGAAACTGTAAGGGTCAGTGATCTTCGGCGCCACCACTTCCATTTCCTCATTACAAAAATTGACCTTCTTTCTGTTGTTTGAAAGGGCTCAGGCCACTGTCATTCAGATTTCAGGACTGTTGAACAGTAATAACAGTATAGGGGGAGCAGGCAACTGCCGCAGCAGCTGGGCATTGTACTCTCTTCCTGGAATCCATTTTGGATTTCTTAGTCTAGCCAGTGGGTGCTGTTTGCTGCCTTTCTCCAGCATTATATTTTACAGTAATTCCCTACTTGTCATTAAATCGTTTAGTTGTATTTAAGCATTGTGCTCTACTCTGTGACTATTTGCCAAGGCTCTCGTGCTTTTTGGCAATTTCACGTTCATCACTCAACTCAGTATGTACAACTAGCATCACAGAAAAATAAACTAGCTAGTAATTCCTGTGAAACTACTGACTGCCTTCTCATTGTCTATGACTTTGGTGACTGTGTGTGTGGGAGGGGAACTAACATGAAACATGTTCAGACAAAAAGAAAGGCATGAGCAAAAATTAAACCCAGACCTCTTGTCTTTTCGTGTAGGGTGCTTGGTCTAGTCCTTTTTTTATTGCATATCTACCATAATCTCGCCCAGTACCACGTTCTGTGTGTCTAGCTGCTCTCTGAAGAGAAATTTAATAAATCACAAGCGGGATATTGAAATTTAAAATGATCATTATTAACTTAACAACAAGAACTTCTGTTATAAGATAAACATTTATCTTAATAGTGCAAATGAGTTTTATGATAAAATCCAGCATTGTCACTTAGATGTATGGTTCTGCTCAATCACAAGAAGGCAACTCACTCTTTCTGTTGTGAAAGGAAGCTGCATCATTTCTCCCGTTTGGACAAATGAAAATCATAAGCATATGATTTAATGCTGTTGTTTTAAAAATGTGAATTCGTTAGATTTTAGAATCACAGATTCAGGACCTGTGATGTTCTTTGTTTCCATTTTTTTAATAAAACATTTATTGAGTATCTGTTGAATGCCATGGAGTGTGTAGAAGGTAACACAGTAGGAGATCAACTCTCTGCCCTTAAAGGGTTTATGGAAGATGTTTATGTTTTGAAATCTCTTTTTCTTAAAGCGTTCATTTCAAAATTTATTTTGACCAGAACACAATAGCTTTGATTTTTTTGATTTAATGAAATCAGAAATAATTAAGTCTCCATCATAGAAAGTTGTACACTTAAAAGCCAGTCTATGGTTTCTTCTAGCTGGACAGCAAGCTGTGATACTAAGTGAAATACAATTCAACCAAGAATCAGTATGGAAAGAATTCCTTCTTATAACTTTCTGAGTCTTTAGCTGAAGGCTTAGAAAAAAATGATTTTCCAACAATCAATTGCAACCTGTATTTGTAGGTAACTAATTTCATTTCAGGTTCTCTTCATAAAAAATCTTACGGTTCTATGATGAAACAAAACTGAAACTTTTGATCTATGATGTCATAAAAATACATGAGGTTTTAAAACATAAACTTCAAGTTTCTAAACATGTTGTATTAATATAGAAGTTCCTTTTTTATCTAAAAATATTTAATAATGACTAACAGAGTTTATTTTAATGGTACTCAGTATAATGACTTGGTAATGATTATTCAAATATTACCTCTAGCCAAGAAACCTCTTTTATATATGCATTTTATACAGCTTCTGTGAAAGTGCATGAGAGCTCAGCTTAGGCAATTCTGAGCACCATTAGCATCTCTTATTTGAAATGGGGCTTTAGAATACAAAAATATAATAATTTCCCTGAATAAAAAAAAGAATTAATTATGCAACCTGAGGAGAGAAATAAGGAGCAAGCAGGTGTAACACTGGCTCAGGAGGAGACAGGCACGTGTGCAAATGTAACCCAAGCCTCTCTGTTATTAAGGAAGAAAAAAGAAGTCATACATTTCCTATTTCTAGGAGAGCAGTTCCATTTATCGGGAAAAGGAAATCCAGTACATCTCTGCGTCCAGATTTTGTGCTTGGCCTGCTCCAAGCCCCAAATGACTTGTAGGAGGGGAATGTGGAATTGCCTCCACAACAATGGGGATATTATGGTTCCTCAAGATGGAGGAATTAACTACATTAAATTAAAGGCACTTTAAAAATGGAAATACAGATTAATTTTTTTTTCCTGGCATGCATGCCCATGAAATTTAAAGTGATAGGAAGAAATGCCTTGGGTTATATTATCAATTCTCTTGACGTAGTGACTTTTGTCTAGAGCTAGAAGTAAACGGTAAGAAATATCTTCTGTTTTCTACTTCCACTGGATGGAAAAAGCACCCACCTCCACCAGCCACGGAGGACAGAAAGTTGTCTTATTTTTATGTCCATTATAAAAAGAGCAATCCCCATCCCCACCCTTCTTTTAGGACTGCTAATACCTTCCTTACCCAAAGAGGACATTGTGCAGGGGAAAGAATTTCATCGGTTTGCTTCTTTGCCACACAGACATACTCGAATACTTGGTTCTTCATTTTTGCTAGTTCTGACCAAGAGTATGTATTTGTTGCCATAAAACAGCAATTCTCAGGTCCTTCTTAATATGTAAATTAAGGAGGACAAGAGACCTTATGCCACCTGTCCTTTACCACTATTAAAATTTTTCTCTAGGATGGAAAAGAATAGTACTGCCTCTGATGGCTCACGCCCACAAATGAGGTGGTTCCTATTTTTTGTCAATAATTAATGCAAAATTAGTAGTATAATGACTATCATTGAAGACCGTGTAGAGTCAAAGCATACTTGAACTGCCACAGTTCCAAAATAAGTATTTCTCCTTTGTAGATTCAACTCCTGGGTCACTGGTATGCTGCAGGATTTCATAGGAAAGCAATGCCACTTTAAATAAAGACTTCGCCCTGCAAAACAAACAAAAAATCAGAAATGCTACCTTCAGATAGAGTCATCCGAGCATGAATCCAATTGGAGTAAACACTGATAATCTGAATATTCAGAGAAGGGAAAATGAGCAGATGAAGGGAACATTCATGAGCGATTTTTGGGGTGGTGCGTGTGAATCATGTCAACTTATTTAATCACCCCAACAAAGTCAGTGAAGTTTCAGACAGGAAATCGAATGTTCGAGCTATTCAGAATGTTACCCTAGGAAGTGGTAGTTGAATCCATTTCCCTTTGAATATAATTGCTTCCCCCAGTCATGCTTGTCTAGTACCTCTGGGCATGGGGGCACTGGAAATGAGCAGAAAATGCAAGATTGCTATATCAAAGATATTTAGAAAATGACCAAAAAATGAAAAATTAAAACAATTTTCTCCCTTTCCCACCTTAAAAAAAAGGCAAGAATCCTAAGTTTACCCTCATAGAGATGATGAACCCTCTATTCAATAACTTGCACATTTTTGAATTTGCTTCCTTCATCACGTGAAAACAGACAAACATTTCTAGCCAATCTAATGATGTGCTGGGGTTAGAAATAAGTAAAATCGGTTCCTGCCTTTCAGTGCTCGTAGTCAGTCTGATGAAGGTAACAAGCACAGAGGGGAGGAATTCCATCATAACGACTGTGAGATAGATCAAAATCAGAGTCACATGCTTTGGGTGAGTGCAGAAAGCACAGCAATGGGGGGTGGGGGGTGGGGGGTGGGGGGGGTCTCATGCTCATTGCTCAGTGACCTGGCAGGTGTCCCACCTCCGCACGGCCTCACTGAGTAACTTGGGCACTGTCAACTGTATGCACATATCATTTTATTTTATTCTATTTTTTTTTTAAAGATTTTATTTATTTATTTGACAGAGACAGCGAGAGAGGGAACACAAGCAGGGGGAGTGGAAGAGGGAGAAGCAGGCTTCCCACCCAACAGGGAGCCCGATGCGGGTCTGGATCCCAGGGCCCTGGGATCATAACCTGAGCCGAAGGCAGACACTTAATGACTGAGCCACCCAGGCGCTCCTGCATACCTCATTTTAATTTCAACTTTATTCTTCCTCTCTCATTCATTAGTCACAAGAATATTGCACAAATTGAGGAGCTGTCTGTAAGTGCTTCGAAACTCTTAGAATGAACAAATACAAAAAGTGGCATCTTAGGACAGACCCCTACTTTGGGGGCACCTGGGTGGCTCAGTTAAATCTCTGCCTTCGGCTCAGGTCATGATCCCAGGGTCCTAGGATGGAGCTCTGTGTTGTCAGTTTCCCTGCTCAGCCGGGAGTCTGCTTCTCCCTCTCCCCCTGCTTGTGTACGCTCTCTCTCTTTCTCTCTCCCTCTCTCCAATAAATAAATAAATATATATATTTTTAAAAAAGAACCCTACTTTGAGAAGGTGTGAGAAAGAAGGAGGGATGCTCTGCAATTATAATCCTGAGTTCCTAGGAAGTCCATGTTTTCCTTTTACATGTGAATAATAAGGAAAACTGTCTCATTTAAGAGAATCCAGAAAAGTATATTTGTGGTTTCGATTCAGATTTTCATGAGAAATGCAAATGAGAAATCCATTATATGAAGAGGTGAAAAACAAGCAATTGTTTTTGTCCTGGTAAACCAGAGTTTAGAATAGATCCCTTTTCACTGTTTTGTCCTGAGGGAACTTCGAGCTGAACCAGACCTGAAATGCCATTGTTCCGAAATAGAAATTTCTCATTAATAGATTCAACCCTTACTGCATAGACTTGCTCTCATAGGCCACTGGGAAACTGTCCAGTTGATATCTGAAGTCTGAGCTGTTGAGCATATTAATGACATTGCTTTCTACTCTGAGATTTGAGAGCAGAAATACGGGCGTCAGGCGAAGGATCAGCTTTCCTACTGATAAAACTGGATTGGAGAACGTCGCTTGCCCCAAAGGCAAAAGCTTGCGGTTTCTTCATACTCTCTTTTGTTACTACCCAAACAGGCCCACCAACAAATCAATAAACAAATAGAAACACTGAGGAGTAGACGGCTTTGGTTCACAAAATTCAAATTTCTATCCTGTCAGAGTATATTATCCTCGTGTTTCTGCCCTGTGCTTTTTTTCCCCCCACCCCGAAGGAGAGGCTGCTGACTTGATTGGGAAAATTGGAAAAGAGGTTTCCTTGCACACAGGTGGCCTACACTCCCTTTGGCAATTTTGCTCAGAACTTGCCTGACAGCAGGTTGTGCCCATTCACCTCTCCTTTGCTGGTTATGCCCGTGGGGGCAGGTGCATCCCACCTTTGTTCTCCAGTGTCGCTTTCATGCAGATAAAGCTGGTACTTCCAGCCCTGACTGCCTTGTCTGTCTTCCAAATGGTTCACAACTTGAAGAAACCAAAAGACTGAGTAACCGGCCCTTCCTTCAAAAATTCCAGCAGCCTCCAGGGAGACACCAAAGACACTTTCCACTGGGCAGGGGGATTACCAGATATGTCAGGAGTGGGAAAATGTCCCAGTAAGCTTTGCATTGACTCTTAGGCTCTGAGACGGATCAAAACTAGTCTTTGCCTTCCATATTGTTTCCCTCTTGAAAATGCTCTCCACGGATGTCCCAAGAGAATTGTAGCGAAGGCCCAGCACCTCAGCCCTATGGCTTTCAACCCCAAAAGAAGACCAGGTCAGGTTTAGTAGGGGCCCAGTTCCATGTGCCTCCCAAAATCGCCTTCACCATACCTTTTACTTCCCTAGCCTCCATCTGTCCTCCCTCCAAATTCCATTATTCACCCGTGTCTTCTGGATGGGGTAACCCGATACATTGTAAGAAATCTAGAAAAAAGATCTCGGTTGGGAAGCTGTGACAGGACATAGCATAAGTACAGTTGGCAGCTTGCGCCCAGCTCCCAACTTGCCACAAGGAACACGTGAACTCTTTGTGCCTGACACTTTACACAATATGCTCCCTGGCTTTAAGAAAACATTATTTCATGTTCTTGCTCTAATCAGTCTTGTCTGCCAGCCTCGAGAACGGAGAGGTTCATTGTTATATGCAGCTGTCATTTGTCCCATCTCCCAACTCTCTCTGCCTTCAATATCTTTGTGGTATTTAGTGAAAGTAATTTTCAGTTGGAAATCTTCTGCCCTTTCAGTAAGTGCAAGTATAGCACTTCATCAATGGCCAAAGAATTCTGAGCTATCTGGGATGTATCAGGACAGTTGATAAAACCTCACGGAGCAACCTATGATAGTACATCCCATCATAAATTAAAAAAAAAAAAAAGGCAGAAAGGGCCTTTGTCAGTGTTTATCTGAAGCGCTTTTATTCTTTGCCCTTGATTTCCTCTTCAGAAAATTGATGCGCCCTTAAATTGAAGCAAGAGGCTTGACAGGTGATGGTTAGTGTGATAACTGCTCAGATTTCATCAGCCAGTGTTTTTCTGGTGGTGCAATTGTCGGAACTTTCAGCTAGATTACCTGTCATCCACTACATCAGATAAAAGAGGCAGAGTTGAAAGATGCAGTTTTGCCACCGTACCTTATAGGAAATGAAAAGTGCAGGTGTGGTAACAGTAGCGGGAAAGAAGTACAATTATTTTCTAATCAGGCTATTTCTTAGAGAAAGTTGGTGCCCAAATTGGCAACCGTGGGGCCAAGCCATGGCTAAATTTGCATTGTTAAATATATGAGGAAGGAAATGAAAGGAATCATCAGTCACGCTGTAGGTAATGCTACAGGCTTGCCCTTCCTGATCCGTTTTTATTTGTTCCACAAATTGAAATAGTCGCGGTTTATTTTTAGATACAAGAAAAATGTTCCTATTTTGGATACATCTCAATATGCTGATGTTAAGCCTGTATTTTGATCTGCTGTTAAGCTGTTCGAAACCGTGAAGGGAGACATTATTGCACAGAAAGTTTTATAGAAAAACTTTTCAGCTAAAAAGAGGGGCAAAAGCATGTTTCAGAGGCGTTGTGCTATGTAGTCAGAATAATTTTGTGACAAATTTTTTCCCCCAGGTTTTCAAAGCAACAGAAGGTGATGAATCAAAATAAGAAAGACCCTGGATAAATATGTGTTTTTATTTGTGAGATTATATTGTGCACTATTTCCTAACCATCAGATTGTACAGAATTAACTAATTCTGTCCCTTTTAAGCTGTTACTTCTTCAGAGGAAAAACAGGTATTTCAGTATAGTTGTTCCATGAATAATGGAAATTTGTTTTCCCTGAAAAGTGAAAGTTGTACCTTGCTTCTTAATAGGATGAAAGAGAGCTCTACACTGTGATCTTACCACATTAGATAAGGCCCCCTTGCATCCCCACTAGAAAAGACTTATTTTCAGAGTTTCCTGCAATTATCTATGATCGTTTATCTTCCAGAGTGAAATTTAGCATCCAAATCTGGCTCTCATACAAGGAATAATTGTTTGCTATTGGGACAAAGTAATGATTGTCCATAGCACAGTCACATACACAGTTAGACCTTCCCATTTCAGTTTAATTACACATACTCATCAGAGTAAATCTTACCAGAAACTGGTTAGCCCCACGTGAAGCCTCCTATTCTGGTGAGTGTAGTATACTTTGTTAGGTATCGATTTACTAAGAGCAGTTGGTGTACTTATTTACCATGTCATTTCTAAAATTTCCCTTCTCATTTTTTTTCACTGGGAGGTAGTTTTCTGTGCTAGAAATGAGACTAAATAAGGGAGGCCACCAAACGCAAAGGCCAAGCATTTGGGTGTTCAGAGAAGAGTCTAAGATCCTATGCACCAAACTGGAAACATTGTTTCCTCCAAGGAGAGTGGCTGGGGAGAGGAGAGAGGCAAATTATTAACTTTTTCTTTATACATCTCTGTATTGTTGGACTTGAATTTTCTTTGTAACTAGAAAGTAATGATAATATAGAAATGTTAAAAAAAATACAATCTTAGAAATTGATAGCTTGATTAATTTATTATGTTTATTGAAATATCATTGGCACACAATATTACATTAGTTTTGGGGTACAGCATAGTAATTTGACAACTCTCTTCCTTAGGCTCTGCTCACCACAAGTGTAGCTACCATCTGTCACTATACAATGCTATTCCAATACCATTGACTGTATTCTCTATACTATACCTTTTATGCCTATGACTTACTTATTCCATTACTGGAAGCCCGCATCTCCCACTCCCCATCACCTCTTTTGTTCACCCCTCCCCCACATGCACACCCCTTCCCTTCTGGCAACCACCGATTTGTTCTCTGTAATTATGGGTCTGTTTCTGCTTTTTGTTTTATTTTTTAAATTCCACATGTAAGTGAACTCATATAGTATTCATCCTTCTCTGTTTGACTTACTTCACTTAGCATTATACTCTCTAGGTCCATCGATGTTGTCACAAATGGCAAGACGTCATTCTTTTTTATGACTGAGTAATATTCCATTGTATATATACACATTTTCTTTATCCATTCCTCTATCAGTGGACTCTTGGGTTCCTTTCATATCGTGGCTATTATAAATAATGCTGTAGTGAACATAGGGTGCATATATCTTTTCAAATTAATGTTTTCATTTTCTTTGGGTAAATACCCAGTAATAGAATTACTGGATCATATAGTATTTCCATTTTTAATTTTTTGAGGAACCTCTATACTGTTTTCCACAGTGGCTGCACCAATTTATATTCCTACCAGTGGGGCTCTGGTAGGATTTAGCTTTAAATCCTGGCTCCTCTGTTCTCTAGCTGTGTAATTTGGGACTAGTCATTTTTTTTTCCATTGAGCTTTAATTTCCTCATTTGCAAAATGGCGTTGATAATAATACCCAAATTTTTGAATTATTACAAAGGTTAAATATGCTCCATATGAAGTGCTCTGCTTATGGAAAGTACCCAATAAACATCAACTCTTTGGAATAAGGAGGCTTGACTACCTATCACCAATTATATATGAAAAGTGTTTCTTGACTGAAAAATGTGAAGTTCTCTGAGTCTACTTTTTTCTCCCCCTCCTTTACAAAATGAGTAGATTAGAAGTGATTGTCTCTGAGGCCCCTTTACTTCTAACATTTTATTTTATATTATTTTATTTTTCATTTTATTTATTCATTTATTTATTTATTTATTCATTCATTCATTTATTTATTTATTTATATTAACATATAATGTATTATTTGCCCCAGCGTACATGTCTGTGAATCATCAGGCTTACACATTTCATAGCACATACCCTCCCCAATGTCCATATGGATATTTTATTTTATTATATATGTATATATATTTTTTTATTTTATATATTTTATTTATTTATTTATTTATTTGACAGAGAGAGAGAGAGCAAGAGAGGGAACACAAGCAGAGGGAGTGGGAGAGGGAGAAGCAGGTTTCCCGCCAAGCAGGGACCCTGATGCAGGGCTCAATCCCAGGACCCTGGGATCATGACCTGAGCCAAAGGCAGACACTTAACGACTGAGCCACCCAGGTGCCCCTACTTCTAACATTTTATTATTCCATTTAAAATGTAGTTAGAAGAGTGCATGAATGTCAATTGCGTGCAATAAAACTCAAGTTGGAATGTCAGGCTACCATGTATGTCCTTAGTACAGCCATTTGATGGAGTCTATGTCTAGAAAAACATTTCTTCAGACGGTCACAGTCTAGATGTGACCTAACAGTTGGCTCAGAGCTAGGAGACATCTTTAGATGATACTTCCTCATAAAAAAAAGTCTCTGCTTCAACCAGAAAGAACAGCTTGCTATCTCTTCCTTGGCCAAGATCCCTACCTTCATGTCTTTAAAACACAAAGCCACTAACTATTTAAGAAAATTAAAAGGTGAGGAGCCTGGGTGGCTCGGTCAATTAAGCATCCAACTCTTTTTTTTTTTTTTTTAAAGGTTTTATTTATTTATTTGACACAGAGAGAGAGATCACAAGTAGGTAGAGAGGCAGGCAGAGAGAGAGGGGGAAGCAGGCTCCCTGCTGAGCAGAGAGCCCGATGCGGGGCTGGATCCCAGGACCCTGAGATCATGACCTGAGCCAAAGGCAGAGGCTTTAACCCACTGAGCCACCCAGGCGCCCTAAGCATCCAACTCTTGATTTTAGCTCAGGTCATGATCTCAGGGTGGCGGGATGGAGCCCATGTTGGACTCCATGCTCAGCAGGGAGTTTGCTTAAGAATTTCTTCTCTCCCTCTCTCTCTGTCCTCTGTTCCACTTACACACACACATTCTCTCTTTCTCTCTCTAAAATGAATAAATAAATCCTAAAAAAACCAACCAAACAAACCTAAGAGACAGTCTCCACTCTGTGAAATCTTGCCTTACCTCTCCAGCCTGTAAGAAAATCTTCCTCCACCAAATTCAAAGTTTCTCATCCTGGCTATAGACCTGTGAGGTCATGTGGGTCAACCTCTCATTATAAGTCATGCAGTTTTATTGACAGGGAATTTACTGTATTTTGAAGTGTATTATACCATGTGTATATTTTGAGCTAGATCATAACTTGTGATTGATTAACATAAATTATTAGGAAGATTTTCCTCCCATTGAACTGAAATCAAGCTTTCTATAACTTCCACTCTCTTGTCCTGGCTTGTTTTTCCCAAAGCTGTGCATTACCCACCTCTCCTTTTGTGAGATGGCTTCCTGAACCTTTCAAATTTGCCTCTGTCTTCTTTATCCTTACTGTTTTCTAGGCTCATTATTCACTATTGCACTATCCATCGAAAGTGTAGTAAGCGGTACATGGTCCTTCAACAGTCCTCAAAAGTCATTGCTGTATCATCATTTGGACTTTCTTCCCACACACCTTGATGTGCTCTTAAAATATATTATTGATAGGCAGAGCTCCACTGCAGAAATGCTCTGACAAGTATCAAATATAGTGGGACAATGATCTCTCTCTCTCTCTCATTGAGCACTATATTTCCATCTAGGGCTATATGTGTTGTTTATTTTATTTTGCCAGCATTCTCCAAATTGCCACTCATAGACATTTTATTGTTTTAAAAAAAGAAGTTAGTTTGGCCTAACTGGATGTTAGTGAACCCATTTTCTTTGTTGTTAATCATCACTTTCTTTTTTATGTGTGGACTACCATCTGTTTAATGATATCTTTTT
>CM052887.1:45346261-45406967 GCA_028534135.1 Potos flavus
TTTTTTTTTTTAAGATTTTATTTATTTATTTGACAGAGAGGGAAAGATCACAAGTAGGCAGAGAGGCAGGCAGAGAGAGAGGGGGAAGCAGGCTCCCCGCTGAGCAGAGAGCCCGATGCGGGGCTTGATCCCAGGACCCTGAGATCATGACCTGAGCCGAAGGCAGAGGCTTTAAGCCACTGAGCCACCCAGGCGCCCCGAGTTTAATGATATCTTTTAAAACATTTTCTTGCTGAAGCAATTAGACATCCATAGGCAAAAAAAAAAAAAAATCTTGATCTAATTTCACAACTTATACAAACGTTGACTCAAAATGGATCATAGACTTAAATGTAAAATACAGAACTATAAAACTTTTAGGAAACAATGACAACAAAAACATAGGAAAAAAAATCTTTGGGACCTGGGACTGGGGAAGGGATTATTAGACTTGATACTTCCAAAAGCATGATCCAAAAAAGAAAAAATTAATAAACTAGATTAAAAACTTCTGCTCTGTGGAAGTCCCTGTGATAAGGATGAAAAGACAAGCCACAGACTGATTAACTATTTGCAAACCGTAGTGTTGACAAAGGACTTGTGTCTAAAATGTGTCAAGAATTTTCAAAGCTCATAAGGAAAAAATGAATGAAGACAATTAGAAAATCAACATAAGACATGAAATGACATTCATTTAACTGGAAAAGATATGTAGATGGAAAATAAGCACATGGAAAATGTTCAAAACCATTAGCCATTTGGGAAATGCAAATTAAAACCACAGTAAGATGTCACTCTGCGTCTATCAGAATGGCTAAAATAAAAAATAATGATAACCTTAAAAGCTGATGAGGATGTGAAGAAACTGGATCAGTCAACCATTTCCGATGGGAACGTGAAAATGGTATAGCTACTCTGGAAAAAGTATGACAGTTTCTTAAAAAACTGAACAAGTGCTTATCCTATGAGCTGGCATTTATACTCTTGGGAATTTATCCCACAGAAATGAAAACATATGTATACTAAAACTTATACATGAATATGCATAGTAGTTTTATTTGTAACAGAATCTAGAAGAAACTCAAATATCCTTCAGCAAATGAATGGTTAAACATTCTGTGGTATGTCTGTACTGTGAAATACTACTCAGCAATGAAAATTAACTACTGATACAGTTTCCTTTCGAAATGTGATGTGGCCATGTCACAGAGCTTGGGCCAACAGGAAAACAACACATATATCCTTAAAAGGAAGAAATATGCCTTTTAACCTTCCTGCTGGCTGGATTGTTAATGGGATAACTAGAGCCCCAGCTAACATCTTGGACCACATAGTTTGAGCCATGTATAGAGGATAACAGAGCTACATGATAGAGGAAGCCGAGGAGCCTAATGGTGACAGAACTACCACACCAACCCTGGACTACTTCTGAATATCTTTTATTTGAGAGTTTATAACTAATATGGGTAAGTCATCTTGATTTTGAGTTTTCTGCCTCTTGCTGATGAATCCAAACATAGCAGATGGAGATGCACATACAGGGAACAGAAAGAAGAGCATTATGATTGGAAGATAGTAGCAAGGAGAGTAGAAGATGAAGTCAGGGAGGTGATTGAGCCATATAAAAGGCAGAGTTTTATTGAGAGTGCGATGGAAAGCCATTTTGGGGAGCCATGTTTTGAGTAGGAGAGGGCATGACCTAATTTACATTTTAAACATTTACTTTGCTGCCAAGTGGCAAGTGTGAAGCATGGAGTCTATTTATAAGGCTGTTGACATAGCCTAGGCAAGAGAGACCGAGAGAAGTCCACAGATTTGGGATATCTTTTAGAGACAGAGTTAATCAGACTTGCTGTAGGGTTATATTAGAGTGTTAAGGAGCAAAAGAGGTAAAAATAACTGCTAGATTTGGGCAAGTGAATAGATGGTGGTGGGGAAAGAATTCTGTTTGGGATGTATTAAGCTCGAGTGGTATCTATTTGACCTCCAGGCAGAGATGTCAAATTGGTAGTTGGATATCTTAGAGGGAGGTCAGATAGAGATTAGGAGCCATTGAAACATAGTGGGACCAACTCATGGTGGGACCATGCATAGTGAGAAAAAAGGACTCCCAGAGCACAGCCTTGAGGCACAGGAGCAAAATGGAGGGTCCCAAGAGCTAGATGTGGGGGTATAAGAGGGAGTGATCAGGGAAGCTTCCCTGAGAAAAGCCTATGGTGAGATACACAGGGTGAGTGAGGGGAAGTCAGGCCATTGGGCATAGGGTAATAATGAAAATCCCAGGCACAGAGAGTAACATGTGCAAGCACGCAAAACCATTCAAGGAACTGACTGCAAGAAGTTCATTAGTGATGGAGCAAAGGGTAGGGTGAAGGATGTATAGGGGGAACGAGGGTGAGGGTGGCTGTTGAAGTTGAAGATGGAGATGGAGAGATGAACGAGATTCAGATTTTGGTGGGAATAAGAAGGAATTTGAGCATCATCCTAAGGGTATGGGGAACCATCAAAATGTGTGTGTGTGTTTGTTTTTTTTTAAGATTTTATTTTTAAGTAATCTCTACACCAAACATGGAGCTTAAACTCACAACCCCAAGATCAAGAGTCGCATACTCTACTGACTGAGCCAGCCAGACTCCTTGGGAACCATTAAACTGTTTCAGCAGGGGTGTAACTTAATCCAAAGAAGCTAAGTAAGATAGTGGTAAAGAGCATGGGCTCCGGAGCCAGACTACTTGGTTTTAAATTTCAGATCCACTGCTTTGTAGTGACAAGACTTGGAGAAGTTACACAGACACTTGGTGCCTTTGTTTTTTTACTTGTAAAATGGTAATAATAATAGAACCTGTTGTATAGGATTCCCAGGGGGTTTATATGGAGGAAAGTGCTTAGAGTATGCCCAATAAAGTTAACTACTTTTATTAGATTTGAATAACTAAGGAGAGAAGTGAGGCCAAGTTGCAATATTCAGATGGAAAACAGTAGTGGCTTACAGGCGGATGGTAGAATGGGTCCTGGCAAAGTGAATGGTTCAAAAAAAATACCCAGATATTAGTACTGGTAGCCCTTTTTGGTTGATCAGGGAGGTTTGTGTGAGAAAGAAGAGTGATACCCAGATTCATGACTGGGGTAACTGGCAAGAAGATCAGGTTCTTCTCTGAAAAAGGAAACTGGAGCAATAGGTTTAGAGGAGTAGAGGATGAATTCAGTAGGGACATGTTGAATTTGAAGAGGATGTAAATCATCAGAGGGGAAAGGTCCAGAGGTATCTGGAATTCAGGAGACATCTCCGGGCTAGAAATCCACGTGGATATCATTTGAAAATAGACGTCATCTTATGGATGGAAATTGAATTCAGGGCAGTAGATAAGACTATCAAGTAAGAACATGACAAGAAAAGAGGATCACAGCCCATACCCACTAGATTTCAGGACACACTGTTTGGCAGGAGATGCGGTGGTGGGCAGCAGTTTGTAAAACGTAAGGTAAGTCTACTGTTGCTTCTTGCAAAGTTGTTTTTACTTGACAGAACTTAAGATACTTTTGTTCCATCATTCAGTGAGTATTTACTGGACATCTAATATGTGCCAGGCACCCCCTTCCTTCATGAACTAGTAGGGATAGACAAAGTAATTTGGATAGACAAAGTAATTTGGCACTCTATGTAGTATACTAAAAACTGTTATGTACCACGAAGAAAAATAAAGCAAGGAAAGTAGATGGGGGATGCCAGATCAGGGCTCAAGGGCAGCTTACAATTTTAAATGAGGGCAGGAAAGTGCTGTCTTTGGCTTGAAGGGGGTAAAGGAGTCATAGAGCTGCCTATGGAAAGAATATTCCAGGCAGAAGAAACAAATGCAAAGCCTCTACAATAGGAGTGTATCTAGAGTGTTGGAGGAATAACCAAGACGACAATGTGGGAGGGGGGAAACGTATTTAGGGGAAGAATAGTAAAAGAGGTCAGAGAAGTGACAAGGAGTCAGATTATGTGCGGCCCCACTGACCATTGTCATGTTTGATACTCTGTAAAAATTGGATGCCATTGACTAGGGGCAGGCCCTGAGGGTTTGTCCAGATAGACATGATCTGACATACTTTTAAACAAGATGACTCAAGCTGTCATGTGCAGACTAGAAATATTGGGAGTGGAGTGTGAGAGAAAGAGAGATCTTGAATGGTTACACTTTGAATCATGGCACACGCTCATCTTTGGTCCATGTAATACCACTTATTTGCTTTATTTATACTCCTCTATTTCCTTCCTCATTCCTCTCTCTCCAATAGGCATCTCTAATGGAACATCCCTCAATATCTTCCTCCCTCCCTCTTCTTTTTCCTTCCTTCCTTCTTCAGACATGGACACTTCTAAGAGGCAGCAGTTGGTGTTCAGTAACTGAGCTCCAAAGATGAACAACAAGCCAAATGTTGTTTGGGTGACATGCAAATGGTAACACCAAAGTGCACAATATGCTTCCATTTGGAAGTTTGTACGATGTGCTGTGGGAACATAGCTGATGGAGCCCTTAATTGCTTTAGAGAATAGAGTAATGGTGAGGGTGCTTCACAGTGGAGATGATGTATTATTGATATAAAAAATTTCCTCATGGTCTTTTATTTATTACACTGTTATGCTATTAATTTCATTGGACATTAAATTGTCTACATGCCATTCCTTGAACTTGAAATTGTTCTTTAAAAAATACTGTATGTTTAAAAACTTAATACAATCATGTGATAAAAATTCAAACAGTATAGAAGAAACTCAGTGAAAAGTCTTTCTCCTTTCCGTCCTAATATTAGAGTTTCTCTTCCCGGAGGCAACTACTCTCATCACTTCTTGTTTACATACATATGTACGTAATATCCTCTCCCCAGCCTGGTAATTATAAGTGCTCCTCATTTCTTTGGAACTGTGGTAGCTTATCTGGGTCTTAGCAGACACAGCAAGGTTTGCTAGACAAAGAAGGGCAAGGCCGGCATTCCATGCAGGGTGAACAGCCTGTGCAAAGGCATGAGTGTAAGTGGGACCTTCCATTGTTGAAGACCTTGGAAAGGAAGAGTGAGTAGTTCTGAATGGCTAGAGCATGGATGATTGCAGAAAAAGCAAGAAAACTCTCTCTAGATAAATCCAAAGTGAATATATAGGCCAATAAAACAAAGTTGTACGTATAAGGAACTTATCATTTGCTAAAGGTGGAATCTCAAATTGGTGAGAGAAAAGATATATTCTTCAACATGTAAAGCTGGGGCAATGGTAAGGCCATCCAAAAAAGTTAAGTTTAATTCCTTTTTTTTATCCTACTCCAGGATCATCTCTAAAAGTTTCAAAGATTTAAAAAATGAAGCTATAATAGTGGAAAGGACGACATGAGAGAATCCTTTTATAACTTTGGAGTGAGAAAGGTCTTTGTAATTATGACTAAATTCTAAAGATGAACAAAAATATAGATAAATTTATAGAAAAATAAATTTTAAACATCTGAATGGAAACAAAACAAAAACACTAAGTAAATCCAGAGAAAAATAACAAAACCAGGAAATGATTGCATGAGATCCAAATAGCTAATTGGCTTAATATGAAAAAAGATTTCTACAAGTGTTAAAAACCCAACAAGAAAATAAGCAAAGGGTTTGAACAGCATTTTATAGAAAAGGAATGGCTCTTAAACATGAAAAAATGCACAGCCTCCCTCAGCAGAAATTTATTAACATTTTGTTTTCAAGGCTGTGGGAAACAGGCCATTTCATACATTGCTGATAGCAGTGTATATTGATGTAGCATGTACGGGAGAAAGTTTGGCATTATCTTTCAAAGTAACAAATGCATATGTCCTTTGACCTAGCAATCCAGCTTCTAGGGTTTTTTCCTACAGATAACCATGTACACATGCAAAGTCACATATGTTCAAGGTTATGTACTACAGCATTGTTTTTCATAGCAAAAGACTCTGTGAACCCAGATGTCTACCAATAGGGGACTGGTTAAGATAACCATGGTCTATCTCTGCAATCAAATGCAAAAACTGAGTAATCTCTCTGTTTGTCAATATAGACAGAGTTCTAAGAAATATGAAGAAAAAAAAATCAATGTGCTGAACAGTATGTAAATATGCTACCTTTTGTTTTAGGAGAGAGAAGATAAATGTATAATCATCTTGCATAAAACATTACTTATATAAATAATTATACAAAGAAACTAATAAAAATTTGGCCATCCAAAAAAGGAAGGTTTGGAAGGTTGTAGGAACTGCTAAATGAGGACAGTGATAGAAGCAAATGCTTGTACTGTGTATGTCTTAACATTTGTTGATTTTTAAATTATGAAGATATATTAGCCATCCAAGAATTTTTTAAAGGGTCTGCCTCCACCTCATTCACCATTGCGGGTGATAGTTTAATTATTACCTGTTTATTCATTTCAGTCATTGGGGTTTTGCATTTACTTGTTTTTTTTTTTTTTTAAGATTTTATTATTTATTTGATAGAGAGAGAGAGATCACAAGTAGGCAGAGAGAGAGGGGGAAGCAGGCTCCCTGCTGAGCAGAGAGCCCGATGCGGGGCTCGATCCCAGGACCCCGAGATCATGACCTGAGCTGAAGGCAGAGGCTTAATCCACTGAGCCACCTAGGCGCCCCTGGTTTTGTTTTTTTTAACCAATGTTTGTTTTTGGTTTTTTTTTTAACCAATGGTTTACTTTGTAAGCTTTAGTCCTAGAGTAAAATCACTAAGAAAGATTCTGCCCATGGTATTTTCCATGCGTTGCAATCCAAAGAGGATTGGAAATTACAGGAGGAATGATGTTTTTGATGTGCTCTGCACTATGGCCAACGCTTTTTGGTAACCTGACACTTGCTGGATTCAAGGGAAGTTTCCAGGACAAAAAAGTGTTTGAGTTCCTATGCAGGATCAACATGCTTTCACTCTAAAAATGGTGTTAAGCATTCCTAGAAGACATACGGGGAAATAATGTTGAAAGCACATTGAAAAAGAGAAGGAAAGAGAAAGAGAAACTTGAGGGAAGTCAGTTGGTAGAACGAGAAGCCAAAATTAGCACCCATATGTAAAATCAGCACCCATATGAAAATAGACAGGATCCAGGAAAGTCCAAAGAAACTACCCACTCAAAGGCTAATGGAGAAGAAAAGGAAGGAAACTCATAATCAGGGAAATACATATAATACGAAACTGTTATATTGATTTATCTAGAGGTCATGACTGAAAAATATTCCAAAGATCCCCAAGAGGTAGAACTGAAGCCTTAGAGCTGCAGTATTGGGATGTCCTTGTTTTATAGGAAAGGAAGACAAGACCTTGCACCATGAAGAGATTCATCTAGGATCACAGAAAACATGTCTGAGATTTCCAGCCTAGCATTTTGTTATGTTTTATTTTGATCTTTACTTGCTTGTTTATTTTCGTTTAGTAGCTCTTTTTAATTCTCCATTTTATTTCATTTTAACAGGAGTAATTATTGGTGACTATTTCCACAAAACAGGAGGAGGGTAAGGAAGAGGGGGTGGGGAGAGAGATTAATCTTGTAAATGAAAGCAAAGTGATAACAGCAAGCAGTGGGCATGCCTATGAAGTTAACACACACACAAAATATCATTTGTGCTGAAAACAGGCCCAGAAAAGCTTGTTCTGAGAAGCATAGGTCAAAAGTTGCTTGACCACAGCTCTACGCCCTTCTCATTGCAAGGCTTTTCTGTAAGATGGTGGCAAGACATTTTTAAAAAATCATCATCTCTTATTGTCTATAAACCATAAAGGAAAGAATTTTCCTCTCAGGGTCTCTGTTTTTATTTCTTTTATATTTTATTTTGATTCCAGTGTAGTTAACATACAGAGTCACAGAGTCTCAGGGTCTTTAGGTCTTCGATATATTATATATATTTTACTACAGGTGTCTTACCAAAAAAGAAAAAACAAAAACAAAAACCCCCTTCCAGAATATTCCTCAATATATTCTTTTTAAGGCAGAGTTCTTCCCTCAAATTGCTGTTTAATCAGTTTATTCTTCATATGTGTTTTTCTCTGTGGTTGGCTATGAAGTGTTTGATATTTTACTCCAGAAATAGGAGAACGCTACACAAGTATAAACTCTTTCCTCCTGACAGTTAGTACAAAAATAAGTTCTCCAGGTACCTGGGTGGCTCAGTCGGTTGAGTGTCCAACTCTCGGTTTCGGCTCAGGTTGTGATCTCAAGGTCATGGGATCGAGCCTCTCATTGGGCTCTGTGCTTCGAGCTGTCTGCTTCTCCCTCTCCCTATGCTCCTCCCACCACTTGCACACTGTCTGTCTCTCTAAGATAAATGAATAAAATCTTTTAAAAAAAGGGCACGTATTGCATGGAGCACTGGGTGTGGTGCATAATCAATGAATCTTGGAACACTGAAAAAATAACATTAAATTAAAAAAAAAATTACGTTCTCTATCCCAGTTCCTGGACCCACACCACACAAAGGTTTACATCAAAGATATTCCCAACCTTCATGTGTGACTTAACAGTCAAATTGATTTCCTAATGACACTGACCGATTCCAAATAGTTGCAATGTAGACCGTACTGTTTATTTTGGGCTTAAGTCTCAGAAAAAAAGCAAGCAAGCCCAAATCAAAAGATGCAGTCACCATGAAAGAACAGGAATTCTCACTTGTCATTCAGGAAAATATCTATTATTTTATAGTTTATTCTAAACTAAATAACTTCCAAATATCCCCCAAGAATCCAGGGTGGTTAGGAGTGATCACTTGTAGAGTTTTAAGGCAGAATTGGCTCCTGCTCTGTTCTTTGAAGAAGATCATGCTCTAGGGTAACACGGAAATTATAAAGAAATGTCCCTCCCCCCCCCCCCACCTTTTGGAAATGTAAAAAATCAGCTAAATACACTAGTAGTGAAAGCTCTCATTTTATACTCCTATTCTGATTTAAAATTTAGTCCTAAGTTGGCACCATGTACTTTTTTTTATAGGCTTAGGAGGACACTTGATTCCAATAACTTCAGACTGATCCTCTATAAGCCCTCTCTCTGTGGGAAAGTGTAATAAGGGTGCTGGACTTTCATTGTCTCTGACGACATTATAAACTTACCCTTTTGTTTTTATCAACAGAAAAACACATATTACTAGGACCTCCTCCCAGTTGATCTCTTAGGGTCCATCTTGTGTGCTTCCTAAGCTTAAGAGTAGCTACTTGAGTCTCGAAATTAAGTGATGCATAGGACACTGCATATAGTTATGTACTTACTGAGCCTTAGAAATCTTGCATACTTTCAGGGATTTTAATACAATTTAAAACATGAGACAGTTCATTTCAAGAGCTGTTTGGTAAGTAGCTGTTCTGTATTCACCATGTTCCCCTCTGCCTACAACCTTCATCCACGGTCCCAATGCTTTTTACCCCCCTCCCGAGCACTATGCTTATGACAAGCCCCAAGAGTTAATGACAGTGTTTATGGGCAGAGCTTCAGTTCTAAAATTTCTGAGTCAAAGAACAATGCGAGAGAAGGAGCGATACAAGATAGACCAAGATTCCCAAAGTTCTAATTGCTTTCATGCCATTAATTCAAGAAAATTTATGATGGCGTTTACCATTTAGTATGAGCCTACTATAAGCCAAGCATCTAATCTCAGAATAGCCCTGTGAAGTTGGTACTCTTTTTCCATTTTACATATGAGAGAAGTAGGGTTCAGAGAGACTAGGTAAATTCTCCAAAACAACAACAACAACAGAATATACAAAAAACTCAACTAGTAAATATCAGAGTTAGGATCTGAGATTGCATTTACCAGAGTACAAACTCCTGCTCTTTCTTCTCTTACCACAGCTGTGATCTGAACCCTAAGGTTTCTATGTAAAGGGATCTTTATGGTCCTTGGTTCTAGTTCGGGTCATGAACGTTTCTTTCAAGGGTACTTTCAAAAAAGAGGAAATTTATTAGATATATTTTAGGGTCAGTATGCTTCATCTCACCCTATTAAAATAGTATTAGGAATATGGGGCACCTGGATGGCTCAGTTGGTTGAACATCCAACTCTTGGTTTTGGCTTGGGTTATGATCTCAGGGTCATGAGATTGAGCCCTATGTTGGGCATGGAGTCTGCTTGAGATTCTTTCCTTTCTCCTCTCCCTCTGCCCCTCCCCCAACTCACACACTCTCTTTCTTAATAAATAAATAAATAAATAAATAAATAAATAAATAAATAAAAAAAATCTTTTTAAAAATAAATAAAATAATATTAGGAATAGAAGATTTAATAGAAGCTGTAGTATTACATTAGCTGGAATATCATACTTCTCCACTTGCTCTTAGCCAAAAGGCCGAGAAGCGATGGAATATCATACTTCTCAATGATTATGTGTAAATGGAAGTTCACCCAACCACCCACCTATCCATCCACCCATCCTTGTATCCATCCATCCATTTAACTAATTGAGAACCATAATGGGTCGATTGCTACTGTGGACACTGGTCAGAGCTTTCTCTTGCTCTCAGAGATTATATTCTAGATTAGCACCGTCTAATAGAACTTTCTGTGAGTTGAAAATATTCTCTATCTGTACTATTAAGACTAACTGAGGAATGGAATTTGCAATTTTATTTAATTTTAATTAATTTATATAGCCATATGTGGCTGCTGGTTACTGTATTAGACCTCACAGTTTTGGAGTGTTTGAGGATGTGGGGAAACAGAAAATAAACAAGCAAATTAATTTTTTTTATTTTGATGAGTACTATGGAAAAATAAGTGGTGTGATATGGTGGAGGTTGGATGAGTGGCAACATTAATTAAGATCGTCAGGGACGTTTTCATTGAATAGGTTCCAGTTAAACTGACTCTTGAGTGAAGATAAGGAGTCAGACATGCCGAGAGGAGGGGAAAGGACATTCTAGACTGAAAGAAGCAAGTAAAACAGCCCTAGAGAGAGAAAAACTTTGGTGTGTTCAAGTCTCAGAAAGCAGATTGGTGTTGGTTACATTACAGGGAGCAAGGAGCAAGTGACGGGCAATGATGTTAGTAGGTAGGAGACACTGGATAACGCAGAGTTTTGTAGGTTGTGGTAAAGGGTATGGATTTTATTCTAAGTGAAATCTGAATCTATAGATAGTCTTTTAAGAATTTATCCTATAAAATACTTTTGTGCAAAGTTAAATTATTTAAAGATGAAGTGGGTAATAATCTGGAGCTTTATCATTTTTACTTTTTATTTATTTTTTAAAGATTATTCGAGCGAGAGAGAGAGAGCACATGAGCAGGGGGGAGGGGCAGAAGGAGAGGGAGAAGCAGACTCCACACTGAGCAGGGAGCCAGACGTGGGGTCCCTGAGGTCATGACCTGAGCCAAAGGCAGATGCTTACCTGACTGAGCCACCCTGGCGCCCCATAGCTTTATCATTTTTAAAAGATATATCTGTAATTTAGTTCAAAATGTGCCTCATGTGAAAGAACTGCTGGTGGTTCTGAAATTGGCATAAAGATGAAAAGATTCAAGTCCTCAAGATACTGGAGTTGAAGATGGCAAACAACCTACTTACACAGAATATCCAAAGGGAGAGTGAGAGAATCAAGGCATTTCATTTTTCACCTTGTGTAAAGTTAACTTTTAATATCTCTCAGGGCTGATTTGATTTGGAACACAGATATGAAAACTCTCTTTTCTAGGTGTGGCCTCATTTGTCATCCTCAGAAATGTAACTCCTTAACTATCTGGCCGATAGCCAGTTTCCAGTGGATAAGTCATCACATCAGAAAAACATAGCCTAAAAATAGGATACTCAAGTCCTGGCAGAGAATCTTAGATTCCTTTATCAGTCCTGAAAACAGTTCTTTAATTGATACTGGATTTTAAAGATCCCGTCCTTGAATTTGCCAGAAGATCTGAGCTACGGGTACTATTAATTCAATATTGTACCTTTCAGGAGTCACAGATCTGCTTGGGCCAGCACATGAAAATGAGGGTCAGTAGTAACCTAGTCACCATAGAAACTACACTACCTTTCATTGCTCTCTTGCCAGATAAAGTGTAATTGAGGATACTGTTAACATTATTGGTTGAAAATAATGCACACAAGTTATGAATCATAAGATGGTGGGGGAAACTGCTAAAAATGTTACAAAAATGAGCCAATTGCTAAATTATGCATATAATACAAAGAGATTACTAAAGCCCTACAACTTGCCTTTATTGTAGAATTTGAAGTTACCAGCATATATTTAATGTCTACCTCAAATACAGATTCCTAAGACAATCCATGAATGATGTGAACTTTTCAGTATCCTTAGGGTGTGAAAGATTGTTCTGCTTTACCATTTAAAAGATACAAACGAGTTACAAAACCAAACTGTCCAAAGAAAAAAGTTTCCAGTTCATATTTAGGAGTCTTTCTTAGAATAGAGGGTCAGTGCATGAGGTGCAAAGAGAGGGGGAGAGAGAGAGAGAAATCCCATTTCATTCTTAACCAGATTAGCTCATGCTTATGAAGATGTCAAACCTTCACTTTACCCAATAAAACATTTTCGGTGTGGTAATGATGTTCCCCCTGGTGTATTTCCGTAAAACTAAAACGATTTAAAAAATCCAGCCTTGTAAACCAATGTGGACCTATGATTGTTTTAAACCTTTAAACCAAAAGCAAGGCACGGGCATGGGTTTTGTCTTAAATTTAAAATAAACTGAAAGAATACATTGATGTTCTTTGTCTCAAATACGTTTTGGAACCCAGCAGACCACATTCAACCTAGTTAAATTATCTGAATGGATTTTGGGGGAAGAGAAAGGAGTCTGTTCATTTTAATATACCTTCAGAAATATTTTACTTCTGATGATGACAGCAGCTCTTGCTGACAACTATTAATACATTATAAACACCCCATCAGAGTTATATAAAAACATGTCAGTTTTAAAGAGAACATCTTTGACAGCAAATTTTCTGATTGTGAAACAGCTGTGCCTTCAGTACAATGCATTAAGTAGTTTATTCCTTTTAGATAGTTAAATTGTGCATGAAATGTTGCTGGCGCAAGGGCTCCAAATCTGGCCTGATTAGCGAACATCTGTTACATTGGAAAAATTCATGTCTACCCTAATTAGCTGTCAGGCTGATGTACATCAGGCCTGATGGTGAGGGATCCTGTGCTGTTTAAGTCAGCCCAGGTTCCTCTCCTCTCCCGTCACCTGCCCTTTCAAATCTCTTCCTCTCGTGTGTTGCTGTAATTAGAGATGGTTGGACATACAATGGAGCAGGCTACGGTCAGTTATAGTCCCATCTGTGCCATATATTTATTCCCACCAAACTTGGGAGTGCAGAGATGAAGTAGTTCAGCAGCAGTGAGGCTGTTAGTCCTGTTAGCTCCGTGACATTTGATCATCCTGGCCCCGAGATCTTCATCGGAAAGGCTCTTCGAATCCATCTGGGGTGACTGAAGGGCCATCTACAGCTCCTGAAGAACTGATCTTTGTCTTGTTTGTTTGAAGTCGGGGCAGCTCCCGGCTGATCTGGGAACGTGGCCGCGTCCTCTCGAGGTATGGCGGTACCGTAGGACCGGGCGTTAAAGAGGAGTCAAAGAAAAAGGAACTGAGTGTTCTGAAAGTGGAATTTTCATAACTGAAAAATATCCTGTGGCTATAGTCAGCTACAGGAGGCACTTGAAATCAGAAGGTCTGATTTTATCGGGTCTATTAGTTCAATGTACACAGGGTTTTCCAATGTCAATAAAAACTTTCATTGACCTGTGGATGGGCACAAATCGTAACTTCCTGTTCGAACTAGCAGTAAACTGGAAAGTGCAGTTTGTTCCTGAGCTGGTGAAATCCTCATTTGCTCTGTAACAACCTTTTATATAAGAGCTGGCTTGCCTGGGGCCAAGTTCAGATTCAACCTGAAAGATTAAGAATATATAAGATTACAACATCATGTTATTAGAGTGTCATTTGACCTAGGAAGAATGAAAAATCAGCCTTTTTCTGACTTGGTATCATCCTTTCAAGATAATTCAAGTACAGGATTATTATTCCCAGGCTTACGTGAAGTATAATTACAATGTACACTGAAATTCTGTAATTGAGGACATGCTTTATAAAAGGCTTGATGTGTAAGTTATAAATGGGAAAACTCATTTACCCAGAGCATTCAGGATTTTTCAGGTGAACTCAAACAGGATCACACATAGAATTCCGGATGCTCTTGTTATAGCACTTTAGCCAAACTGGACTAGAATTGTCTGGTGTAAATAAGGTCCCTCCCTTCCTTTCTTCCTTCCCTCCTTCCCTCCCTCCCTTCCTTCCTTCCTTCCTTCCTTCCTTCCTTCCTTCCTTCCTTCCTTCCTTCCTTCCTTCCTTCTTTCCTTCCTTCCTTCCCTCCCTCTTTTCTTCCTTCCCTCCCTCCCTTCTTTCCTTCTCTCCCTCCTTTCTTCTTTCCTTCCCTCCCTCCCTCCTTCCCCTCTCCTTTCTTCCTTTCCCTCCCTCCCTCCTTTCCTCCTTCCTTCCTTCCTCAACTGCTTTTTCTTTTACCTTGGCATACTTTCCCTATCTATCCAAAGCTTACCTAGTCAAGAATTTAAATATGATCTCAAGCATCAACTGTTTTATAACAGTGTCAGTCTAGTTTAAAGGACAGGGCAAGATTTGATGAAATAACTACATCCTATACTATGGCTTTCCTTGCATCATCTACCTCTTCTCAACAGCTGGCATTTTGCATTTCTTTTATGGTACTTGCCATTTCTTTTATTTAAATATTTATATGCCATAAACTATCTCTCATCTCTTATACTAAACTGTAAGCTCTTTGGAGACAGGGGCAATGAATCATTTCTGTATCCCATAAACTGTTGTTCATAATAAGGTCTCAGTAAATGTTTCTCGAGTGCATACTATCTGGATCCGATGACTGGTATTCAAAAATAGTGGTTGGTCTCTACATGAAACTGTGCACTGGAGCTAACAAGCTCCATGAATGATAAGGATCCCCTGGTATCTCCAGCTACCTCGAGACAGCCCCCACAGGCCAAGTGGGAACCCAGAGTGGCTGGATTCAGAGATTGAAGGTGTCTTGTGGGTACGGGGTAGTGTTGGAACCATCTACCAGTATTCCGCTGAAATTGAGAATGGCCAGGGGCGCCGGGGGGACTCAGTCAGGTAAGTGTCTGACTCTTGGTTTTGGCTCCGGTCATGATCTCAGGGTGGTGAGATGGAGCCCCGTGTTGGGCCCCATGCTCAGCGGGGAGTCTGCTTGAAGATTCTCTCCCTCTGCCCTTTCCCCGCCTCTAAAATAACTAACTAAATAAATAAATCTTTAGGAAAAAAAAAAAAAAAAGAATGGCCAGACTTCTCCGGACAGAGAGAACCAGAGTTCCCAAAGTATTCAGAATCGTCTGACTGCCCTAAAGCAGTGATTCCTGGAAGGTACTGTGGGTGCTGCTTGTCTAGGCCTGGTCCCAGCTCGTTGTGAACTGGGATTCGCACAGCAGCCTTGCTTGGAGGCTCAGAGATGCTCGGGAACACAATGTCCCACTTCCTTCTGTCTCTCCGAGGGGCTTCCCAGTGACATTCCGCAGAGTCCTCCCCCGCATGGGTTCCTCGGTTTATCAAGAACCAAGAGGATAGGAAATGCTGTAGGAACACAAACTTTCTGCTTAACATTGTGGATTTTAGAGAAACTAAACAATTTATGTTTTTCAAACATAGGCCAAGATTTTGGAAATTTGTTCCTTCTAGCTTGAAAACCACTCTGTAGCAATTCACCAAAAGACAAAGAATTGGAATGTGATTTCACTCTGCCTTGAAAACTACCTCTTGAGAAAGTTTTTTCTCTCTTTGAAAAAGAAATAGTACAATGGTGCTTGAATTTTATTGCACATTTAAACATTTTTAATATAAGTTGTCTCATTTGAATGTAGTAGCTATTTCCATATTTGTCCAAGGATACACTGTTTGCATTTGAAATACATAGGAAAAAAAATTAAAACCGAAGCTCTTAAATACTTACCAAGTTGGATTCCCAATCAGCAGTAACAGCAGCGTTCATAACAAAAACAAAAACCATAAACAAAACTAATAAAGCAGAAGAGCTTTATTTAAATATCTAGTACATCCTCCCTCATGCTGTACTCTCACTGTTCACAGACTCTGTAAGATTTATTTTTTTTTCCATTTTGCAGTTGACAAAATTCGGACTCAGAGAGATTATGTGATTTGCCTAAAGCTGCACAGCTAATAAATATACCAGTGCCAAAATTCAGTCCACTGCTGACCTTAAAGTGATTGTATAGCTACCATTCAAGGGAATCTTTTTTCATATTTTAAGTACTTTTTAAACTTTAGAAATAGTTTCATTTCATTGTCTTCTAAAATACTTTGAGGACTAAAAATGTTTAGTTGGATAAATGACATTGTTGCCTGAAAGGGGCTATAGTTTTTATGTATTTTGCTTGCTTGTTGATGACAGGTCCCACTGAGTAGTTTTATAAGAATTTACGTGATTTATTGGGCAAGTCTAACCAGTGTTTATATTTAGTTCAACCCAGACTAGTAAAGATTCTGAACCTCCTCTTTAGCAAATCCTATTCTTTAGATCCAAGTCTCTGATGACTGGATTACACTAAATTTGGATCCTTCTCTGAGATGGACCGTGGGGACTAGAATAGTGATTTGGAAATAGCTTTGATAATTCTGACACTATCTGCTTTATGCTCATAGAGTTTCTGTGTGTGATTTTTGACTAACTTGATAAATAAAATCCAAATGCTTTTTCTGCAGTTAATAAAGAGTGATACAACAAAAATATTTACTGTGCACTATGCCAGCAACTAAATTAACCAGTAATAATTGTTTTCGTGGCACCAATCAACAGCTGAGAAAAAAAAAACCCACAGGTCATTATATTTATCAAAATTAGCTATAGTTTCTCCCCACCCTCCTGTATACCACTCTCTTGACCATGCTGCATTACACACACACATACACACACACACACACACACACATACACACACAGGAAAAAAAGCTAATTCTTCTCAATGTCTGTTTCTCTGGAAGCAATCTTACAAACTTTTGAGTATTTTGTATTGGTGAGATAGCAAACGTCTTACTACTATTCCCAGCCTGTAATTTACTTCTGAGGCTACTGATGCCTCCCTTCCATAGAATCATCCCTGTCGTGTTGCAGATGGCAACAGAAGGTCACTCCCTTCCTGTAGTGACTTAGTCTCCAAGAATCTGTCAGGGAATAGGTATCAGAAGCTATGCAGGAAATGGCTGCAAACAGGCCACCTGAAACCAGGGAAGAAACCATTCTGTACTTCTGCTGGCCTCCCCTCACAGGAAACGTAAACCCTTCTGAGAGGGTTGTGCAGCTCCTCCCTCAACTTTCAGCCACGCAACAAACAGCTTCCTGAAGAGCTAGCATCGCAACCTTGAACCCCAGTCATTTGGATGATGCCCTCAGTGTCTGGGGCTGGCCTTCGTTGGCAGCAGTGGTAACAGAGACCCTGTCGGCAGAGTACAGCTTATGGACGTTCGTTAAGATGATCACGGCAAGAGGCAGCTGGTGAAACTTTTCCCTGGAGCTGACACTGTTGCTTAGTACAGAGTAGTGTTTGAGGGGAAGTAACTCTTGACAGAATGAGATGACTCATCAGTGATGACAAGAGGAGTCATCTAGGGAGATATGTGTCACCACAATACATTAGATCCCATAGTTTTGGACAAACCTGGCTTCTACAGGCCAACTCTGAATTCCCTTGTAAGAAATGACTTATAGACTGAGAAGATGTGAAAGAAGAGCTCCGTTGTGCAGTGAGAGTGAATGGGTGCTTGTGATTACACTGGGCCTTTTCACTCAGCTCATAATAAAATCGTTCACTCTTCTTGGCATGCGTGTCACACACATGCATGTGGGGATACTCTCCTTTCTCCTCCGGCATGGTGTTCAACCTCAAGCAAGGCAGAGATGTTCCTGAGGGGGGAAATCCAACTTTGTTCGTAAGCCGAAAAAATCAGCGAATTCCCTCAAAAATGGAAGATGGGCCCTCTGTAGACCCAGCCCTAAAATAACTCCTCCAGTCAGCCGACATAGAGATGAAAATTAAACTTAGATTTTCTGACACTCCACTCTTGTTCTCTCTCTGCTAGATCCTCCCAGTTCACTGAGAAATCATTAGGTTTACACTATAAGCCAATTCGCCTCGAAGCCTGACAAATTTATGACTTCTCAAAACATGGACGCCAAAGCAGAAGTTATCAATTATTTTCAGGGTGTCTAACTTTTAGCTGGGAATACATTGATATAGATATGTGATGGCATCTGTAATTCCAGCCAGTCCTCCTGGGAATATCCACAGACGCTTTTTTGGAGCCCTCTGTGAGATAATAAAACAGGCTCTGGTCAGACACAGTGTACCTCACACAGTATAACAGCTTTCGACATAAATCTGGAACATGATTTACATTTGAAAGCACCCGATCAATATTTGAGGAGGGATTATTTTTTATCAACTTGGCTCTAATTCTCTGAAATATAAAGTTATTTTTTAAATGTCAAGACCAACTACACCCACCCGGGCCCAAGATGGCTTTGTCGAAAAAGTTGAAAAAAATCAAACGTAAATTTTGTGTTGACATAATCCAGGTTAAGTCTAAAAAAGAAAAATACTTACTTTTGTAAAATGAGAGGCTATTTTATCACTCAGAGAATGTCACATCAATTGTAAAGCCATCAGCCCCAAGGTTTGGTGGTGATTGCTTCATATTTACTGTTAGTCCGGCGATGGGGATGGTACTTTCACAGTCTTTGGACAGACTAGTGAGTGTGACATTTAAAGTGTTGATTTTTGCAGCACTTATGTTAATTGTTGTAATTTTCCTGATGAACCACCATTCTGGTTTCCTGATGCAGCCAAGATAGTTTTACATTTTCTATGCAGGGCCTCTTTGCCATTTGGTCTGTGTAGTGTCAGCTTCGAGTGCTACTGAAAGCAGACAAAATTGCAAGCAAATTGCATCAGATTGCCAACATTGTGAAAAGGTAAATTGCTTGCAAATCTATTTAAACCACTGCCCTATTTTCATCAGCTTCAGTACTTGGTATTCATGATTGCTTAATTGGCGACCTTTCCTATTGTGTAGTGCTTTATGGTGTAATGGAAAGCGATCTTTACCAAACCAATTACCCTTTTTTTCTCAGCACTACATTATTGCTGTGATTGCAACTGCCAGTCCTTTGTAAATGAACTTTCTGATTTCAATGATGTTTTTAAAATGTAAGATAGAAAAAAGTGGCATTCATATTGTGCGATGTTCTATTTTGAAGCCTCTTTGTAGCCACTATTGTCTGGGAAAATGGACTGAAGGGTTACACAGTACCTACAAATATCCATGTAACTATTATTAATATTATTATAATGTCCTCCTTTGTACTGCGGCTCAATTAGGAAAGGATAGGAGAAATATTTTGTCACCCTGTCAAGTGCACAGGAAGTGCATTTGAGGCTTCTTTTTTGACACATACATTATCTCTAGTAATAAGACAAGATTCTTTTTAAGGAGTGGTGATGAAGATACAAAATCAATTAAAATGAAACTCGCATTGCTGGTTTTAGGGTCACTCACCATTTAAAAAGGAGCCTTCGATGACTCAAATATTAAGACTGGCAATGAAAGCTTAATTTTATAAGAGAAAGTTGTGAGCAAGCTGGGAAATAGTAAATTTTTAAGATCTCAGGTTCTGCACGCAGATGCCAAAACACAGCAAAACATGACCATTCTGCACGTCCAAAGCTTAACATATATACAATACAGACGTGTAGCCTGGATTGCAACAGAACTAAAGGTAGCCTCTTTTTAAAATTCTCTGAAGAACCAGTCTATAAAATTAGCGCCCACATGGATTCTCATAAAGATGGGGCATGGAACTGTAGTGAATCCTGTTTATGTATTTTTATGTGATTTAGAAAATTATATCATTACTCATAAGTGTACGTGCAGAAAGGGAGCTCCAAGTAATTTAGTCGTTTCCTAATACAGTAAGTGGAAATGGATGCATCATTCTACCCCCTACAGTTAGAAACTCTTTTGTGTGAGGGACATTTTGCAAAGATTTCTTTTACTCTCTTCTCTCATTTAATTAGGAAAAAAATGGAGTTCAGACAAGGCTTGCCAATGATGATCAGGTGATTGTTGATTTTAGTACCTTTGATGTAATGTAATGATTTATTTACAGCACAGCATCTTATTCTTTGAAAGCAAAGCAATGTGTTTATTATCTGCTGCTTCTGCAAGTGTTCATAACAGCCAATTTCACTGTGATATTGAGGTCTAATACAGTTATTATTTTCTGTCAGCAACATATATTCTTCTGGAACAATTAGACCCCTGATTCGATTTCCTAACTTTAAATGTAGTCACACTTTTATAGATAACAGAATGACATTTGCTTGGGTGTTTAATTGGTTTTTAAACAATGGACTTAAAAATGAGTGTCCATTAACTGGGAGCAGGACTCAGAAAAATTCTCACCTTGCAGAGGGACTTTGTTAAATAACTATTGTGGAAGACTTTTAAGATGATTTTTCTTTTGTTGGATGGAGGGGCAGTGGAGGTTTATGAGAGGGGAAAAGCTCATGGGCTAGCACAGACTGCAGTTATTACTGGGGACGTTACTGTCAGGGGTTGGTTGTGAACTATCACTCTCATCGTTCATCTTTCTAGAGCAGTACTGACTCCCGTGATGGTGAGATGGATGGTAATTACGACTGCGAAGATAGCCCGGGCTTATGAAGTGCCAGGCACTATGCTAATCACTTTAACTGGCTCATCTCATTGATTCCTCCCAACAGTCCTATGGGAAAGATACTATTATTATTCCCATTTTATAGATGAGGCAACTGAGGCTGAGTAGACCTAGAGGCTGACACAACGGCACACAGCAAATAAGTGATGCATCTGGAATATGAACCTGGGCCGTCCAGCTCCGGAGCCTGAGACCTGCCACCTTGAAGAACTTTGTTTCCCAGCTTCTGCTTTTTTTTTCTCAAGCTTTGGAGGCAAACCTAGTTGGCTGGCAGACACTTTACATTTTCCAGAATATTTTAAGTAGTTATGGGGGAAATAGATGGCGTGTGCCCAGCAGTCCCTGTATCTTTCACTCTTTCATCTCTTTATATATGGTTAGGATCCAGCACTGATGTTCATGTTTTACATGCAAAACTCTAAGAAACTCAATGTTCAAATTCCACTTCTTGCAGAAGGAAGAATTCTTATGAATGCCAGTGCTCACAAAGGCTCCCGCAGCTATCTGTCCTCCTTTTTCTTCCTTCCTTCAGAAAGGCTCTTGAATGCTGTGAGTATAGTAAATGTCCATCCAGTCCATCTCGTCCCTCTGTGAAATGGTACACTCTAGGGTTTGTTGTTGGAGTTTGTTTGTTGATGGTTGGAACCACCTCATTCTAGTCCAAAGCTCTTTCAAAGTAATTGCAGTAAGAATAATGAACAGATTCCTTCCTGTAATGAGCAGGGCGGGGGGGGGGGCTACTGGGGGCATGGCTGGAATAAGGTTGGGGGAATAGGAGTTGTTGGTTCCACTTCAAGTGATCTGCAGATAAATTACAGCACCAATGAAATGTTCTTTGAGATTGTATATGAGACGTTTGTCACACTGATTTAAGCAAAACCTAGGTGTTTTCCTGCTTGATACCCCAATCCTCACTCTGCCACGGGCAACCTCAATCTGCCACAGTGCACACTTGTGTATATTCTCTATTCTTTGAAATTGCTGTTCACCATGTGTCCTCTCCCTGAGGGGTCATAGATAAGGCCCAGTAACCAAAATATGGGGAAAACTAGGAAAAAAGCAAGAGGCTGGAGACCACCTTAGATTCCCCTTTATATAGAACCATATACCAGTTTCTGGATTTACCACAAAGACAGATCCCGGGTTTGAGGTGTGGGTAGGGTGGGACTATCAGCTTAGAAAAGGATCATTTCTCTGAGAATTTCTGGCATCTTCATTTAGTAAGTATCCCAAGTGGGTTCAATATGTTTCTTTCATTGATGAGCAAATAAGAGTGTATTTAAAGTTTTCAGGCTGCCCATAGTTTTAGACCCCTAGCTCTTGTGATGTGTCCTTTGTGGTGCAGGACCCGCTGCTTCTATTTGCGCCAAACAGAAATAAGAAATAAAGGAGACTGACCATGCAGGTACTAACTGACCCCTCGTAGATACTAAGTTGTTGTTTTTGTTTTTGTTTTTGTTTTTTTTATACCCTGTATGATGCAGTGCACTTTCACCACAGATAATACTGCTAAGGAAGCAGAAATTCTCTGGTCACTTGGCCTTCATTCCTTCTCTGCAAGAAGATAAACTGTGAAACACTGCCACAAAAAATAGCTCACATCTCTTATGTCCAATGAATGAAAGATTTTTTTCCTGTGGTTCATCCTCAGAATGGTCGTATAATTTAAGGACAGATGGAAATAGTTTGCCGTGGAGAAGACTTAATATAATTGGTGGAACAGGCTCAACAATTCTGAGATAAACAGTTCATTGGCTCTGTTTGTTTTAGGGAGAATGTAACTATTTGATATACTAGTAATAATAATAAACAGGGTTTAACATTTATGTAGGATTATGTAGGATTTATGAGCCAAGTGCTGCACTAAGTATTTGGCACTATTAATCCGTTTGATAGTCCCAATAACTGTATGAGGTAGATATTGTTATCACCCTATTTAATAAACAAAGAATCTGAGGTTCAGAGAGATTAAGCAAAATTTCTAAAATCAGATGGTTTGCCAGTGGTGGATCTGGGGTTCTAACTTGGGCAGTCTGCGAGTTACTACTGCCTTCCCACTGAACGAGGAGGAGGATGAAGAAGAAGAGGGAGGGACACAGGGAGGGAGAGAAGGGAAGAAAAGAGAAGGGAAGGGAAGGCCCAAGTGCCTGATCATGCATAACAGGATTTAGAATTCTCCATAGGTTTCTATCTTTTTTTAAATATTATTTATTTATTTAAAAGTAATCACTATACCCAATGTGGGGCTTGAACTCATGACTCTGAGATCAAGAGTCACATGCTCTTCCAACTGAGCCAGCCAGGTGCCCCGGAATTCTCCATAGGTTTCTGTGAGATTACTTCTTTTTTTTTTTTTTAAGATTTTATTTATTTATTTGACAGAGAGAGAGAGATTACAAGTAGGCAAAGAGGCAGGCAGAGAGAGAGGGGGATGCAGGCTCCCCACTGAGCAGAGAGCCCTATGCGGGGCTCGATCCCAGGACCCTGAGATCAAGACCTGAGCTGAAGGCAGAGGCTTTAACCCACTGAGCCACCCAGGCGCCCCTGTGAGATTACTTCTTACAGAAGTATGTCCCTGCCTGGGAATCAGTATAGTTCTTGTCTTCACATATAAAAATTTTTTTTTAGTTGACTCCTGATCAATGAAGGATTCCTTACATTTCACGTTCTGGGTGGCAAACATTATTGTCACTGACATAATGGTGTAGTAGATGGCCCCGGTATCTCCATATAAGCAGATTTCCACCCAATAAGAGGCTATTGATGGAAACTTGTACATAGAAATACCTCCTCTCTCTCTCTTAAGGTGGATTTCTCAAAGGTTCATCTTCAGTTAACTGAAAAGCAGAGAAAGAAATAGCAAGACTCAGGAGGGAGAAGGGTATTAAAATCCAGGGAGAAGGACCCTAAAACAAATTTAACCTACTACTTCTGCCTAAGTCTTGAATGATACAGACTCCCATTCTATTTAACACATTCAAGAGGATCGTGAAGGAGAGAAATATTTGAGATGCCTGCCATTCATGTTTAACTATTTGGGAGGCTGTTCCAAAACCCGAAATGCATAATTACTTTTCTTATACCAAAAAATGTGTGAACCAGAGTGATGATTTCTCAGCAAGGAGAGTCTCCAAATCCTGGAGGTCTGGAGGCCATTCAGTCTTTCAGTAAACACCTGCTGAGGACTTTTTGTGAGTCCGACACTGTGGGGACTCCTAGTGAGAGCCACAGCTCCTCTCTAAGAGCCTCATAGTCTCCTGGCAGGCATTGGGGTCAACTACGACAGAGACTTCTTTGAGAATGCAGCATTAAAATAATTTTCTTTTAATTAAATATGTAAACATGAGAATAATCTATGTTTATTTTTTAAAGATTTCTTTATTTATTTTAGAGAGAGAGAAAGGGTGTGTGGGGGAGGGGCAAAGGGAGAGGGAGAGAATCCTCAAGCAGAATCCCAGGTGAGCGCAGGGCTCCATGTAGGGCTCCATCCCAGGACCACAAGATCATGACCTGAGCCAAGATCAAGAGTTGGATGCTCAACCAACTGAGTCACCCAGGCATCCCTAGAACAATCTATGTTTAAATAACAGTGGGAAAAAAGCAAAAAATTGCAGACCCAAGAACATAATTTTGGATTACCTAGAACAGTCCATTATAAAAAGTGTGCCAATAAATTCAATATGTTAAATTTCATACACCAATGCTTTTTTCTACTTGCTTTAATAGATATAAGGGAAATCTCATAATAATGATTTTTTTTTAAAGAACATAGTTCTTTTGACTTTGGTCCCTAACCTGCATTTTGATATTCAGTGAATGTTTATCCTAAAATTTCAACTGGCCTGTGTTTTAAAATATTTGCAATTTAGAATAATATTCCTAAAGTAAAAGATTGAGACCACTTACTCATGATATCCTTCTAAGATAAAGACCTGGCAGCTTTCATCATGTTAGGATGAAATGATCTTATTTTGGTTTGTTTGTTAGTGTGAGATAGACTTGTCATAGCCGTCTTTCTAAGTAATATCACATTTAGTCTTCATGAAGTGTTGGGTTTTCACAGATTTGCTGGGACCTTTTACAAAACATCTGTCTTAGGGATATCTTAGCAACTCAGAGTGTTTTAATGAGCAACTCATTGCTTGAACAGAGCATTTTTGAAATGAACTTGGTAGCCAGGCGTACTGAACACTGCTGTCTCTGGAGCCCCGAGCATGGCATAACTCATGGGTCTGGCTACCATGAGATTGAGCATGAAATTTCACATTAAAGACCTCCATGCCTGAGGAGCAGAGATGCAAGGGGGTGGTGTGGCCAGAGCAAATGAGAATGCACAAAGCAGGCTGAGTTCTTCCCAGTGTGCTAGGAGACTAGCTGCATTTTCTGTAGGCAAAGACCTTTTACAGTCACGGCTCACCCTGGAAATAACCAGCTCCAGGGGTCTGAGTTGTGATAATAGAAGAGGTATTCTTAAACACCAGCAGCAAAAACCCAGGGTACCTTGGGAGGCAGACTGAACCTCAAGGCAGGGCCCACTTCATGGGCACGCTGCCTGTGTGGTCAAACAGGCCCAGTGCCTATAAGGACTCCATGCTTGGCTTAATGTCCTGCAGTCCCTGTTCTGAAAGTCTTAATAATTTTTGAATAGAGGGCTCCCTATTTTCATTATGTAACTGATTCTACAGGAGGTTCATTTGAAATTAAGGACATCTCCTTCTGAGAAGGCAATTAACAACATCTAGGATGGAGAAAGTTCTGGAAATTATCACAGGGAGACCTACTGAAGAAATGAGGAATGGTTAATTGGCAAAATAATAATAATAATAATATCATCAAGGGATAATGTTTTATGGCTATCTTGATCTAGTAGAACTGGAAATGGTTGCCTGAGGAAGAAATGAGAGCTCCATGGCTCTGTTATTAAAGTCTTCATCTTACAGTAATGGTAAAATGGTAAAGGGGTTCCTAGGTATCAGTGGTATTTGAACCTTTTCGACCATGACCCACAGCAAAAAATACATTTTATTTATTTTATTCATGATCTTATATATACAAATATATACATATACACATATATGTATTTATCAGTGTATAAATTTTTCTATATGTGCATATGTGTGTATATACTTTTTACACATTTATGTACAGGCTTTATGAAATAACTCTTAGTCGTATCCCACACAGTATGCATTCTGATATTTTCTGTTCTGTTCTCTTTCATCTTAAAAAATATATATGCTAGTTGCTGCCTGCTAAATGAGTTTCTTGACCAACTAATGATCATAGCCCACAATCGGAAAAACACTATTACTTAGCATAAAGGGGCTTGCATTAGATAACTCTTAACATTTGTTTAGCTCTAAGATTGTAATTTTCAAAAGTTAAAAATTGCAAGTTACTCCATAGGCAGTTTCCTAAGCAACTGGAGAGCAAAGCACAGAAAGCCTTACACTAATTCTTTGGAGGCCTGTGTTCGAACCCTTGGTGTGTTACTATTTCAACACCTTTAATAAACCTATTTATTACTCTATTTCTCAATAGCCCTATCTGAAAGACAAACGTTTTTTTTTTTTAATCTGGAGAGTTTCTTCTTTTTCCTAACAAATAGCAAAGTACAGTCATCCCCCAAATAAAATCTTTGCGATATGTAAAAACAATTAAAAGTGGAAATGTGAGGTGGGTAGTCAGGGTTCCCATAGATCCTGCTATGGATCTATGCACCCTCCACTCCTCCCACATTTCTCACCAGAAGTGCTGTAGGACCACAGTGAACTGAGCTTGAAAACCACTTAGCTCCCTAACAGAATTTTAAACTTTGATCTGGGGACTACTGGTGAGCAATGGGGATCAGAAATGAAACCAAAGACTCCATGTTTCTCAGTTTTTCTCTCAGTTCAGTGTTTGTCTCTCTGTTTTCATAATCAGGAGGAGATTATGTCTGTCCAGCTCCCTGTTTTATCTTCAACATCTAGCACAGTGCTTAGTACACAAGAGGAGCGCAATACATATTTGTTGAATGAATGAGTCACTTTAAAAACTTATCAAAGTGAGAAGTGTGTATGTGGAGAGATTTATGAAAATTCTTAAATTATTAATTGATGCAGGTTTGAACACTCTGGGTTCATGCCTCATCAGGTTGATTTTAGTACTACATATTTTTGTAGTGAAACTGGACACTGTCCTCTCCATTTTATAGTTAAGAATACCGGGACCCTATGACATTCAGTGTCTCCTTGGAAGTGAGCTAGCTTTTGTGAGCAAGAATTATGATCTATAGCTATCGAATTTCTAATTTGGTTATTGGTGAGCTCTAGAATGAACCTCCATATAGTGTTCAATAAATGGGGTACATCGGAGTTCATGACTTTGTAGAGCCCTTTAAAACATTGGTATTTTATTGAGCGATGTGATTGATAAAAGGAAACTTGCACAGTGCCAGTCACTTGCCTCCATGGGCTTACCCATTTCATTCCTGAATATGACAGTCTCACTGTTAGTAGCAATTTGTTTCATAATATTGTGGTATGATTGAAAGCAGACAGGAAAGAAATAAGGTCATATGGATTTTTTTTTCCCCTTAATGGAATTACTACTCAGAAAAAATGGTGCTTTGGTTGGGTAAGTCTTTATCATACCAAGTGAGCTCTTCAAAATGTTATGTCCCATTTGTATCACTAACTATATTTTTAAGATGACAAGAGATGAATGAAATATAAAGCTTATGGTTACACAGGGTACTCATCTTCATGCACAACTTCAACATTAATGTAACCTTTAAAATGTAACCTTTAAAAAGTGCGGTAGTTATCAGCGGCATGACCCATATCAAAATGGAACTGCCTGTCAAACCTTGCTCATTTGATGCATGAAAGTTCTGTATTTTTTTCATAGGCATACGTTACAGTACCTTTATGTTGGCCCGCAGAGCATGCCAATGTAGAATTTCCATAATTGTAAATTCTGAGCCAACAGTGTAACTGCTGGCATCTATCTGTTTAGATGGCTCAGAATACCCAAGACTACTTTGGGATAGTTTCTTCCTTAAAATAAAATCAGAACATCCTCTCAACTAGCATGCACATCTTCAAACTAAGTTTATTCTCCTTTACTATAACTTAGAATCACTTGGAACGTACCCAGAACCTATTTACACTTGGGGAGTATATTTTATCTGACTTACTACATATACTGTACAAAAGTCAGTTGACTACTTTTGACATGATAAACAATGTTTTCTATCACAAGCCCCCAAATAAAAATTGCTCAGGGCACCAAAACACATGACAGTAGCAAAATACTCTCAATGAGGTGGGCCAGAGACAGCCTTTGCACTACTAGATTAAGTGACTTTGAACAAAATAAAATTGCCTATTTCCAGCCATTTTTAGCCTCTAAAAATGTCAATTTTATATAGTTCAGTCTACATTTCTAAGCACCTGTTGCTTCCTCTGCCATTATGATTTCCCAAAGTTGGGGCTGCCATGCATTGGAAGAAAACAGGGAGTCAAAAAGGTCTCAATTGATTTTACTCTGCCTTCATAGGAAGGAAAAATACTCAAAAAGATACTTAGGGGATCAGTTTATCATTGTTTTGATTATTCTTCAAGAAAGGGTAGAGAGAGTGCCCTAAAAAAATTGCTGACATTTTCTTTTATTAAATATTTTCACTTTCTAGAAAAGTGCACTTGAGAAATAATGAAGATAATGTGCAAAACTTCATCGATGATGTCAATAGTTTATAATATCAAAGACTTGAATATAACCTATAAGACCAATAATAGGAGTTTGGTTAAATAAAGTATAGCCCTTCCATGATAAAAAATAAACAAACATGTTTATCAAGTAGGAAAGATGTTAATGAAAAAGTATTTACTTTTTTAAAAAGAATGCAAAATAGCTTTACATTATTATCTCATTGAAAACATTAATGTACATCTATTTAAACATATATAAATATAATGCATAAAAAGACCAGAATTGCATACGCTGTTGTCAGTGATTATTTCTGGATGTAATTTTAAGATTATGGATGATTTGGATCCTTATTTCTCTTTTTCTGCATTTTCTACAATGAATATGTATTGATTGTGTGATAGGAGAAAAATAGTAAAATAAATCAAGTTAGAGTTTATCATTTCACTCGTTTTTTAAGAATATCCAATTCATAAATTAAGGCAATTCCCGAGTATTTGCATCTTGGGCAAACATTAGCATAGACAAAATCAAATGGAACAATATCCATATGGGAGTTTCCCTTGAAGTTCCAGAAGAGTCTGAATTACCAAGAGAACAAATGGCAAAAGGGGCAGAGAGATAGAAAGCAAACCTCTGGGAAGGGGCTTGCGGCAAATTAGTGAATTTAAATAATTTTCTACATCCCTTGTGCTTTTTAAATTTGGAGTTGTTTACCTTCTACCAGTGAATATCAATTAGGTTGCTAAAGAAGGCAAACAAACTTAATTGGTAAACAGGAAACATTTCACATGAGAGAAAATTAAGTGGGGTTAGTTGAAATTGACTTAGGAAATATTTCAAAAGCATTATTTTTTCTGTTACCTCTTGCCACAGAAAGAATGCTTTAAATAGTCAAGGGACAGACTAAAATAGTAGAACTTCATTCTGAAGAGACAAGATAAAATAATGATTTCATAAGACAAATGAATGTAATGGGACAAATGAATGGAAATAGAATTTTATGGGAAGGGTAATGACCATATGGAAATATCTCTTAGGACAAAGATAAAACCAGGCTCTAGCAGCTGACTCAAATTGAGAACACATGTATTTATCAGTATATATTGGTGGTCGAATTTTTAAAAAGGATGAATTAATGAATATAACTTCATCTCATCACCTTCTGGACCAGATCCTTACAATATATAGGCAGTAGCACTGAGTTAAATTAAACCGGGTATGGTTACATGGTACACAGCCAAACATTATTGAATTTTGTGGTTGGGGGACAAGTTATGTTTAATTAAGTAGGCCAGTCTCTCTGTTCCGTAGTTCTTTCTTCATTGCAGCTTCATAACATTTAACTCAGAAGTTAAAAGATTAAACTTGCATTTATAGAGTATATAAATATGTAAGATAAAACGAAAAAACTACGGGGCTCCTGGGTGGCTCAGTGGGTTAAGCCTCTGCCTTCGGCACAGGTCATGATCTCAGGGTCCTGGGATCGAGCCCCGCATTAGGCTCTCTGCTCAGTGGGGAGCCTGCTTCCCCCTCTCTCTCTGCCTGCCTCTCTGCCTACTTGTGATCTCTCTCTCTCTCTCTGTGTCAAATAAATAAATAAAATCTTAAAAAAAAAAGAAAAAACTATAAAGTTAGAATGAAAAAGAAACTATCAAGCATTCATTATTTCAGAGTACTCACCACAAACTGTGTGGTTTTCATGAATACAGTGTTAATTGAGTCTAACAAAGGAAATGTTCCTCAATATTTCTCATGAGGCTAGATGAGGACAAAAGAGTGACTTCTTCACCATGCGGCTTGGAAACTGAAAACATCTGTGTATTCCTTTTACACAAATGAAAAGGTGGGAGGGAAAATAAGTGCTTGACTTCCTTTGCCTTCCTTGTCTACTTCAGGAGCATACAGTTCATTTGCTATCCACAACAGCCTAAAGGGTGGGTGAGCTGGCTATGATAGCAAGCTGCAGAAATCAGTTCTCGTCCTCAAGGTATGTCCACGTCGTAGCATGTGTCAGAATTTCATTCTTTTTTAAGGCTGAGTAACATTCCGTTTTACTCATATACCACATTGTGCGCGTGCAGTCACCCATCCATGGGTGGACCCTGGGACTGCTTCCATGTTTCAGCTACTGTAAATAGTGCTGCTGTGAGCACAGATATATAAATATCGGTTTGAGTCCCTGCTTTCAATTCTGTAGAGTACATGCCCAGAAGCGAAATTGTTGTATTATATGGTAATTCTATTTTGAATTTTTTGAGGAACCACCATACTGTTTTCTACAGCAGCTGCACATTTCACATTCCACCCTCAGGGCACAAGTGGTCCAGTTTCCCTGCATCCTTGTCGACACTTACTATTTGCTAGGTTTTGTAGAAGTATTTTCTTTTTAAGATTTTATTATTGAGGCGCCTGGGTGTCTCAGTGGGTTAAAGCCTCTGCCTTCGGCTCAGGTCATGATCTCAGGGTCCTGGGATCGAGCCCTGCATCAGGCTTTCTGCTCAGTAGGGAGCCTGCTTCCCTCTCTCTCTCTGCCTGCCTCTCTGCCTACTTGTGATCTCTCTCTCTCAAATAAATAAATAAATAATCTTAAAAAAAAAAGATTTTATTTATTTATTTGAGAGAGAGAGCACAAGTGGGGTAAGGGGAGAGGGAGAGAGAGAAGCAGGCTTCCCACTCAGCGGGGACATGGGGACTCCATCCCAGGATCCTGAGATCATGACCTGAGCCGGAAACAGACACTTAACTGACTGAGCCACCTAGGCACCCCCAGAAGTAAATTTTTTAAAAAGATTTTATTTATTTTATTTGACAGAGCATAAGCAGGGAAGCAGCAGGCAGAGGGAAAGGGAGAAGCAGGCTCCCCACTGAGCAGGGAGTCCAATGCAAGGCTTGGTCCCAGGACCCTGGGATTGTGACCTGAGTCGAAGGCAGGTGGTCCACGGACTGAGCCACACAGCTGCCCCCAGAAGTAATTTTTCCAAGATTCTAGTTTTTTTAAGTAATCTCTAAGCCCGATATGGGGCTCAGACTCATAACCCCTGGGATCAAGAATCATACGCTCCAGCAACTGACCCAGCCAGGTGCCCCTTGTGGTTTTTGATAGTAACCATCCTAATGTGTATGAAGTAGAATCTCATTGTGCTAACTGAAAATAAGCCAGGCGCATACAGACCAAACCAAATACTGTATGACTCCACTTGGATGAGGCACTTAGAGTTGTCAAAATTATAGAGACAGAAGGTAGAATGGTAGTTGCCAAAAGCTGGGGAGAGGGGGAGACGGGTAGTCATTGTTTAGTGGGTAGAGAATTTCAGTTTTACAGATGAAAAGAGTTTTGTGTTTGGGTGGTGGTGATGGTCATGCAACAATGTCAATATACCTAACAAACAGTACTGAACTGTATACTTAAAAATGGTTAGATGGTAAATATTTTTTTTTACCACAATTAGAAATGAATGAATGAAGGTAAGAAAACCACCAAGGTAAAATATATACCAAGGAGAGTATAAATATGCTCCTGTGTAAGAAGAAACTCATCCAAGGCTGGTGAGTTACAAGCCTGACAGTTATGTCGTCACACAAGTACTGGTAACCTAGCCATGCTTGGGAATGGTAACATAAATTAACATTTGATTTTTTGGAACTGAGCACTTGTAGAAGGAAGACTGGGTCTCTGCACCTCACAAAATCTGAAAGTAATTGATACTCCTGTTGCTTGCCCTCCATTTTGTCAACATTAGTTTTATTGTAAATGATAGTAGACATTGAATTAGTTATACATTTGACTTGTGTTCAAGTATACTATTGGAGATCTTTTACTTTGATAAAAAGTAAAATAACTAAAAATTCATAATGGAATTACTTGCTATTTTAGAAACCAGAAGCACTCATTCAATAGATGTTTGTTGAATCCATAGCATGTGTTAAGTGTAGACAATTACCATGTCTTGGCTTCACTTTTAAATCAAACTTCAAAATGTGAAATCCCCTAGTTCAGCTGGGTTTCAAAATAAGACAGAATTTGGAAAGCAAGTCTCTTGATTTCAGCTTAACTTTCCTCATAGGTGTCACATGACTCACATCTGCTTATTTCCAGTTTGCGAGTTCATAAATCCCTTTTCTCAGTCACATATGTATGACAGAATTTGAAGTTCTCAAATTATCTAAGTTCTTACCTGGGAACTAAATCTAAGTTCACTTACATCCAGGGAGAATAATTTGTAATATTCTAGAGAACAAGAGAAGTGAGTAACTCTGCTACAGTCAAAGAATGTGAATTCCTCTTCCAAGCTTTGCTTTCACAGACTCTTGTTGAAACTAGGTAACTGCTATTGCCCTTTTTGTGGGGATGGTGGGAGCTAAAGAAGGGGCTGGGAACAGGAGTAGGTCATAAAACAAGGACAGTCTGCATGCAGAGTTGGAAACGCGGCATTAGACAGGGTGCAGAGAGTGGAGATGATAAAGGTCTGGTACACTTTGCAGAATCCCCAGTCAGATGAACAATGGCAAATAACACACCTGGGGAGGCCATAGTTCTACATCCAGAGAAGAAAAAGATAACAACTTAGAAGGGCAAAGGGTTGGTAGGACTACTTCTTAACACTATTGTGTACAGAAATCTTTTAGCATTTCTACTACAGGGTCCTTGGTACCTCATCTTATTTGTCATCTAATAAGCCAAAGTCCTATGTTTAAATGCCACGTTCACATGTTCATACTGATATGGTGAAACCAGCTCTCTTTCTTGCCTTTCAGAAGTGATCCACTGTGACTCTGTCAGTGTCTTGTCTTCTAGAATATGTCCTCTCTGGAGAGTCTCCAGTCCTCTATGGCAGCAGCTTTGCTGGGTTTTCTCTGGCTCGGATGTGGGGAGAGGCAAATAACAGCACTGTGTCTGCCCTGACAGTTTTTAATTACCCCTTTCGTTTCCTTTGGGTTTCACCTGCCATGACTCAGCGACCTCACTTTTGAGACCATGTTATTTTCTAACACCTCCGATATGTATTAAAATGGATCTGAATCATCATGTAGAGCAATATTTACATCAAGATATTTAGATAAACCTGGAAGGACACCAGCTAGGTATCAGAATATTCATCTTAAGAAAGAACAGGATTTAGAACAGTTTGAGAGACCTCTCTGAAATCACTGGTCAACATATTTGACCATATTGTAATATTTAGGTCTAGATCATTTTTCCATTGTGCTGGTTTTGAAATCCCTTTTCAAATTTGACAAAAGAGATCTGGCGATTGAGATGCTGTTCTAAGCATTTAATGCATTCACTGATTGGATCCTCAAACAAGTCTAAAAGATATGTGCTAATATTGTCGTTTTATATTGGATGACACTCTAGCACAGCAAAGTAAATAACTTATCCCAAGTCAAACCATGACTAAGAGGCAGAGCCCAGCATTGAATCATCATGGTTTCAGAGTCTAGGCTCTCAGCCACTGCACAGCCTCACTGCTCCCAGGGATCATGGATGTCTTCTCTTTGCCTAGAACAAGCACAGCAAAATTACTCACAGGGAGAAAATGGGTATTCGTAAAATTCTGAGCAGGAGAAACTAATGAGCCCACATAGAGAAAGAGCTTTGGAGGGACATATAAATATAGCAGCTCTCATAGAGATGAGCGCTTATCCCAAGTCATCCTTGCCTGAACTATCACACCTGTGTCCTCATTACCTCTGCAGTTGAGTTGCCTAGTGGACCCTTCTGGCTTTGACACCTTTGCATTCTGGGAAACAGTCATCCTCAGCTACTGCTAGACAAGTTCGTGTGTGTGTGTGCATGTGTGTGTGCGTGTGTGTGTGTACATACGTGTGTGTACCTGTACTTGTGCCCTACTATCCTTTGTTCTGTCTCCCGAAGTACTTCCCATTGCAGGACCTTGGCACACATTCTCATACCTCCGTACCTATCTTCGCTCATGTTGTTCCCACTGACAAGGACACCTTTCCTCCCCATTCTCCCAAGTCACTTGGAAAATTCCTGCTCATCCTTTAAGACCCAGATGAACTGGTATTTTCTCTTGGTTCTTTTTCTTGAAAGCCTCTTTCTTCTCCAGGCAGTTTTGTTCCCTCTCAGCTGTGTTTCTATAGCACTGCGTAATTTTATGGAACATTATCACAATGAATTAAGATAATTGTTGACCTGTCCCTTTCCCCCACTACATTCAGCCTAGGAAAGTGGCTATAACTTCTTCATGTATATCCTCAGGGTCTATCAGAGCCTGGCACTGAGGAGTTTTTCAGTACGTAGTGTTAAATCACGTTTGTTGTTATTGGAAATTTATTATCTCCTGGCAAAATAAAATTTCAGAGTCCAAGTGTGAGTGTTTTTATAGCAAAACAAAGTAAAACAAAAGCCCTTTCCTTGAAATATCTGGAGTCTTAATGCAATGGTGTTTTCTTTTATAGAAAGTTAAGAAGTCCTTTGTAGACCTACCTTCCTGACAATTTAAATATTGCTAAGATTGGGGACGCCTGGGTGGCTTAGTCAGTTAAGCATCTGCCTTTGGCTCAGGTCATGATCCCAGTGTCGTGAGATCAAGTCCCACATTGGGCTCCTTGCTCAGTGGGGAGCCTGCTTCTCTCTCTGCCTGCCTCTCCCCCTGCTTGTGCTTTCTTGCTCTGCCAAATAAATAAAATCTTTAAAAATATATATAAATTAAAAATAAATATTTCTAAGATTGATGTATTTGAGTGGGTAGACCTTTTTTTAAAGATAACTTTAAGAATGAAATTCTGAGAATTGTGACATTGCTCCCTAGACGAGAGAATAACTATCTCATTCTCCGTGTGTGTTTTAAAGTTAGTTTGAATTCCTTTGCGGTATGGCCAAATGCCTCCCTCAGTGATTTCACAGAGGTCTCCCAAACTGCTCCAGATCACTTTCTTTGCTAAGGTGTTTATTCCCATACCTCAGTGGCTTCATTTCCTTCCAGACATCAACATAGAGCAACATTGTCTCACATGTGTCAACTAGTTGGATGGGAAACGAATCACTGGATGGATTCCACTGAGGTTTGCTCAGCGCCTGCCACCCCCCACCCCCGGGGGTTGGATCCATGCGCCTTGCATAGAAGCAGGTCTTTCATCTCTCCAGCCAGGGCTTTCCCTGTAGCTGAGCTGTTGGCAGACACAGCCCCATTCCAGTCAGATCCACACAGTAAATTCATTCCCCTCAAGCAACTGTTTTCATGTTTTTCCTCTGTCCCTGTTGAGCAAATTGTCTCCTCTGGTCCGCTGTGAGCCAGAGCCTCTTGTGGGCTTGGAAGGGGAAGCTCCCTAGACTTGCCCTCCAGTGTGTCAAGTCAGTGTGCAGCCCCAGTTACAAGATAAATGGTGGTGTGGAAACAAGTCAGCTTAGCCAACAACTGCCTGAGCGCCACAGTCAGTGTCTTTTCTGTAATTATTGCATTTAATACAGCTAGTTACTTGCACAAAAGAGCTTCCGGATGCAGCAATTTCCACTGGGGGCTGTTTAGGAATGTACAGGCCCATCATTTAGCCCTGATATTGTTGGGTTGTCAGAATTGATCATAGCTCTTGACGGAACACCTCTAGCTTTTTTTTTTATGGAGTGCCTCAGAGTGACATTTCACATTGTTTAAGTAGGAGTGATCTGTTAGTTTATATTTTATCTAAAACTGCAGATCAGATGACCTCCCTAAGGGCCTAAATGCATGAATCCTTTTCGCATGTTATAATTAATAGTGGAGCTGGGAGAGAAATTCATAACAAGGGGCCGAAGAGCTGGGCAGAGCAACTTGTCAAAAAGAAGGAAATTCCACTACAGATTAGCTTCTTTTTAAGCATGTCAAGCTCCACATACAAACATGATCTATTGCTTCCTTGTAATGTCTGTTTGGGCCCACATGCTCGGGGCGGTGTCAGAGACTGCTGTAAATTTTGTCTGAGTCAGGGCAATTCTGATTGATCTCTGAGTGTAAAATCGATAAGAAGACACTGTCATTTTCTTAAAGGATGAGCTAGAAAAGGAAAATAAATTAAGACTCCACTGAATGTCTATCTCCAGTGCTCATTAATTCAGTTTGGTCTGTACTTTGTTAATGTTATGGCCACAGCTTTAATCTTCCAGGTGCTCTTCCTGTGGCTACTTGCCAGCCGCCCTTCCTTATGTTATGTATATTTCATCTGAATGGGGGTGCGTGGGGGGGAGGTAAAATGGCTGCCCTCTTTTCTCCCTTAGCTCCTGCTTAATCCATTTTATTATTTTGGAGAAATACATCACCATGGATACTGATTAACTTTAAAATGGACAGAGCCATTCTCTCTTCCTCTCTCCGTCTCTCTGTCTGTCTGCCTCTCCATCTCTCTGTCTCTCTCTGCCTCTCCTTCATCAGAAGATAGATTAATTTGTCTTGAAGAGTTTGGGCAAATAATAACTATCGAGCATTTTGCTTTATATAATAAACTCTGCGAAGATTAATATTCTTGTTCTCTCCCTTTTTCTCTCTCACTCTCCTCATCCCCCTCCCTCTTTCCCCTTGCTTCCTCCCCCTTCTTCTCTCTCTCTCCCCCTGTCTGCCTCCCTCTCTCGCTCTTTCTTTTTCTTAAGGTTTTTTTGTGGACACTTTAAAATTGTCTTTGTAGACTTCCTCAGTTTTAAAACTTCCTGCACATCAAGTTTTCTGACAATGTTTTGAGAAACTATAGTTCTTCTAAGTGTCCTAATACACACACACACAGACACACACACAGAATCTAAGAGAGGTTTCGTGGTTGTTTGTCGCATTTGCCATCATAAACTCCCAAACATGTCCTGTCTTGCAGGTTTTGCATTTTGCTCCTCAGGAAGAAAGGAAGGGGAAGACAGGGCAGGTGGGATATCCCCTCACCTGTATTTATATTGTGCATTAAATATCAACATCGTAACACTTTATGTTTCCTTCTGCTGTAGAAACAGAACATCTAGTTTTGTGTGTAGCTCTGTCTTTGGCTTCTATGAATGGAGGTGGTAAATCCTGTGTTTTTAGAGATTGCTCATTTCTGACGCATTCTGAATACCTTGCGCATGAGTTACACACTGTGGTCACATGTCCAATAATTGTTCATGGAAAACCATGAAGAGAAGACTTTCCAGAAGCTTTTTGTTTGTGAAAACCCATTTTGACTATATAGAATTTTGTTAGGTTTCTCAAAATATACAGAGTCCAAAAAGAAAGGAGAGATGGTTTTTTAAAAAAAAAAATCTAGCTCTATTTGCTTCAAAAGGCATTAAATTCATATTCATGAAGGGTGTTTGCTTTCTTTAACAAAGCACAGCACATGCCAATTAATTATTTCTCAGGAAAAGGTCACTTAGGGGACTAACTCTGTATCTCCCATCTTCCCAATTGAGCATACTAAATGAATAGATTTGCAAATTTAATCTACAAGTGACACATATTTGGCCTTGAAATTATTTGTCTTATTCATCTTCTTTTAAACATTAGTCTTTATTTATTATGGAAAACATGATACAGTGAGATAGCATCTTAAAATTTGTAAATAATGTGTAATTTTTTTAGGATTAAATTCGAGAGAAAACTATGTACTCAGGTAATGTATTTACTATGTACACCCGTCTCCCACCATCAATATGACACCTTTATCATTCTTTACAAGAGCTGATGGACATCTGAAAATGACTGAAAGGGATTACTTGTGTTTTTTTCCTTTTGTTTCTTAGACCTGTACACTTCGACTTTTTTGAAGGAGGTAAGAATTTTGATGAGACAATAAAGTGGCTATTTTGTACCCATTGGGAAGCCCATATTATGCTGAGGGGCACCGCTACTCATGTATTTATTCACTTAGGCCTCCTGTGTGCCTGAAAATAGAGGGGGTGGGAAGTGTGCTAATCCTGTTTTCCCACCTACATTAGAGATCATAACTACCTCGCAGGGTTTCTATGAGGATTACATGGAAAAAGAAGTATATAAAACAACTAGAACACAGTGGGATTTTTAATAATGAGAGTTCTTTCTCCCTTTACCGGTTGGGTGGTGACCTTACACAAATCGTTTCTTGAAGAAGCTCACTCTTCTCTCATCTATAAGAATGGGGTAATTCTTACCATGCAGAATTGCTGTGAAGATGAGTGGTAATGTGTTTTTGTGATCGCACCTGACTCAGCTCCTGCCCTCGAGTAGTATTACAGGCATACCTTATTTAATCGTGCTTCACTTCATTGTACTTTGCACATGTTGTGTTTTTGACAAAGTGAAGGTTTGTGGCAATCCTGGGTCAAGCAATTCCATTGGCGCATTTTCCCAACAGCGTAAGTTCGCTTTGTGTCTCTGTGTCACAATTCAGGAATCCTTGCTCTATTTCAAACTTTTCATTATTCTTTGCTATGGTGATCTGTGATCAGTGATCTTTGATGTTACTACTGCAACTGTTTTAGGGCTTCAAGACCTGCACTCACCTAAGATGCCGAATTTAATTGATAAGTGTTGTGTGTCTTCTGCCTGTTCCACCCATCAGCCATTCTGGGTTTCCCTCTTCTCTGGCCTCCCTTATCCCTCAGACACAGCAGTATTGAAATCAGGCCATTCAGGTGAAAAGAAGAGTCACAAGTCTCACTTTAAATCAAAAGCTAGAAATGATTAAGCTTAGCGAGGAAGAAATGTTGAAAGCAGAGTTAGCCCGAAAGATAGGCCTCTTGTGCCAAACAGTTATGAATGCCAAGTTGTGAATGCAAAGAAAAAGTTCTTGAGGGAAATTATAAGTGCTATTTCCGTGAATACTCAAATGATAAGAAGGGGAAGCAGGTTTATTGCTGTATGGAAAAAGTTCTAGTGCTCTGGACAACAGATCAAATCAGCCACAACATTCCCTTAAACCAAAGCCTAAACCAGAGCAAAGTCCTAACTCTCCATAATTCTTTAAAAACCGAGAGAGGAGGAAGCTGTAGGTGAATGTTTGAAGCGAGAGGAGGTTGGTTCCCGAGGTTTAAGGAAAGAAGCTGTCTCTATAACATAAAAGTAGAAGGTAAAGCAGTAAGTACTGCTGTAGAAGCCACAGCATGTTACCAGAGATCTAGTTAAGGTGATTAACGAAGGTGGCTGCCCCAAACAGCAGATTTTCGATGTAGACAAAACAGCCTTCTTTTGGGAGAAGACGCCATCTAGGACTTTCATAGCTGGAGAGCAGAAGTCAATGCCTGGCTTCACAGGCCGATTCTCCCGTTAGGGGCTAATGCAGCTGGTGACTGAAGTTGAAGCTAATGCTCATTTCCCATTTCAAAAATTCTAAAGCCCTTAAGAATTATGCTACATAATTAGAGCACATAATGCCTGTGCTCTGAAAGTGGAACGACAAAGCCTGGCTGATGGCACTATCTGTTTAGAACATGGTTTACTAAATATTTTAAGCTTAATTTTGAGACCCATTGCTCACTGAAAAAAGATTCCTGTCAAGATAGGACTGCTCACTGACAGTGCACCTGGTCACCCAAGGCTTCGATGGAGATGGACAATGTTTCACATATGTTTACAGTGTTGATCTTGCCGTATGATTGTTGATGTCACGGCATATTGTTGATCATCTGGAAGGATGACCACTAAAATGCAAACAATAGATCTCTGTCATGGATGGAATTTAGAGTGATAACCTCTGTGATTCTCTGTATTGTTTGAATTTTTGCAGTGATTGCATATTATTTTTATAATCAGAAAAAATAATTTTGTTATTTTTGGAAAAAACACTACCTCTGTCTTGTTGAGTGGGCAGTTTTAATCTAGGTCAGTGGAAATGTGAAGAGGACTTTCTTTGGGATAAAAGGACGGATATTACACCCCTGGAATCCTCTTTCAGGTTCTAACCCAGCAATTTAACCTGGTTTTTTGTTTTTGTTTTTGTTTTTGTTTTTTTTCTGTACTTTAAGCCACCTCAACATTCTCCGATGAGAGACAGAGCTGGGAAACTCCAGCATTCTTCAAGTCCTGGACTCTTTTTTGTTTTCTCTCCTCTTGTTTTTTTCTATCCTGGCTTCCCTGCCTCCTGATCTGGGGATTTCATTTCACACTGAAGCCATGACCTTCATGGTCTTGACATGGTTGTATTACTTACAGTCTATCTGAACATGAGATGTCTTTAAAAATTAAACAGATCGGTAATACCTGGTATAAAACAATGACTATTTCAGGCTTTTTGATGATAGTGACTTCACAGAGAGGCTATGGCTGATCTGGATCTTAAAGTTTGATCTAATGGGCTCAACTGATGTTCAATGAAAGAATATGCAGAACAGATCAAGTCAGAGGTTCGCAAGGTACGCATCAGCATCAGCCAGAGGGCTTGTTAAAGCACAGTTTACTGGATTACCCTCTGGGTTTAGGATTTAGCAGGTCTCAGATGGGACCCAAGAATCTGCATTTCTAACAAATTCTCCGGGCAATGTTGATACTGCTGGTCCTGGGACAACACTTTGAGAATCTCCAAGGTAAAGCATTATTAAAGAGCACAGTTGCTTACAAAGGAAAGCACATAGTGTGTTTCAAAGCGATCTGGCTAGAATGAAGATAGAAGTGAGACATTTAGTTGGGAATTTAGATTAAAATTAGATTATGAGTAACTTTGAATACTTGATTAAGAAATGTAGTTTTTTAATTACTAGAATATCATGGAAGGTTTTAAAGAGGAAGAATATCATGATTAAAAGATTAATCTTAAGGTGATATGTAAGATCAATAGACATAAGGCATCATGGAGACAAAAATCTTTTGGGGGGACTTACATGAGTAAGGGACTGAAGCTTTGAATTCTCCGTCAACTCTTATTCACCTCCATCATAAACTGAGCTCAGTCAAAATGGCTTCCCAAAAACTTGTCAGATTCTCCTGGTAAAAATTGGTAGCTACCATTGTCTCAAAGAAGATGTCTTCCCCATACATTGCTTCTAGGTATATAGTACAATAAAAGCAGATCTTAGTGCAATGCCAAATATATATCCATTCATTATCAAGAAGGCAAAAAACAATTTTTAAAACTGGTTATTATAAGATGATGACGTCTCTACTTTCTCTCCACAAACATTTTAACAAATACCTTGATGGAAGATTCACTCCCAAGATGGAGTCAAGAATATTGTCCGAAGAGCTTGCTGGGTTTTTATAACCTGTTCTAACCCCTGCGTATCATGAACACCACTCGTTTCAGCACACTAGCATCAACAAGAATTATTTCTAACATTTCTTATGCTAATACACCTTTGATGCAGATTTCTATAAGAGTACCTAAGTACAAGTTAGAAGGATTGCTAGAGTGTGTATTCACGATTAGATTACTTCAAATGCTAACTAATTGCCCCTAGGGTGAGGATTAAAGGTATTTCACATATATGCCTAGCTTATATTGATAGACCTCAAAGTAAATAACTATCCAGAAAATGTAACCACTCCCATTACTTTCTTTATTATAGCTCTCCAATTTTATCTCTGATCAGTGGTGTGCCGATAGACTACTTTTTGAAGAGGGGGAAAAAAACCCAAAATCTGATTTGTAGCCTTAGCCAACTTCTTTGGTATAAATACTTGCACTTCAGGTGGTTTCAAGGTATAGTGTTTTACCAACCAACGCACAAAATTCCTGAATATTGAGCAGTCAAATCTAGTACGCTTGGACCAGGCTCTGGCATATCACTGTCTCTAACTCCAGTTCTTCTGAAAATCCTCTGTGCTCCTCTATGCATCCCTCCCTTTCCCCTATCCCTTGGCAACCAGTGATCTTTTTACTCTCTCCTTACTCTTATCTTTTCCAGGATGTCATCTAGTTGAAATGATTTAATAGGTAGCGTTTTCAGATTGGCTTGGTTCAGTTAATAATATGCATTTATTGTTCTTCCATGTCTTTTCGTGGCTTGATAGCTTATTTCTTCTTGGGGCTAAATAATATTCCATTGTCTGGTTGTACCATAGTTTATCTATCCAGTCACCTACTGGGGAAATCTTGGTTGCTTCTACGTTTTGGCAATTATGAAGAAAGCCCCTAGTTGAATTCACATTTACCATATTTGTTACTGTTTTCAATTCATTGCCCTTGTTCTTTGTTCCTGTTTTAGTCTTCCTCTCTTTTTTTGCCTTTCTTGGTTTTATTTTTTATTTCTTATTTTTTAAAGATTTTATTTATTTATTTGATGAGAGAGAGACAGCAAGAGAGGGAATACAAGCAGGGGGAGTGAGGGAGGGAGAAGAAGGCTTCCCGCTGATCAGAGAGCCTGATTGATGCAGGGCTCAATCCCAGGACCCTGGGATCATGACCTGAGCCAAAGCCACCCAGGCGCCCCAGCCTTCTGTGGTTTTAATTGAGCATTGGATATGATTTTTCTCTCATTAGTAGACCAATTATACTTTTTTCCCCTTTTTTAGTAATTACCCTAGAGTTCACAGTATATGTTTACAACTTATCTGAGGCTACTTTCAAATAATGCTACACTGCTTCAAGGGTAGTACAGGAACCTTAAAATAGCAAAATATTTCTAACAATGTTGCCATTCATTTTACTTATATATAAGCTATAACCATCAGACACATTGTTGCTATTATTATTTTGAACATCTGTTAGCTGTTAGAGTAAGAATAAGAAAAATAAAAGTTTTTGTTTCATCTTCACTTCTTCCTTCTCTAAAGCTCTTACTTTTTTTTTTTTTTTTTTTTAGCAGAGCTCCAAGTTTCTTCTCTCTGAAGAATTTCTTTTAACATTTCTTGCAAGACAGGCCTACTGGCAACAAATTCCTTCAATTTTGCCTGAGAAAGCTTTATTTCTCTTCATCCTTAAAAGGATAATTTCACAGGAAAAAGAATTATTGGTTGATAGTTTTCTTTTTTTCTCAACACTTTAAATATTTCACTACTCTCCTTTTGTGTGCATGATTTTTGAGGAGAAGCTGGATATACTTCTTATCTTTGCTTCTCTATAGTTAAGGTGGGTTTTTTCTCCCTCTGGCGTTTTTCAAGATTTTTTCTTTATCTTTGATTTTCTGCAGTCTGAATATGATAGGCCCAGAAGTCTTTTTATTTTTTTCCCCCTTTTCTGCATTTATCCCACTTCGTGTTCTCTGAGCTTCTTGGATCTATGGATTGGTGTCTGACATTAATTTAGAGAGACTCTCAATTAATACTGCTTCAAATATTTCTTCTCTTTCCTCCTTCCCCTCCTTTCTTCCCTCCTTCCCTTCCTCCCTTCCTCCCTCCCTCCCTCCCCCCTTCTCCTTTCCTTCCTTCCTTCTTCCCTCCCTCCCACCCTTCCTTCCTTCCTTCCTTCCTTCCTTCCTTCCTTCCTCTCTCTCCTTTTCTTTTCTCTTTTCTTTTCTTTTCTTTTCTTTTCTTTTCTTTTCTTTTCTTTTCTTTTCTTTCTTTCTCCTTCTCCTGGTATTCCCATCATCCATATGTTAAACCTTTTGTGGTTGTCCCACAGTTCTTGGATATTCAGTTAATTTTTTTTCAGTCTTTTTTCTTTTTGTTTTTCACTTTGAGAAGTTTCCATTGATATATCCTCAAGCTCAGAGATCCTTTCCTCAGCCATGTCCAGACCACTCATGAGCCCATCAAAGAGGCATTCTTCATATTTGTACAGTGGCTTTGGTCTCTAGCATTTCTTCGATTCTTCCATATCAAAATTGCCATCTCTCTGCTTACATTGCCCATCTGTTCTTGCATACTGTCTACTTTATCTATTGGAACCCTTAGCATATTACCATAGTTGATTTAAATTCCCAATCTGATAATTCCAATATCCTTGCCATATCTGAATCTAGATCTAATGGTTACTCTGTCTCTGTAAACTGTATTTTGCCTTTTATTATACCTTGTAATTTTTTTATTGAAAGGCAAGCATAATATACTACATTAAAAAAAGAAGACTAAACTAAACTAAGTAGGTATTGAGTGATGTGGTGGTGAAGTATGGCAGGGAGGGGAAGCAGTCTATAGTCCTATGATTAGAGCTTAGTCTTGTAGTAAGCCTGTGTCTCTGGGCTGTGAGCTGCACAAGTGCTTCTCAATTTCCCTCTGGTTAAGAAGGACAGGATGGCTAGAGGGGGCTGGAGTTGGGTGTTTCCCTTCCTTCAGCTTGGTTAGACTCTGAAACAACCCTGACAGGTTATGTTCTCATAAAATAGTTTCTCTTGAGGATAGTACTTGTTGAGAAGAGTATTTCAAAATGATCATTTTCCCTCCCCCTGCTAGAAGCAAGAAGAGATTTTTTTCTTTAATATTTACTATGAGAACCTAGTAGAGCTCCTAGAGGTAAAAGCCACAAAAGCGTGGCAGCTGCCCTATGACTGGACCCCACTGGAGTTTTTAACTCTCAGACTTGTCTACACCAAGCCTCCAGCAGTTTATCAATCACAATTCAGGTTTTCCTACCCCAGCACTGGTTTTTACAAGTGGTTTCTGCTTGTGGGTTTCTACTCGAGTAACTTGTGATTCTTGGTATCCACTTGTTTGTCTCTCTAATGTTTGGGGCAGTAGTTTGTCCTGTGACATCATTTCTCTGATGAATCTAAGAAGAGTTGTTTATTTTTTAGTCTGTTCACCTTTTTTTAAATTACACATTTTTATCAAGAACTTTTAATGTATGTAAGTGCCATACCAAAACCAAAACATTATTTAAAAAAAAAAATTCTCTATGGGTGTGAAAACCTTTTTTTCTTAGAAAAGACAAATGGTTGTGTCCACATCAGTAATTTCCACTTAATAGACAAAATACTTAGGCCATAGATATATTCTTTTTTTAAGAATGATAGATGTAACCCTTAGTTTGTTTCCTGAGATTAAGAGTCTCTTATGGTTTTAAGTGCTATGGTGAGTGCTATGAGTGTAAGACTAATGAATCACAGACCTGTAGTCCTGAAATAAATAATGCATTATAGTATAAGAAAAAATAAAATAAGTCAAACCCCCCCCCCAAAAAAAAAGAATGATAGATGTGTTAAGTCAGCTGTCATAACAGACTACTATAGATGGGGTGGGTGGCTTAAACAACAGAAATTTATTTTTTCACAGTTCTGGAGGCTGAAGGTCCAAGATCAAGGTGCCACCAAGGTTAGTTTCTGTAAAGACTCTCCTCTTGGTTTGCAGATGGCCCCCTTTTCACTGTGAGCTCACTTGGCCTTCCCTCTGTGTGGTCGTGTCTGCCTCTTCTAATAAGAATGTCCATCCTATTGGGTTAGGGCCCATGCTCATGACCTTATTTAACCTTAATTATCTCTTCAAAAGCCATATATCCAATATAGTCACGTTCAGAGTTAAGTCCTGAACATATCAATTTGAGGGGACACCATTCAGTCCACAGTAACTGATTTTATTTCCACTTCGTGGAGAAAGAACGCCAGAGCAGTTTTCAGTATTTAGCAATCATGTTTTTTGCTTCCAAAGTTAGAAGCATAGGAGTGTGTGTGTATGTGTGGTATTATCCTCGAAGTTCTAAATTGTGTTTTGTGATTCATTTATATCTTTTTGGAATTTCTTTTTGATTGACTGGCAGATGACTTTTAGATTTGTTTCTCAAAGTGTGCTTTGTGGATCATGTGCATTACAATCAATTAGTGGCCTTATATAAAAGGTAGATTCCTGAGTTTCACCTCACAATTATTGATTCAGAGCAACTAAACATCTGGGCCTGGATTCATGTTCTTGAGATTCTCGAAGCCAGGGTTGTATTCCCCATCCATGAAAGGGAGCAGCAATGGGACATGAGCTTCAGTGCCATGACATTCCTTGTGCACAGTGTCATTAAACATCCCCCAAGAGCAACGCCGGGGGAGTATTGTTATTTCCTCTTCAGGACCTATAATATATATAAATTCTGTCACAGACAACCATGCATCGGCTCTAAATACTCCTATTTTTAAAATCTTGTTTTTTCATTCACCAAGTTTTCTATCATTTTTGAATTTCCTATAGCAATATTATCTTCTCATTTTTGTCTTCTATCTCCTAGTCTACTATTGATAACTTACCCCAGCCCTGGATTTTAGATAGTAAATAAACATTCAAAGAATGTGCTGAAAGTAGATATATTGTTAGACTGACAAGGAAAAGAGTTTTATTTTGTGTTTTGTTTTTTTGTGCCAAGTCAAGAAGCAAGAAAGTGTTTGGTGTATCAAAGGACCACACATGGTTTGACATGACTAGGATTTGAAGAAATTTTCTTCATGGCACACTGGAATTGTGGGCAGCACTCTTTAAGGGATAAAAAGGCTTAGGGTAACACTAAACAAATCAGCAGTAATCATCACCCAAATTGGCACTACACTGCAAGAATAAATCCCAGCATGTATAAAAGTGCCCAGAGAGTTCTCACACTACTCAAGTGGTCACTCTATAGCAATGTGATTGTGGTTGAGTAGTTTACTCCCTGGCTCATGGATGCTCATAAGGCAGAATTGTCACATATTTCTGTAAATCTTACTTTATAATAAATTTGCCTCGACTTCTTACTGGATACCCCATGTCCTCTTTGCTGAACATTCCATTGACAAGTCATGGCAAAACACAGCACAGATTCAATTAGAGCAACAACAAAATTCACACATTTTTCAAGACTTGGTGGCACACCTTGCATATGGTTGGCAGGATGTCTGTTGGGAATTACTGGGCTTGAGGAAAGGGATTGTATGATGGAATAGAGCAAATGTGCTGAAAAAGGCAACAAAAATAATAAGGAAGACATCCACCATTTATTAAGAGGATAATATGACAAATCTTTTCTCACATTATTTCTACTCCACACAACTATGTGCAAAGTGTTGCTATTAATCTCTTTCATAGATGAGAAAAGTGAGATTTACAAAAGTTAAGGATCCAAACTCAAATTTATCTGATTCCAGAGCCCAGGATTTTTCTCACTATGTTTCTAGAATTACGTGGAGCCAGATCACTAAGTTCCTCATATGGTATCACACTACAAAATTTAAATATTGTGGCAGGAATTTCCTAAAGTGCATCCTGTGGAAAAGTATTTCTTTAGGATGGGAGCAGTCCTTACTCTAAAGGAAGGGCTCCAGTGCCCAGATAGGCTTAAGAAACATTGGGTTTCACCATACACACACTCTCCAGACACGCATTTCTGGAGCAGTGGTGCATAAGTACAAAGACACTCTTCGGGGGTGGGGGGTGTTCTGGTGCCATGAAACAGAGCTTTTGTGTGTGTGATGCTAAACTCATTCATTCAGGGATTGAACTCATAGACTTAATCTCATTAGCAACACCTAGGTCCACGCTGTACCTTCCCAACCAATCACAGTGATACAGCTTTACTTTGAGGACATGTAGCAAATGCCTTAGAAAGCATGTTTTATTTTGCCTTTCTTTTTTTAACTCTCATTTGTTAAGCCAAATTATTCTAGAATGTTTAAAAATTGCTTAGTCTATAGAATTTTAACTATATATTTAAATGTATAATTAAATGTTTGTGTGTGTATATACACACACACTGAGTAAGCTTCCAATCTTGTTATTTTTAATTTGTGTGTTTATACATGTATATGAACATACAAGGGAAAGGTTAGAATGAAATACAGCGAAGGGTAAGAATTGACTATGTCTATTGTGGCAGGATTGCAGGTGATTTTGGTTTCCTTCTTTATATTCTGTTTTTTCTAAATTAAAAAAAATAGGTATTATTCTTATAAAGAGAAAAAATATATGTTCTCATGTGTATCCTCATTACCTAATTTAAAAATTTGTTGCGTTGCTTTTGTTTTTCAGCCTATCTAGGCACATGTGTTCCTTTTGCATATTTTATTCATGGACTAAAATCCCTTTCCAACTTTCCCAATGAAATCAGCTTCTTAATGCTGAGAAGAAATCCTGAAAATTGCACTGAGACTGAATGAGTGATCTTGAGGATGATAGAAATGTTTGTCTGTATGTCTGGTCTGTGTGTGTCTGTGTGTGTTTGTGGTGTGTGTCTGCGTGTGTTTGTGGTGTGTGTTTTGACTACCCAATGGGATTTGTGTGAGCAACAATACAAAACAAGGGTTAGCTCAAGCAAGACGTAGAAGGGAAAACATACAAAGGAGAGGGTGAAGAAAGAAGCCGGAAATGAGTAAAACACAGATCAAGGCTAGAAAAGAGGTGGAGAGCAGTGACCAAAATGAGCGTAGGGTTTATATGTTCAGAATGTGCTACAGGAATCCCAAATGACTGGATGCTAATTACAGTATATATTTAATAGAAATTGGGACTATCCTTTCTCTTCTATATTATTTATTTTTGTCTTTGTTGCTAGTCTCCATGATCCTTTTTACATAAAGTTTCAGTCTTTGTTGCTGTTAATATGAACTGTAGGTTACGGCTTTAGACAATTATAGTCCTAGAATGTAAGTTAATAATAAGTTTGAATTAACATTATTTTCTTTTTTTTTTTATTTTTTTTAAAAGATTTTATTTATTTAACAGAGAGAGAGAGATCACAAGTAGAAGGAGAGGCAGGCAGAGAGAGAGAGGGTGGGGGAAGCAGGCTCCCCACTGGACAGAGAGCCCGATGCGGGGCTCAATCCCAGGACTCTGAGATCACGACCTGAGCCGAAGGCAGAGGCCCAACGCACTGAGCCACCCAGGCGCCCCTGAATTAACATTATTTTCAAAGAAGTACATTTTCAAGATGTTTTGGTTGACTCTAGCCTTGTGATACAAACATTAAAAGGAAAAGAAATGAAGTCGTCGTATTTCAGAACTGTGGGAAAATCATTAGCTACAATTTACATAGATCTCTATAACTATAACTATAACAATTTACTATAGATCTCTATAAACTATTGTTATTTTGTTAGTGGTGGTCCTTTTCTCCATGTGGGGAAACTTATACATCCAGGATCTTGAGCCCATATGAATCTAAAAGTTGACCTACAGAGTCCTGAGATGACCTAGACTTTTGTGGCTGTCACTTGAAATTATAAAGTTCCTTTGTTTCCCATGAACCTACTTGAGACATCTAGATTAGCAATCGGCCAGTTGCCCATCAGCCAATTGCATGCATAAATGGTTCCCGTTTTTGTGTATGAAGAAGGTAAGCTCTTCGGACTGAGGTGGTTTCTGTTTTTATCGGTTATTACATAAAGGGAAAATGGAATTGTGATATTTGTAGTATATTCCTTTCTGGGAATTTCTGGGGGAAAAAAACACAACTTTTTATCTTTCTAGAAACAAGTTCTGCTTGGTCTCAGACAATAAATAAGTCTTCCAAAGAAGAGGGAAACAGCTACAGCATTTAATGTTGTTCAGATTTTATGTGAAGGCGGAAGTATGACCATAGAGAATTATTTTATGACATTCAGCAATTTATTTCAACAAACATACAACTGAGGACTTGGCAATGCGCCTAGCACTGTGTTCATGCTAGAAATTTTTTTTAAAAATCTGACACGACCAGGTCCTTTAGGAGCCAAGTCTTGTGAAGGCAGATACATAGACATGTAACTGAAATACAAAGTTATCTGAGTTCATTTGGAATATAACACAGTTTGAGGGAGCAACTGAGTCTTCTGTGAAGGGCTTCTCCAGTTATTACCAACTAACATCCTGCGTACAATACTGTGCTGCTTACTTGCCTTCTATCTCACTACACTTTTCATGGTATGTTTATTCCAAAAATTCAAGTGAATTAAAAATATCTTAAAAATATCTTCGAAGGTATATATATTTTTAAATTTGCATTGGAAACATCTTGGAGCAGTTATTTTCAATTTTTCCCCAACTGAATCCCTTTCTGTAAGAACTTTTATATGAAAAGTCAAAATGCAAACACTTAAAGGTGAAGCTACTCCAGCTTGCGTCCCCTTCCTCCTCATGCCTCCCATGGCATAACTAGGGGACCCAGGGCTCAGCAGGAGGCATTTTGAAACCCATTGCCCCAGACAGTGGATTTTTCCCTTTTTATAATGTGTTTTCCCTTTTTACTTATATACTGATTTCATATTGATTCTAACTTTAATATTTTATGTGTTTTGTACATGTGTTTATATAGTTATATGTATATTTATTACTTGCTACTTATTATATATTACAGAATAACATCCCAAGGCATAAGAGCACAGAGAGTCAGTATAGCTTGTTTTGAACAGAAGTCCACTTTGGATAATTAAAGGATCCATTCATTGTTTTGATTTTGATAGAAATCTTGAAAAGCAAATAGCATTCCCTAATAATATTTTTGAAATAATTTACAGGAAAACTGATATAGCTACTCTTTTCATCAGAATGGTGATGTTACTAGTATGTAGAAGTCTCTTATTCCTAGATTGTTCATAGTCTGTAAATGACTGTGGTCCCTTGATATGTACCCCTTCTGTTGGTAGCTGTCACTTTCATGGTTACCCAGAGCTAGTCTTCTACTCATATGAAGAAAAGAGTCATTCATGTGGGGGAGGTACGAGCTCTAAGTCCCCCAAAATACCCCCACAAATGAAAACTTTCCTCTCTAAGTCTGCTCATGCCCAGATTCCATAACTAGAGATTCATTCTTTGTGACCTATCATGTTTTACTGCCCATGAGAACATTTACACTTTTAGGAGAAAATGCTTGTGAAGTGGTTAGCCATTTTGTGTTGGGGCTTATGTTTTTAGAAACTTTCTTGAGTAAGATTTTGACCCAAAGGTGAACACAGACATCACAAGGAACGTTATACTTAATCAGTAGACTTAGGATATCAGAGAAAATTGAAACAGCGGAGGCAAACTTGGTATGTGGCCCCGGGTATGTGTATGCTTAGACTCTGCAAGATTTATTCGCATGTGGCCCTCCCTTTAATCACACTGATTAAATATCAGCCAGCTGGTTTCAGAATGTTCTGTTCTCTACTAGGATTTCTCAGTCTTGGCACTACTGCTGGACTTTGGGTTGAAAAATTCTTTGTTGTGAGCAGTTGTCACATGCACTGTAGGATGTTTAGCAGGATCCCTGTCCTCTCCCCACAAGGTAACAGTAGCACACGCTCCACGGCCCCAGTTGTGACAACCACAAATGGCACTGGACTACCCAGTGTCTTCTGGGGTACATATCACCCCTAATTTAAAACCACCAATCTAGGTTAATCAGTGCTTTTCTTTTTCTCCCTCTGGCTGAGATCTTATCAGTTTATATTTAGCAATATATGTTAACTTTAAACTACTCTTTCCTTATCCCTGGCTTATTCTTCAGCTGTCAGTCAGTATGATGACTGTTTTTTTCCCAAAAGCTTATAGTAAACCATCACACTTAACCCTTTTTACTAAGCATAAAGTAGAGATAACAATTTTTTTTATTTGAAGTGTAGTTGACATACAATATTATATTAGTTTCAAGTATACAACACAGTGATTCAACATTTATATACATTACAAAGTGATCACCATGACATCCAGTACCATCTGTCACCATACTAAGTTGTTGCGTATTATTAACTATATTTTTATGTAGTATATTATATCCCCATGTCTTATTTATTTTGTAATTGAAAGTTTGACCTTTTATTTATTTATTATTTTTATTATGTTATGTTAGTCACCATACAGTACATCATTAATGTTAGACATAGTGTTCCATGATTCATTTTTTAGGTATAACATCCAGTGCTCCATGCAATACATGCCCTCCTTAATACCCACCACCAGGCTCACCCATTCCCCCCAACACCCTCCGTTCCAAAACCCTCACATATTCCATTATCTATGTAAACTACATCATCTTTATCCATTTATCTATCAGTGGACACTTAGATTGCGTTCATATCTTGGCTATTGAAGTAATTCTGTAGTGAATATAGGGGTGCATATATCTTTTCAAATTAGTGGTTTTGTTTTCTTCAGTTAAATGCCCAGAGCTGGAATTGCTGGATTGTATTATAATTCTATTTTTAATTTTTCAATGTTTTCCACATTGGCTGCACCATTTTGCATTCTCACCAACAATACACGAGGGATTTCTTTTTTCTACATCTTCACCAATGCTTGTTGTTTCTTCTCTTTTGGGTAATAGCCATTCTGACAGGTGTGAAGTGATATTTCATTGTGCTTTTAATTTTCATTTCCCTAATGACTAGTGATGTTGAACATCTTTTCAAGGATCGGTTGGCCACCTGTCTGTCTTTTTTGGAGAAATGTCTGTTGAGGTCTTCTGCCTATTTTTAAATTGGATTGTTTTTTGATGCAGAGTTATGTGAGTTCTTTATATATTTTGGATTTTAACCCCTTATCAGTTATATCATTTGCAAATATCTTCTCCCATTCAATAGGCTGCCTTTTTATTTTGTCGATGGTTTCCTTTGTTGTGCAATATCTTTGTAGTTTGATGTAGTACTATTTATTTATGTTTCCTTTTGTTGCTCTTGCCTAAGGAGAGAGAGCCAAAAATATGTTGCTCACTCCAATGTCCAAGAGCTTATAGCTTTGTTTTATTCTAAGAGTTTTATGGTTTCCAGTCTTAAATTTAAGTTGTTAATCCATTTTGAGTTTGTTTTTGCATATGGGGTGAGAAAGTGGCCTAGTTTATTCTTTTGCATGCAGTCACCAAGTTTTCCCAACACTATTTATTGGAGAGACTTTCTTGTTCCCATTGTGTGTTCTTGCCTCCTTTGTCAAAGATTAAATTGACCACATAAATGTGGCTTTATTTCTGGACTCTGTGTTATGTTCTTTTGTTCTATGTGTCTGTTTTTGTGCCAATACCATACTGTTTTGATTACTATGGCTTTGTAGTATAGTTTGAAATCAGGGAACATGATACATCCAGTTTGTACTTTTTTGTTCTTCTTGGTCTCTTCCGGGTCTTTTGTGGTTCCATACATATTTTAGGATTCTTTGCTCTAGTTCTATGAAAAATGCCATTGGTATTTAATAGGGACTGCATTGAATTTGTAGATTGCTTTGGGTAGCATGGACATTTTAACAATATTCATTCTTCCAATCTGTGAGTATGGTATATCTTTCTATTTATTTGTGTCACCTTCAATTTCTTTTATCAGTGTCAAGTATGATGTAGAAATAATCTTTACAAAATTGCCAATGGCAATTTGGATAGGTAATCTCTCAGGTACTCAGCCCTTTGCCCATATTGATCCATTATTTTTTAACTGGTGTCCCAGATGACATAATAGCCATCAAAATCAAGTTTTTCCACCTTATCTATCATACCCATGTGTGTGTGTGTGTGTGTGTGTCTGTGTCTGTGTATTGAAAAGATAACTGATATGATAAAAGATGATTTGTTTTCTATCAAGGATTTTAGAGAGTGTCTGATTTATAATAAGTTGCTTAGTTTATGCCGTTGAGTTAAGGATAACTTTAGTCTACTATCATCCTAATTATATTTAGCACATCTAGGCTCTGCTCACAGAAAAGCACAAACCCAGCCGTAGTGCTGTGCTTATGGAATGTGCCAAATCAAAGTGTTTGAGAGGCTAAAATGGGCCATACTGGATCTTCATGCAGAGAACCTGAAGGTTGACTTGCCAGGGGAAACCTAAGTCATGATAGGAAAGCAAAAGAAGTTTTAACCAGGAGAAGAAGTGTTATGGAGCAAGCATGAATGCTAAAGTGAGTGCATAAATAGCACTGGGTCACAAAGTCAGAAGCCAGGAAGAATGAGATTAAGTGAAGAAGTATAATAAAGACAGACTAAGGCAAATGGTTGTTCATTAGTATAGAGAACAGTGCATGGCTTGTAGAATTCCACTTCTGTTTTTGTCAACTGCATGAGGTGCAAAAAAACCTGAGGGCTTAAAGTGCACAGGACAGGACTGTGCTTTAAAACCTGAATTATTAACTCATGTACTCTAGATAAAATTCCCAGCCTATTCACAGGATTATGAATGTATTCTAATATTTTGCTTCTTGGTCTTTTACTACATACTAAATCACGACCCTACAAAAAGCACGAGAGGGACATAAAGTAGACAGTCACAAATTTTTACTACATTTTTGGCTATTAGAGAATAGCCTTGACGGGGTGACTTCATTTCTAATTTACCCAGCCATATGAATATTAGGAAGTTTACAGAATACCCTGATTTTTGAAAAGATATCCAAACAGTCAAAGTTATTGGTAAACACAATAGGTGCTCATATTATGCACTGCATAATAATTTGAAAATCATTTGCTAATTCTGAAATACATAGCTTTAAAAATGTAAAGGATTGGTAAGTGCGTTTAATACAAGAACAATTCAAGAAGTATTGTTGGTTAATTGTAAATCATAGTGGTTTGTTAACAAAGTAAGTTCTGGTAAGGGCGCCTGCCTGGCTCAGTTGGTAGAACATGCAACTCTTGATCTTGGGGTTGTAATTTCGAGCCCCACATTGGATGCATAGATTACTTTAAAAAATCTTTAAAAAAATACCAGTAGATACTGGTATATCAGTTTTCGCAGAGGATATTATCACATTTTTCATGTCTACTAGCTATGCAGAAGTAAAATGACAAAAAAATTAGGTAGAATTGATTAGGTGAGATAAGGCATGTGAAAATGGTTGGTACAGTACTTGGAATAAGAGGTAATCACTGATATTTTTCTTGAGGTAACTAAGACAGGGAATGGTTATCCCAAGTTATCCAGGGAAAGAATTAGAATTCTTTATTATGAAATATGTTCCCTTTTGTTGTGTTGGACTTAGAAAAGGAGGCCTGCCTGACTATAATTTTTCTCTTTGTTGTATTGGTTAATGTAATGATTGTAAAATAGGACATACAATATGTCCACATTTTTGCAGTTAAATGATAGTCATGCCTTAATAACAATGAAGCCTTGTCTACTATGAGCTCCAGTCAACATACTTAAGGTCTCTGAGCCTCAGCTTTGTTATCAGTGTGATGGGTTACTGCTACCTGCCTCATAAGATTGTTCTCAGAGTTAAGTGAAACACATACTGTGTCTACTGCAAGGCTTGACCAAGAATATCTGCTCCATGAAGGGAATTAAAAGTATTTTATTTTAAGAGCATCTAACTATTCTTGTAGCGGTATCTACAAGATATATTCAAACTTGAGACTTTGGTTCATTTTTTTAACTTTTCTGATTAGACATTTTTAATGGCTGCGTCCTTGAAAAGTATATTAAAAGGATTTTTAGTCTATTTGCTATAAGCTTTCTTGTTATTTGGCAGAGAACATTTTACACTATCCCTTAAAGGATCCAAATGAGAGTTGATATGGCTTCTGAAAGTCTTGGGTATTTTTAATCTTCTAAGTCTTCAACCAATTGTCATTTCATTAAAGTGCCCTGCCGAGATGTTCTTTCACATACCATCATTAAGATGAATTGTAGCTCTGCTCTATAATACGCATATTACAAGCTCAGTCCACATGTGCTGAAATTATAACTACAGACACGATTCCAGTTCCTGGAGAGGAGCACAGAATCACAGCTGCTGTTTCAGGGAGCTTTGCTGTCAGTTTTAAGTTTGAAAACTACTTTCCTAATGATGAGAACAAAAGCCCAAAATAAGAATAAAAATGTTAGCTTCTTGGCAAAATAATGAGGATTGAAGTGAATATCAAAGATTATTTTTTTAAATCACTTTTCTTGAGGTAAAACATACATAAAATATACATCTATCATTTTAACCATTTGTAAGTGTACAGTTCAGTGGCATTACATGCATTCACAGTGTCGTGTGACTGTCACTACTATGTATACCCAATATTTTTTCATTACCTCCACCATAAACTCTATATCCATCAACCAATAACTTTTCCTTCTCCTTTACCCCCAGATCCTGCTAACCTCTGTTCTCCTCTCTCTCCTATGAATTTGCCTTTTCTAGGTATCACATGTAAGTGAAATCATACAATATTTATCCTTATGTGTTCGGCTTATTTCTTTTTTTTTTAATTTAATTTTATTTTTTCAGTGTTCCAAGATTCACTGTTCATGCACCACACCCAGTGCTCCATGCAATAGGTGCCCTTCTCAATACCCACCACCAGGATCACCCAACCCCCCGCTCGTTCCCCTCCAAAACCCTCAGTTTGTTTCTCAGAGTCCACAGTCTCTCATGCTTCGTCTCCCCCTCCAATTTACCCCAATTCACTTTTCCTTTCCTTCTCCTAATGTCCTCCATGTTATTCCTTATGCTCCACAAGTAAGTGAAACCACATGATAATTGAGTTTCTCTGCTTGACTTATTTCACTCAGCATAATCTGCTCCAGTCCCGTCCATGTTGATACAAAAGTTGGATATTCATCCTTTCTGATGGCTGCATAATATACCATTGTATATGTGGACCATAACTTCTTTTTTTTTTTTTAAGATTTTATTTATTTATTTGACAGAGAGAGAGAGATTGCAAGTAGGCAGAGACAGGCAGAGGGAGAGGGGGAAGCAGACTCTCCACTGAGCAGAGAGCCCGACATGGGGCTCGATCCCAGGACCCTGGGATCATGACCTGAGCCGAAGGCAGAGGCTTTAACCCACTGAGCCACCCAGATACCCCTGGACCATATCTTCTTTATCCTTTCATCTGCTGAAGGGCATCTTGGCTCTTTCTACAGTTTGGCGATTGTGGCCATTGTTGCTTTGAACATTGGGGTACATATGGCCCTTCTTTTCACCACATCTGTATCTTTGGGGTAAATACGTGTTTGGCTTATTTCATTAACATTTTGTTTATCCATTCATCTGTGAACACGGGTTGCTTCCACCTTGGCTGTGGTGAATAATGCTGCTATGAAGGCTGGTGTACCAATATCTGTTCGAGTTACAGCTTTCAATCCCTTTGGACAGAGACTTAGAGGTGGAATTACTGAGTGATATCATAGTTCTGTGTTTACCTTTTTGAGGAAACACCAAACTGTTTTTCATAATGGTGGCACCATTTTACATTCTCATCAACAGTGCACACAGTCTGTATTTTCTCCACCTCCTCCCCAGCACTTGTTATTTTTGGTTTATTATGATTATGGTCAATATTATTATAACCATCTTAGTACATGTGAAGTGGTATGTCATGTGGTTTTGATTTGCATTTCTCTTCTTATTGCTTATTGGTTATTTGTATAGATTCTCTGAAAAGACACCTATTCAAATCCTTTGCCTATTTTTAAATTGGGTTATATTTGAGTGGTAGGAGTTCTTAAATAATGTGGATATTAATCTCGTCATATGTATGGTTTGCAAGTATTTTCTCCCATTCTGTAGGTTACCCTTTTCAATTTCCTGATAGTGTCTGTTAAGACACAAATATTTTTAATTTTGATGAAGTTCAGGGTATCTCTATGTTGTTGCTGGTGCTTCTGGGGTCATAGCAAAGGTTATTTTTTAAAGTTTCAAATAGAAACTTAACATTTCCTTTCAATATTATTTTTACAACTTGCCTCCTGTCATCTGTTACCTGTTACCATCAAAAATGTTTTCTTGGTTTACAGGGTGCCATGACTGGTGCGTAATCCCTTCTGCAGTCAACATGATTCTCAAGATCACAAGCCGTGGGTCTGGGCTGTCGACTACTCCCCCAGCAATTGCATATCATCTCATCCTTTCTGCTCTGTAACATGAGAGGAGACAAGAAAAGGTAAAGTCTGTCCGTGATACTCAATATCTAGGCACACAGGTAGGACCGGATTTGTTGTTGTGATATACTCATATGTTAAGAACACCATGCCTGAGGAACATGTGTTTGACCTTGCCCTTATTCCTTCTTTGTCAAAATCAACTCTATTTACTGCTTTGGTAGCAGCCAACAGAAGACGTGCCCCAAAAGTCAGCAATGAAAACCATTCTCCCAGTGTACTAAATACTTACAAATTCCTTACTAAATGAAAGCTGATCTCAAAATATAAAAGTGTCCCATTATTATGTTTCCACATATTTTTGTTTCCACATATTTTTGGTCCAACAGGGGGAATAAAGGGGAGGAATGAACAGGAAGGGGAAAAGTTAGCAAAATGTCAAGCTAAGAGGTACATGAGGACCTAGAAGACCAAAAAAGTCAGTGCCAGCCTCAGAAACTGTAGTCCCACTGTCGTTTGTGGCTCAGGAAGACCAGGCCCAATAACCAGACTGTCCTTTCCCTGCAGGTTTTTACCAAACTCTGTCTCTAAGACGTTTCTGAATATTAAATATCTTGAAACTGAGACTGAGGCTTCATCCAAAGTTGAGAGATCAAAAAAGCAAAACACCATATGAACGTGAATAAGTCAAAACGACCACACCCATTGCTTACTCACTGACTGTAAAGACTGGTAAACATCTCTAAGGTGTGTCATAACTATGCTTTTAATCCTTTTTTTCTGGTGCAAATAAAACAGCCCAGACACAAGCAATACATCCTGTTAAAAACACACGCGTGTGTGATTATCTTAGTAACCGTGTGGCGGTGCAATGGTTTGAAGATCTGAAACAAAAAAGTATCACTTGGTGGAGCCGTATTACAGATACACTGTTTTTCTGCAAAAAGTATAATTAAGACCCAAGAGATAATCTAACTGGGAAATTAAAGGGACATTTAGAACACCAGCAAATCATGGCCAGGAACCTTTTTCTGTCAGGTGCATAATGAACCTTAGTATCAGGATCTTTCTCGATTGTGCCCTGGAGTGGTTCAGGAATTACCCATTGCTGTTCCCCTCCCACTGTCCAGGTTTTCGTGTCTGTCTCCTATTCTCGGGGGTAGAGGTTGGCAAACTGGGACAGAATTGTGTGGTAACTGTTTTAGGCTTGGGGACCCAAGAGGCAAAATCCAGGATATTATTTAGGGACTGATGTAACTATTTTGCACACGTAACTATTGACAAGCATAAAAACCATTCTTCTCCAGATTTGGCCTGTGGGCCACAGTGTGCTGAGCCCTGTGGTAGAGGGCTATGTGAAAGCACACACAGTAGGATGCCATTAGCAACTGGGGTGAGTCTGTGTCTTTGGCAGTTCTCTACGGACAGAATGCAGAGCATTGTGTTCTTAGAAGGGTATGCAGAAAGCGTGAAAGGTTTCTCTTCCACCAATGTGTGGCTTGCATATAATGCTTCGTGTTGCATTACTGATGTCTCAAGTGGCATAATAAACGCATTCAGAAATAGGCAAAAATTTCCACTGTAGTTTGGGAAGTGTCAAGGTTCCCTTTGCCATCCTGGCTTTTTGAGAGTATGGAGAAGTGGAACATGACCAAGCTGTTACTATGACCGTGCTAGTGACCGACGATCAGCACAGAGAGGTTGTAAGAATGAATGAGATAATGTCTGTGAAGTGCTGCGAGCCTTTCAGAAGAGATTTTCTTTGTAATTAGAAAGTAATGCTCCATTATTACAGTTATTATGATTATCACCATTATTAAAGGTAGAGCCAGAAGACATGGCCCTTCCAATGAGAAGAGTTGTGAATAAAGCCAAGCAACTCATAAAGGAAGTGGTTCATGCACCAATTATGAGTTTCCAGTTTGTAATTACAGTGTACTGGGTGGTTTTGCATGCACCAGTTTGTTATTCGTCCAGAACAACCCTTTGCATGTGTAACAGCTCCTGAAAGGTACCCAGTATATGCCAAACACAAAAGGAACAGAAGAAAAGCCATGTGTGAGCCCTCAAGTGCAGAGTCGGAATGTTATTGTTTAGTAAGGATCGTCTTTAAAGTTGTGTAGAAACATGGTAGAATTTGTTAGTGAAGAACTTTTGTTAAGAAAAGAAAAAAATGCGAAAAAAAAGAAAAGAAAAAAATGCAAGCAGGGGTCTTACATGTGAGGACAAAAGGATAACGAAAGGAAGCAGATATTCCATATATTCACTTCAGTCTCCCATCGTATTAAACGGTGATAAAACCTTTATTTAAGTACTGCTGATTGTCAAAAAGTAAGAGGTCAATGTTACCCTCTTTCTGTGCTTCCAAAATGCTCATTTTATTCTGCCACATCTCTGATCCCACAGAGGGTAGAATAGGAAGGAATGAAAATGAAAGATAAGGAGTGATCAAAAAAGCCAACCTGAGAAGTTCATGGAGTCCTTGCTTGGCCAGTGCCAGTCCCTGATCCAAATCCAAATGGCTACTGGGATTCCAGAACATGTCTGGCAGCCAAGTTGCACCCTTCTCCATTAGTGCTCTTCCACCTCTGCTCTGAACACATTCTAAATGTGGAATTTAGGGGCTCCTGGGTGACACAATTGTTTAAGTGTCCACCTTCGGCTCAGGTCATGATCCCAGGGTCTTGGGAGGCAGGGAGCCTGTTTCCACATCTCCCTCTGCCACTTACCCTGCTTGTGCTTTCTCTCTCTCTCTCAAATAAATAAATAAATAAATAAATAAATAAATAAATAAAGTCCTTTTTTTTAA
>CM052887.1:45407067-45459128 GCA_028534135.1 Potos flavus
CCCAGGGTACATGTCTGTGAATCATCAGGCTTACACATTTCACAGCACTTACCATAGCACATACCCTCCCCAATGTCCATAACCCAACCACCCTATCCCTACCCCTCTACCCCCCAGCAACCCTCAGTTTGTTTCGTGAGTTTAGGAGTCTCTTATGGTTTGTTTCCTTCCTGATCCCCTCTTGTTTCATTTCCCTCTCCCACCCCCCACGACGTCCCACCCTGCCTCTCGAATTCTTCATATCAGAGAAATCATATAATTGTCTTTCTCTGATTGACTTATTTCGCTTAGCATAATACCCTCTAGTTCCATCCACATCGTTGCAAATGGCAAGATTTCATTTCCCTTGATGGCTGCATAGTATTCCATTGCATATATATATACCACATCTTCTTTATCCATTCATCTGTTGATGGACATCTAGGTTCTTTCCATAGTTTGGCTATTGTGGACATTGCTGCTATAAACATTCGGGTACATGTGCCCCTTCGGATCACTACATTTGTATCTTTAGGGTAAATACCTAGTAGTGCAATTGCTGGGTCGAAGGGTAACTTAAATAGATAAAATCTTAAAAAAACAAACAAAAGACAAAAAAACCACAAGCCCTGTGAAACTAACCTTCATCTTCCTAGTTATTTACATACTAACTGTCCTAGGCCAACCCCTTTGTTTTATCATGTTTTCATAGTTCACTACTCTTTGTCCATTTCATTATTTAAACATTCAACTTTAACTGGGACTTTGGGTCTTCATTTCCTTCTGAGTGCTCCTGTAAGTAGATATAAAATGTACATCTAATAAATGTGCACGATTTTCTTCTCTTGATCTGTCTTTTGTGAGAGCACCCCCAGCCAAGAACTAACAGGGATAGAAGGAAAGGTTAATTTTCCTCCCCTGCACTATGGTGAGCTAACATTTTTACAGTGGCTAATGCAGAAAAATAAAAATTAATGGGTCTTATTTTTTCCATTCAAAATAAATATAGTTTTATTAGCTCCTAGAAGAAAAAAGTTTATATATATAGTCTACAAATTATATTGCTGACCTTATTAAATAAATGAAAGTCAATGAGAAAATTGGTAGAGCCTTTTAGACAATAAAATGTTAAAAAGCCAAACATGTTTGAGGAGGAATCAGAAATTACATTTTAATCTTTCAACCCTTGTATTTGGAAAGTGCCTTAGAGTTCACAAATGATGGCCACTTGTCCACTCTTATTTAATATTTGCAACACATGAGGTACATATTATTATCAATTCTATTTTTCAACTAAAGAAACTAAGGATCAGAAAGGCAAACTGATCTATGTAAGATCATATATCCATTTAGTGGCAAAGCTGTGGAGAGAATGCGTTTGTTCTCCTATGTTGAAAACTATGTTATGATATGAGTTTGGCTCCTGTAACAAAGACCCAAATAAGAAAGAATTTTATTACTCTGTAATTCAATTGTCTGCAAATAATCTCAGCATAAACCACCGGGCTGATAAGACAGTTCCACTCCTTCAAGGACCCAGGCTCCATCTACCTTTTGGTGCTCAGCTCATGGCTTCTGTCTCCCGGTCTTTTCCAGTGGTTTCACTTTCCATTATCGCATCATAATTCCAGCCACCAGGATGAAGAAAGGGAAGAAGGCCCCACTATTTTACACTAGAACCACAGTCTGAAAGTTGTATACATCTCTTCTGCTCCCATTAGCTAGAACTTAAAATACCTAATAGCAAGCAGCCTTGTGCTCAACTCTGCCAGGGCATTCTATTGACAAAGGACAAAGTGTGATATGCATACTGGGGGACAACTAGCACTCTTTCTCATTTTGAGGACCTATTGTATGCCAAGAACTAGTTAAGCTAGTGGAAGGGAGGAAAGAAGAAAACATGGTTAACTCCTATGAGTTTAAGCCAGTCTGAATTTTCTTTTCCTCTGTTTAGAAGATTCCCTCCCACCCTCAGCAAGGCAGGAGAGCTTGAACCAGGCACCTGATAATGGGAATAATGGTGCTCAAAGATGTCCGCATCTTAATCTCAAGAATCTGTGAATGTTACTTTATACGGCAAAAGGGACTTCACAGTTGTGATTAGCGATCTTGAGATGGGGAGATTTTATCCCAGATTATCTGGGTGAGTCCAATGTCATCACAAGAGTCCTTTTAAGAGAGAGCCAGGAGATCAGAGTGAGTAATAGGGGAAGGCAGTGTGACCACAGAGGCCGAGACTGAAGCGATGCACCACAACACGAGAAGTGCTGCAGCCTTTAGAAGCTGGAAGAGCCATGGAGTTGGTTGGATGGTTGGATCCTCTATAAGGAATTAGCCTTGCCAACAGCCAGATTTTAGCCCTTTAAGACTCATTTTTAACTTCTGAACTTCAGAACTGTTAGAGAATAAATTTGTGTTCTTTTAAGCCTCTAAGTATGTGGTAATTTGTTAAAACAGCAATAGGAAACTAATACACCAGGTGAGTGGTGGGCGCGGATGTCCTAACTTCTCAGAAATGAGATGCCGTGACTCTGCTCTGTGTATGAGTGAATAGCCCTGGCACCACTTGGCTGAAAGTGTCTAGCTTTCTTATAGATGATATTGGAGCCCCTGGGAGTCTTTTCCCTCTTGAATCCTTTGCTTTGACATTAGACCTTGAGTCATATAAAGCTGGGTAGGCCATACGTGGCCTGGTAATAACTATTCACTTATACTTGGTTTAAACCATCTGTGGAGGCTCTGTTCGTTGCATTCCATTCATGTTGTACTAAAAATGACAAGGTTCAGTGTAAAACTGCACTCTCTAAATGTAGCTTGCTTTGACAGTTAGTAGCCCCATGATTCATTCTTTGGAAGGCAATAAGTCAGCTATTCTTGAAGAAGAAGAAAAAGGAGAAGAAGAAAAAGGAGAAGAAGAAAAAGAAGAAGAAGAAGAAGAAGAAGAAGAAGAAGAAGAAGAAGGGGAGGAGGAAGAGGAAGAGGAAGAGGAAGAAGGAGAAGGAGAAGGAGAAGGGGGGGAGAGGAGGGAGAGGAGGGAGAGGAGGGAGAGGAAGAGGAGGAAGAGGAGGAGGAAGAGGAAGGGGGAGGGGGAACAGAAGGGGAGGAGGAGGAGGTGGAACGGAGGGGGAGGAAGGGAGGAGAGGAGGGGAGGGAGGAGAAGAAGGGAGGAAAGGAAGGAAGGAAAGAGAGAGAAGGAAGAAAGGAAGGGAAGAAAGAAGAAAAGAAAAAGGAAGGAAGGAAAGAAAGAAAGAAAAAGAAAGAAAAGAAGAAAGAAAGAAAGAAAAAGAAAAAGAAAGAAAGAAAGAGAAAGAAAGAAGAAAGAAAAAGAAAGAAAGGAAAGAAAAAAGAAAAGAAAGAATATATAAGAAAAGAAAGAACTTAATCGCTTCTCAGCCTTTTGGCTAAGATCAAGTGAAGAAAAGAAAGAACTTAGAGGAAGATAGGTGACCAGAAAGGTATGACCCACAGTAGGACTATTACTGCGTACGCGGAATTGCTGTGGTCTTTGGTCACTGTCCCAAGGAACATTATGGCTGCACTCCTCCTCCCTCTCACTTGGACACTGAATGATGAGTCAGGAATAGCCACAGGCTCCATGGAAAACAGAAGTGAATGAACAGAGGTGTGACTTGAATATTTCTAATGTGACTTGCTTACGGCTGAATGGAATCATGCCCCAAACTTGTGTACAATGCACTGGATAAACACAGCACCTGAACCAAGAAATTGAGAATCGATTTGTCCTTCTAGAGAGAAGCTAGAGTCAGATGCTTCCTCTAAAGATGCTACTCAGTTTTTCTTGGTTGGCAATTCATTGGAAAAGAGAGGATATAAAGGATATATCCACTGTAGCAGGCATCGCAGAGGGTGGCCATTCCAGGCTGGGGCTGGATTTGGTTCAGGAAGCATAGATTCTGATGACAATTATTTGCATCGTATTTTGGAAAGAACAAAGCATTTTTTTAGGTGTTGATCTCATCACATCGTTGCAATAACTCTGTGATCTTGGTGTCATCCTTCTGGTTACAGATGAAGAACGTAGCTTGTCTCCAGTTACTCAATTTGGACAGGTAGAGCCCATACCTGAATTCGTGTCTTCAAACTCTGGGTCTGAGCTCTTTCTACTGAAACATGGGAAGTCTGTAGTGATGTTTAGTGTGGTTGCATCTGTAGAGGTGTTTCCGTGCACTCTTAGAGCTTCAGCATCACCCAGGACGCAGACCTTATTTCAGCTCTGCAACGTGCCTGTCAGGACGGAGCTTGGGAGTGCCTCTGGGTAGGTTGTCCTCAGACTTGTAATCAGTGCAAGGGCACTGCTGACTTGGCACAATTCCTCTAATTGTCTTTCTCCTTCGACTTCAGTGCGTTCATTAGCATCTATCAGAGGCCATAGGAGTTCCCCACGAAGCTTTGGTGACAGCTGTTGTTTATACATTTAACAATGACTTAGAAGTGAAGTCAGTTCGCCAGTGCTGCCGTAACCAGCACGTCCAAGGCTTCTCAAAGCTGTGCTGTGGCTTCTCTCCCCATTTCTCGCTGCTGCCTCCTTCTCATCGTTTAGGTCCTCACCGTGGGCTGGCCAGCAGCCCGGGCTGAAGGACGCACCTATTTCAAGAAGCCCTTGTGCCTTTGCCATTCCTCGTGCATTTGCCATTTTATTTATTTTTTTTTTACAGCCCTTTTCTTTAACTCACCTATTTGTTTTCAAGTTTATATTCTCTCTCTCTCCCCCACTAGAATATAATCTCTTTGAAAGCAGGCCCCTTCTCTATTTTATCCACCGCCATAAACCCAGGGATTAAATCATGCCTGGCAGGGGAACACATTCTCAAGAAACACCTTCAGGGGAAGTAGATGAGATGACATTTACATGAATGCTTCTAATTTTAATGCTCTGATCACCTCCGTGGAAAGATAGTCCAGTCTTTTCTCATGGTGACCCTTCCCAAATATTTCTGGAAATCTCTGGGGGTCCTTATATCTGCCTGTGAATCCCTATTCATAATCTCTGATGCCTATCAGAGCACCAAAACCCAATCACTTCAACGCTGGACTCCACATCTAATAGTTGTTTTGCTGGTTTTGAATAAGAAATTCACTACTTCTGGCACCATTTTGATTCTCATAGTTTGTGCCAGCTTAGTTGTTCCTTTTGAAGTGGGAGAATGGGGGGCGCCTGGGTGGCTCAGTCAGTTAAGCAACTGCCTTCAGCTCAGATCGTGATCCCAGGGTTCTGGGATCGAGTCCCATGTTGGGCTCTCTGCTCAGTGGGGAACCTGCTTCTCCCTCTCCTTCTCCCCATCTCCCTCTCTGTCTCCTTCACTCTCTCTTTCAAATAAATAAATAAAATCCTAAATAAAAAAAAAGAGTGGGAGAGTGGGCACACTGGCTTTCTGTGTTATGATTAGCAAGGGTGTCCCTTAGGGTTCTAAAGTGTTACTTTGGAAATGTTTCATTTCACAGAAAAACTGCCAGAATGACTGGGACAAGGAGATTTCCAATCTAGAATCTTCCATGTCCCATGATCCATAGGTTTTGTTGCTTAGGGTCATCAAGCTGCTATCCTACTCGGATGTGTTAGAAAATAATAATTAGTCCCTACATCTATGTAAAAACATCTTTGATACCATGAATGGTCTAAATATGACTGTAACATTAAGATGTATGCAGTTCCAGGGGCACCTGGCTAGCTCAGTCAGTAGAGCATGCAACTCTTATCTCAGGGTTGTGAGTTCGAGCCCCCCACTGGATGTAGAGATTAAAAAAAAATTGTTAAAAGCAAGAAAAACATGTATGCAGTTCCAGTGGCATTGTCAGGAAAATTCTCCCAGACGTTTCCTGGTACTATACCGCATGGTTCCTTTACATAGCTGAGAACCTTTGTCAGGTGGTTGGGTGTGAGCTTCTCACATGAGGTAGACACTGGAATGCTGTTCTTAGACCCACTCAGTCATTTTATATGTGGTAGCCTTATATCTCCGTGTACGTTGTTAGCTTTTCTGAGGACTAACATCTTATGTTTTATTCCATTTTCCCAGTGCCTGAATATATAGGAGCCCATCATTAAATACTGACAGGTACTTGATTTGCGACTTTGTGGATGATGGTCAGGAAGCGTTAGCAAGAAGGCTGCCGTCGCGCAACGTGCTGCCTCTACACTCACACCCATCCTGTGAGGATATCACGGGCATGAGATGTGTAGAGGTAGTCAGCTAACCCATTTGATCATGGGCCAGATTGGAGGAAACAAGAACAAAGATGAAAACGTACTGATCATTAACCCTTGGCAAGGCTGGAACCCGATGGAACGCCTTGACTCTCTTTGCCTTCCTCACACTATAGCCTGAGGCTCTTCTCATTCTTGTTGTTGAAATTTAATTCTCTTATTTCTCCTATTTCAGACCACTACCAGCCCAGGCCCTGCACCCATCCCCATCATCCCTGACCAAAGTCTTCCCAGTTTTGAGGCAGGATTCATTCTAAGAAATGTGTTCAGATTATTTCTTTCACACACACGGCCTCTGCTCTCCACATGAGTCAGCCCAGCATCGTTCACATAGCCCTGTGGGCACCGAGCTGCTGCTCACACCAACACACATGGCATGTGCTCTTGTCTATCATCAATCTATGTCCTTTGCCATTTTAAAATAATCTTTAAGCAGTGCCTGTGCTCAGGCGGTTAAGCGTCTGCCTTTGACTCAGGTCATGATCCCAGGGTGTTGGGATCGAGCCCCGCATCGGGCTCCCTGCTCAGTGGGGAGCCTGCTTCTCCCTCTACTGCTCCCTCTGCTTGTGCTCTCACTCTGTCTCTCTTTCTCCACCAAATGAATAGATAAATAAAATCTTTAAAAAAAACAAATTAAATAATCTTGGAGTATGACATACATACAGAAAAGTACACAGATCTTAATTGTCCACTTTGCTGAATTTTCATAAAGTGACTACATCCATGTAACCAGCATGTAGGTCAGGAAAGAGTATTCCCAGCACGTGAATCGCTCCTCAAGCTAATCATTATCCAACCCTGCAGGTAATTATATCTCACTCTCCTTTCGTCTAGCACCACAGATAAATTGCCCTGTTTTAAAATTTTATATAAATGGAATCATAAAGTAGTATTTTGTGGGCTCTTTTGCTCAAAATTATGTTTATCAAGATGGATCTTTGTTGTTGCACGTGACAGTGGCTTGTTTATTCTCATGTTGTATAATATGCTATTGAATATGTAAACTGAAATTCATTTAGTCATCCTATTCAGTCCATTTTATACCACAATTCATTGATTCACGTTCTTGATGTTAAGTATCGATTGTGTTGTGTCTATAACTACGAGCAGAATTCGTCAGTTTTAAGATAGTCAAAAGAAGACTTGTAGGGGCACCTGGGTGACTCAGATGGTTAAGTGTCTGCTTTGGCTCAGGTCATGATCCTGGGGTCCTGGGATCAAGCCCTGCATCGGGCTCCCTGCTCAACAGGGAGTCTGCATCTGCCTCTCCCTCTGCTGCTCCCCCTGCTTGTGCTCTCTCTTTCTCTCTCTCTCTCTGTCAAATAAATTTAAAAAAGAAGAAGACTTGTAGATTTGAAGAAGAAAAGACATTTGTTTGCAAAGTTGTGTAAAAGAGTCGGGCTTCAGAAGACACGGAAAACCAAGAGATTATTTAAACCCGAAAAACCCCTCAAGATTTCCAGGTTCACATTAGTGGTTTCACCTATTTGTGGTGGGAAAGAACAACTCTCTCATGTGATTATCATGTCCACAAAGGTCATGGCCTGTTTTCAGATATCGGCGCTGCAAAAGTCAGTGATAAAGTTGTTTTTGCAAGGCAGGCAAGGCTTCTAGGCCAAGTTCAAGGTTTCATTTATTTTGAGTCCCAGGACTGTCCTGATTGCCTTGCTGCCCTTGCAGTATCTCAGGATGCAGACTGTCTTGTCATCTTTGTGTAAGTGATGCGTGCTTATTAACATGGGAGCAGGATAAAGTGCTTGTTGTGCTTTCACAGGAATGGACATATTCAGCTTCAGGTGATACTGCCACACAGTTTTTCAAGGTGATTGTCCCAATTTACACTTCTGTAAGAAGTGCAAGTTCACTTCATTGCCACACTTCTCACTACTCTTGATGGGGCCCTTCTGTCCAGTGTAGTCTTTCCGGTGGGCATGAAAATGTGTCTTATTGCAGTTTATGTTTGCATTCGTCTATTTTCCTGTGGCCATTTGGTGATCTTTTGTTTAGTGCCATTCAGTCTTACCCATTTTTATGTTGGGTTGTTTGCTTTTAATTGTTACTTTATAGGAGTCCATTGTATTCTGGGTATAAATTCTTTGTCTGGTATATGTGAGTGCAAATAATTTCTCCCACTCTGGCTTGCCTTTTCCTTCCCTAAACAGTGTCTTTTGATGACCAGAAGTTCTTAATTTTAATATAATCCAATTTATCCTTTTTTTTCTTTTATGATTAGTGTTTTTTGTGCCCTGTTTAAGAAATCTTTTCCTGTTCCAAGGTCATGGCATATGCTCCTAAGTTTTCTCCTAAAAGCTTTATTTTTTTTTTTACCTTTCACATTTAGATCTACAATCCAAGTGGAATTGAATTTTGAGGATGGTGCGAGATAAAAGGTTTAACATTCATTTGTTTCCAAATGGATATCCAATTGACCCAGCACCATTTATTGAAAAAAATAATTGTCATCCTTTCCCCATTGCACTGTAGTGTCAGCTTTGTCAAACATCAGGTGACCCTATGTGTTTGGATCTGTTTTTGAATTCTAGTCTATTCCATTGGTTTATTGTCTATCCTTGAACCAATACCAGTTTATTAATCATTAGTATGTCTGGTAGTTTAGATCTTCAAGTTATGTTCTTCTTCTTCAAGATTGTATTGGTTATTTCTTAACCCTTTACATTCTGCATGCATTTTAGCATCAGCCTTTCAAATTACACGCGCGTGCGCGCGCACACACACACACACACACACACACCCCAACTGGGATTAGTGATTGAGGTTACAGTGACTCTATAGATCAGTTTTGGAAGAAATGACATCATTGTACAATTTAGCCTTCTAATCCATTAGCATGGATTTCTTTATTTAGGTCTTCTTTAATCTTAATAGCATTTTGTACTATTTAGTATAGAACTTTTAAATATCTTCTGTTCAATTTGCTACAAAGTGCTTGTTATATTTTATTCTTTTGCAGAAAATATTTTTAATATTTTATTTTTATGTTTTATTGTTGGTGTCAGAAATACAATTGATTTTTGTACATTGTGTCTGGATGGTATATCTTTTCCTATCTTTTTAGCTTTTCTAAAAAGCTGTGTCCTATACTTAAACTGAGTCTCTTGTAAGAAATCTCTTGTTGGGTTAATTCTTTAAATCCAGTCTGACCACTTTTATATATGTGTATGTGTGTGTGTGAGAGAGAGATGGAATTTTGAATGTTGCTTATTTTTGCTTGAGCAACTTTTCAGGACAATACATATAGATATACATAAGTTCTTTGACATGACTGTATGTTAAGTAGGGATGATAATGGGGCACCTGGGTGGCTCAGTGGGTTAAAGCCTCTGCCTTTGGCTCAGGTCATGATCGCAGGGTCCTGGGATCTAGAGCCTCATTGGGCTCTCTGCTCAGCAGGGAGCCTGCTTCCCCCCCTCTCTCTGCCTGCCTCTCTGCCTACTTGTAATCTCTCTCTCTGTCAAATAAATAAAGTCTTAAAAAAACAAAAGTAGGGATGGTAATGGTACATATTGGTTTTGTGGGAAATAAATTATTAATTTTAAAAACTTCCAATAATACTTGGAATACAGTTAACACTCAACAGGCTATTATAATTTTTATTAGAGAAACTCAAATTTTTCCCAAATCTTTGCTATTTCAAGTAATCAGCCATGAGCATCCCTGTTCCACTGTGATATAGCATACTGTTATCTCCATAGTATGCCACAACTCAATGCATGGAGGTGCGTATTTACAGTTTTCACAAATAATGACATTTCCTTCTTTCGCCTATAGAATGACTCTCTTTCATGAGTTATCCCAGAAAACTTTTATTTATAGTACTACCCTCACAAATTTCTTGGTACTTACACACTACTCACTGATTAATGCTTAATAAAATGGATCTGTAATTCTTATTGACAATGGCTACCATTTATGGAGCACTTACGCATATCAGGCACCACAGAAAAATTGCCCAAATCACATAAGTAGTTAATGTTGACTAAGAATCCAGTGTAGTTTGGTCTGGATCTGAAGCCTATGGTCTTAAACATTATGCTATGATTCTTCTAAGAACAAAGATTTTATTCTTGCAACAAGCAAAGATTGAAAGTTTGAATGGGTGGCCCAAAGTCACACAAGAGGTAGCTCCCTAATTTATAGTCTAAGATTTAATTGTAAATTTCTTGTCAACAATAACTATGCCTCTGACTTTCTACTTCCCAAACCACCGGCATAGAGAAAACTCAATAAATGCTGACTCCCTGACTAATATATCTGACCACAGGGTTTCTGTAGTATTCTGCTTACAGACAGCTCAAATGTCGTCCTTGAGCAAATACCTTAACATGTCTTGCATCTCTTAGTTTCTTAACAAAAATGAACAAGTCTCTGGCTGTGTTTATGAAAAAAATAACATACATTGCCTATAAATAAATCAGTTCATTAAATAGGAAGGCATGTCATAGCCTAATACTATAGGTAGCTGTTACTTCCTTACGTAATTGGGGATTTGCCTTCCCCTCTTTGTGACCTCAGCTGTCTTGATAATCGTTTACATTCACCTTGGCTGATAGGATAAAGTAAAGCTGGGACATCACCCCAGGAGTCTTATCACAGTTCTCTCTAGGCTCCTTTATTTTTTGCCCAGGCTATCATCTCTCCCGGACACACTCGTTTTCAATAATCTCCTTGGTCAGAAGTCTGAAGTAACTCAATTTGTTAACAACAACAACAAAAACCTCCCTCTGTCTCTTTCCCTGAATCTGTAGGGTTTTCCCATTCTTATAACATAAGCCTACTCAACATCACCAAATGCCATATAACATTTTGGCTATAGCATTTGCCTTCAAATAAGCTTTTTAAATCAGGTCAGGAGGCATTATGCATCTCATGTGGAGCTGAAAAATAATATTCACCGGCTTTACATAAGCTTGGCTATTGCATTGTAAATTCCACAATATAGGAGGATGGTAATGGTAGTATAGAGGCCCACCCACTCTTTATCATGAAGAGAGACCTTCGTGTTTCTTGCTTATTTATAATGGTATTTTTAATCATCATGTTCCTCAACTATGGCACGTATTCATTTAGTATCTAAAATCCTTCATTATTCTAGAATACTTTTCCTTTTTCAGAAGCATCCACAAAGGTTGCTAATTTTTCTCTTGAGGAAGAATATAATGAATATGCAACAGAAGAGTTGATTGACCCAGGGATGTTACTTCTCCTTTATAGTTTTCTGTAAAAATTTGGGGATCATGCCCTTTTTCATCCAATACAGGTTCAATTGGTAGAAGTAACAGTACTTACTCATCATTAAGAATTGATCCATCACTTTTTAGAAGGCAGTGAATAGTTACACTTACTTTAAAGAGACAAGCTCTATTATTAGAATATCAACTCAGTGGGGTGCCTGGGTAGCTCAGTCAGTTAGGTTAAGTGTCCGATTTTTGATGTCAGCTCTGGTCATGATCTCAAGGTCCTGGGATTGAGCCCCTTGTTGGGCTCCCCACTCTGCAGGGAGTCTGCTTGTGTCCCTCTCCCAGTGCCCCACCCCCACTCATGCTCCCTCTCTCTCTCTCTATCAAATAAGTAAATAAATATTTTTTAAAAAGAGAGAATATCAATTCACATTCCTTTGACTTAAGTATTAGACACACAATTTGAGGAAGTGAAAGAACACTCGAATGGAAGCCAACATACCTGAGACCAAGACTCACTTCTTACCATTAATCTGGTGGATGTTGACTTTGGGGAAGTTACTCAACTTCTTTCACCTTTTACTTCCTCACTTGTAAAATGACAGGTTAAATTACAGAAGTCCCTTCCAGCTACAAGATTGTATACCATTATTTATAATGAAGAAGTAATTCCTATAAAAATCTTAGAATTTAGATTTCTATCTTTTAAATGTTTGATTGTTCTATAACACCAGAAATTAATTGTTTAATTGACATCCCACTAACTTATCTTTACCAGGATTAACAAGTATAACATGTTTTACCAAAGCCATAGCAATTCTACTATGGTGCTGCTTCTTAAAATTTTGCCTTAGGCTAATAAGGTACCTCTTCCAATTAAACCTTAACAATGTACCTACAATTAAGAGTCATTAAACATTCACTCAACAGAGAGCAGTTTATGTGTTTGTTGGAAAAAGTACAACCATAAAGTGACTTTGACCTAATTCTAGAGTCAAACATAAATCTATCTTGTCTGTCTGCTCTATCTATTGTATCTTGTGCTTCTTTATCCAACTTGTTGTTTTTGTATTTCAGTGATGATTATAGAGGCTTTGGCATTTTATTTACCCACCATCCAAGATGAAATTGGCTGTGATGGTATTTTCTTTCTTGGTCCATCCTTTCCACAGAGGTACCAAAAAGAATAGAATCATCAGAGAACTGAGGGTGTAATCTCAGCATTCCTGTACCAAAAGCAATTCACTAACTTCTCTGAACCTTAGGCCTCATTGGGCGTATGTAATACATGTCCCCAGGGCCTGCCTCACAGGATTATCAGGATAAGCAATAAGATAAATGAATGCATTTTGTAAATTGTAAAGTACTAAATGAATGCAAAGTAATATAACACCAATGGTGAATTCCTCACTCAAGTTATTAATTCATTTATACACACTTAGCAAATATTTTGAATACCAGGTATATGGTAGGTATATAGAGTTCTCATCATTGACAATCAGCAGTCAAAAAGGCAGACCAGGAAAGTTTGAGAAATTGTCACAGCAGAGACATGAATAAACATAATGACTAAATGTAATATGTTATCCTGGATGAGATCCTGGAACAGAGAAGAACATGAGGTAAAAAAACAAGGAATAAACTTTAGTTAATAATAATGTATCAACATTGGTTCATAAATCGTAACAAGTGTATTATACTAATGTAACAAATATAAGAGGGGAAAGATATTAAGAGGGAAAGCCTAAACCGAAAACCACAAAAATGAAATCAGATCCTGTGACAATTGAGGGATAACTGTAAGTGGAGCTCTCTCTGAGGAGTGATGTTCCATCTGAAACCTGGATAAAAAGACAGTGCCAGCCAGATCACCCAAGGAAAAAACATTTCCCTCCACAGAAACAGCAAGTACAAAGATCCTAAGGTGGGGACCAATTTCAAATGTTTGAGGAACAGAAATAATCTGTGAGGCTGATGTGTAAAGAGCAAGGGCAAAGGTGGGCTCAGATAAGATCCGAGAATTAGGACTTTTTTTTCAGAAAACTACAAAATGTGCTAGAATTTTGATGTAGTGTAGACCGAGGATGTCATTTACATGAAATGGTGCAGCTGCTCTGTCCTGAAAACGATGTGGAATAAGCCCTGGGGGCCACCTGCTCTGTGCAGGTTAATAAAACTCCATGACACCTACATGCTATTTCCTGAAGCCTAGTTTTGGGGAAGCTGGACTTCAAAGGAGAAATCATAACCGACATGTTTTCATTATTAGCGGAAAGCCAGTTTCCTTTGTGTAAGTACCATAGAAGACACTCCAGATTTTCTGCCCATCAAGTTTCTCAGACAGCATTTCTGTTTATGAGAAGGTCAACTGCCCAGTGTCTAAAGTTATCACCATTATGTCTGCACTCCCCTGGCAGGTTTTTTGGGGTTTTTTCAGTAATAGGTGTCACTGAGAAGTAGTTAGGAGTTCTAAGACCTACTTACATCAAAGGACACTTGAATCATCCAGTCTGTCAACCATAATGGTGTCCTACTCCCTCCCCCCGCCTACCTCAACCCCCCCACCCCTGCACAGACTTCAGCCCGTTTTCATGAAGGATAATATAGCAGCCACCTTTTTGTCCCTCCCTTTGCCTCAGTCTCCCTGGCTTGGCCCATAAGCTATAGCAACTCCAAACTCTGCCTTGGCCAGTATGCAAGTGCTTTTCACTGCTTTAAGTTCTGGGGACTCAGAACTGTGTGAAAGCAGGCACCGAAGAGAAAGGCAATGTGAGAGAGTAGCAGGAGCACTGGATCGGGAGTCAACAAAAACAAGTTGTAGTTTAGAGGCTGCCCTTTCAGAGCCTCCATCCCCTGGTGCGTGCCATCATGATAGACTTTCCCTGCTGTTCTGACCAGGCCATGGTGGGAATTAAGTAGCTGTTCAGTGTGGAAAGTGCTTTGTGAACCTAGGCTGCTACGTAAAAATGGGAAGAGGGAGAAATGGAGTAGTTTCAAGCTGGTGAGTTTATTTCAGTGGACCATCAGTTATGGAAAGAACACCAAGGAAGCATGATAGAGGGTTGGGAGGGAAAACTAAACCCTTGGTCATCAAGGAGGTAGGAGTTACATACTATGGAGCAGAGATCCATGCATTCAGGGGCCACCGTACTGTCCAACTTGAGGGGGTGCCACTTGCATTGTAATCTATGCGTATAGTTGAAAGAATTGAATAATGATGTGAGTGCACAGTAATTAAAGAATAAGCAGTAAGTGCTGTAGAGCTAGCTCAATGGCCAGAATAGGACTTCAGCTATTGGGTCGAAGAGGAAACGTCCTCAGTGGAAAGAGAAGAGAGACAAAGACCTTTACCAAAAAGAAGAGCCCGAGAATGATTCTTTAGGTATGTTTTTCAGCAGGAGTAAGAAAAAATGGTTGCCTTTCTTGTTCTTTTCTGAAATTTCTTTTAAAAACACAGGAATAGTTTAGGGACTTAAAAAATACCATGGCTCCCACCTTTTCTTTTTCAATTCAAACAGTTCTAAGTATCTGTTCTAAAAACATCTGGAAAGGCTCAAAGAGAAGAATGAGGTGCCCAACATTTGTGTTTGCCTTGTCTTTTTATTGACCCATGATCTGTTAACTTCTGTTCCTCATCCAATAGAAAGGAAGGCATAAATGTCTTTCGGAAACTTGGTATGTATTCAAACTCAGAACAAGCCTTTTGGTTGCTGTTGAGCTAAGGGATTAAATATCCCTTAGAACATCCTTTCCAATAACACTAGCCACTCAGAGTGTGTTTGTGTGCGTGTGTGTGTGTGTGTGTGTGTGTGTGTGTGTGTGTGTACTTCGTGTTCCACATCCACTGTTCATGAAAAACTTTTTACTCTTCAATAAGATAAAAACAGTTAGGGCTTCTCTAGGCCCAACATTTCATAATATTACAAAACATTTGAGTTAAATAGGTAAGATTTTAGTTAAACTTGTGATTCTCAGAATTAAATTTGCTGCTAGGAGTGTTACCGATATTTGAGTAAATAATGTTAAAGCCCAAAGCATATCTGCAAAGCTGGGTCAGTCAAGACCAATTTTTGCTGTGGTCATTTTTTGGTCCCTATTTGATTATATGGTTATATGGTGTTGATTTTTTTTTTTTTTTTTGGTAAAAAAAAGAATGCTCTCCCTCTCTCATTTTGTGGTTGATGTTTTATTTCATATCTGATTAGTGCCTGCCGTCATCACAGCTTCTCTGCCTCAGTGGGTTGGCTGGGAATTTTTTCTTCTGATCATTATTGTATTACCTGTGAGAGGAGAGGGAGTGTGAACCCACACTCTGATATTCTGAGGATAAAGATTTGGCAGTAGGGTCATGTCATCATGTCTCCTCTCTTCCTCGGAGTTTTTTGCAAAAACCAAAGCAGTGACTTTCTTCAACACCTGCATCTTTAACAACCAGAGCAGTATAATTACCTTTCTTGAATATTCTATAGAATTGTCAAACAGCAATTTTCTTTTAGAAGACAGGCTTTTAAATAATGTCGTTTACATACAGAGTTTAACATCTCAAAAGCTAAAAATCTAATTACAAGAATCTGAAATTTACTGCATGTTTATAATTTGATCTTATAAAATTGCTAAATCAGAGCACCTTTAACATACATTACAAGGCTGGAAAAATACATATAGTGAGACAAAATTAAATATTTTGGAATTTCTTGAATGTATGTTAATTCCCGTTAATATTCCTATATTAACACTACTTGACATTTTATTGCCTTTCTCTTGAATGCAACCTGTTTGTGGAGAGAGGTGGCTCCCAGTGACATGATTTATCAAGATCATCTGATGTCATCATTTCCTCTTTGTTAATGAAAAGTACCAATATTTTAAAAAGGACTGACATCGTACCTTATGTATAGACGATAAATGGCATATTCAAGCAAGCTGAGACAATTCTTCCAATGGATATACCAGATAGGAATGCCAATACTAAATAATAAGATTAGAATTTTGGTAATGTACTGCCATTTGATAAAGTGGGTCATGTCCAGATTGTATAAACACTTATCATTTTGTCATCCTGACTTTATAATTTTTGAAGTGCAGATGGGATTGCCAACCATTGGAAGCAGTGGTACTTCAAAATTCTACTACAAGGTCAATGTTAAAGTAGAAAATCTAACAGAATACCACAGGATTTCATTCCGGTATAAGCTTGAAATTACTGTTATGAAATGTAGGAGTGTACCTATGAAACTATGACTTACAAAAATTAAAGAGTATCTTTTATAATCTTAAAATTGACACTGGCAATTCCTCTGTTGCCTCATGTTATTCTCAGAATGTCTGATCAGCTACGTTTTCCTTCTGTGCTTCAGGATTTCTGTTCTTTATGCCACTTTGTGTCCAAGGATTCTGCAAATCTTTGTATCTTTTCCTAAGCATGTTCTCTACAACAAAGCTATTCAGCCTGGAGTCTAATGTACAGCCTTTCCAAGCTCTTCCTCAAAAGCACACTGTTCTAAAAACATACATATAGACACTACACACAAATTTAAAAAAGAATTTTAATAGAGTCTCACATGGCATTGTTTTGAACTTCCATCAACTGTCTAGATAACTAGTGTTTGTTCATACCATTCCATTCTATAGAAATAGAACTGTCAAATAAAATAATTTTTATACTGTTTGTATCTTGGTCATATACAATATGATTTTTTTGTGTGTCTGAAATCTTCAATATGCCAGAAGGAAGAATCACAAAGTCTGAAATGCTGGAGATATATTCTTTATGCTCTGATGCCAAGTTTAAATCTTGACATTTCCTGTTAGGAAAATAACATTTGAAAAAGGAAATGATACTCAAAATATTCCACCTAGTCACGAACAATTCTCAATAGCCATATTTTATTATATAAACCGTGTTGCGATCCCTAGTTCTCTCCTGTATTTCTAGGTCCTCCATAAAATGTACACATATGATGGTAGATATGTTTGTACACAGGACACGTGTATTTCACATGCAAGCACCGGCAAGCAAGAGTTGCATTTTCATCCAACTTCTAGACGGCCCTAATGTCACGGAAGTAACAAACGATTCTCTCCCTTCTCTCTTTTTCCTTTTGCTTTCTCAAGCCACTGCTTTATATTTTATAGGGTCTCTCCCATACTATCTTAACTGGATTAGAGAGTAAGGACAAGCTTTCTCCATTACAAAATTCTCATTTAATCCTTATCCACACTTAATTTATCAAATTAAATCAGACAAGATTGATGCCGGGGCCTTTCACACTGGACATCGTGTGTAAAATTGGCAGACAAGGGTTTGTAAAGGGTGCCCACCATGACTTGTCATACCATCTTGCCTCAGCCTCAGCTGCCCTCGCGTCCATCCAGGCGGGGTCAGGATGCTTCTTGGTGTTACACTGTGGGCTCTGCAGGGGAACAGAGAGCTACACAGCCTCCAGCAGAGTTCCTTATTACGCCCTCGGCCCCCTTCACCTGCCCCAGCCATTCAAAATAACATCACACCATAAAATATTCATGAACCGCGCAATGCTGCAGCAAGGGCTCGCTACTGCAGGTGGCTGGTACATCAGTAATTGCCCAATACTTCCCTCCACAGCGTAAAATTGTTTTCATTATGTGTCATGAACACAGAGCCAAGCAAAGCCCTCTTGAGTGGTTTCCCAAGGGCTGGAGGGAGGTGGTACTTAACTTAAACAGGCGCTTTTTGGCTTAGATTTCAAAAAAAAAAAAAAAGGAGAAGCCAGTGAAAGCTCATCATTAACTCTCCTTCTAAGTGCAACAAAAAGCAGAAGCTCATGCAAAACTCCCATAAAGATTATCCTAAATGTCTCAGTTACGAGGAAGAGCTTTAGGGGCTTTAGCGGGTCTTACGCTACTTGAAGCCGCTCCGGCAGAGAAGAGAATAACTTTCCACCTGACTGAAGTTCCCATGGAGTGCCAAGCTAGGGGAGAAGCAGGTTTCAGCAATAAACTCCGGCATTGTGAGGCAATAATGCCCAGCCAGGTCCCCCCATTTTGATTCAAGGGTGTCTTTTTCTTTCCCCCCTGTGGAGGACTAATCACAGCTCCACTTTGTTTAATTGCAGCAAAGAGAGAAATGTGTTTAAGAAGTCATTCTGGACCCCTTTAAGTGAATGCTGGTGTTCTTCGAGGACAACAAACAGGATGCATAATAAATAAGATTTAATTTTCAGATCAAAATAGGCAGAGTTAAAGATTTTTAGTGACTGATCTGGGAGAGATGCAGCGGAAAAGAGAATAGAAACTGGGGGAGGAAAAAGGTGGGGGGAGCAACAAGTGGGATTAAAGTCTGGGTTTTACGTGGCACAAGCTGTTTCTGCGAGGTGGGAGGATCCTTACAGGAAAGGACTCTTTGCAGAACAGGGAGCTAGCAGTTTTTCCCAGCATTTTGATCCTGATTTGGAAAGAAAGAAGGAGGAAAGGAAAAAAGAGACGAAAGAAAGGAAAGCAAAAAGGAAGATCCTGATTATGAACCATGTCAAACCTTGATCACTGGCACAGATTTGTTTCCCCTTGTTTTCCAGCTCAGGCCCAGCAAATGTCGGGCGCTGTGTGTGCCTTGGGATGGCCCCAGGGTCGTGAACTCGGGGGGGGGGGGGGGGTGCTGCGGGGAAGGGTTGGGGGGGAAGGAGCAGCATTTATCCATCACAGGCTTTCTTTCTGAGTTTGACAAAACTCAGCCACAGACCAAATGAATGGGGAAGCTTCCTTTTTCATCCATTTAAAACCGATTTCTTCCCACTCTGGCCTTCAGAACCTCCTCTTAAAGGAAAGCTGACTATTTCCCTCTTGGAAGATGCGTTTTAGCTGACTTTTATCACTTTCTTTAAAAATTGTTTACCATGGATGATATGGCCAAATCACTCAATTACGCAGCTACCTTAAATGGTCTCACTGGATTTGAAAAACGTGTAAGATGAATTCCCCATGTTCGAAACCATGACCTCTAAATTCCCGACTTGTCTTTTTTCTTCTCCTGAAAGGAGTATTCATCAACTCCTCTAGAGAGAAATTATTAAATCTTCTTTTAAAATTTTATGGCACCATTTTGACCGCATTTTCTTTCACTAACACAGAATCCATTGATAACAAATGGACCATAGACAACTGTCAGTGTCACAAACTGAAGAAGGCAGTGGGCATAGAGCTTCTCCCTAGCATCTGCTGCAGGGGGTTTTCCTCTGGGTAAAGTGGAAGTTGTGAGCTTATTTAGCATCCTGCAAAAGCAAGGTAGAGTGAGTGTGTGTGTGTGTGTGTGCGTGCGCGCGCGCGCGTGCATGTGCACGTGTGTGTGTGTGTGTGTGTCTGGCATATACATATGTATCATGAATGATGGATTTCCTTTGCATCTGGTAACTATAGACTTTTTTCCCCCCTGAATACAGCAAATGACTGTTTCAAAATGAAAAACCCACTATGTGTTTGAATGTTGTATTATGCCTAGTCCCTTTTTGAGTGAAAGGCGGCTTTAAAAAGTTAGGTATATCATTGCCAAAAAGGGGCTAAATAGTATTGTCAGCATTTTGAGAAGGAATCGGTCCTTTCTCTCCTTCCTTCTCCAGCTCCTTTCTGTACAGCTGTTAGTGACTTCCCGCACTTTTCATATGGATATGTATGTTAATGGCAGGCAATGAACTGGAGATGGAGAGGCCCAAACACAGGCCCCGCTCTTCAGTACACATCAAAAGCCTTGACAAAAGGAACAGTAAAAGAGGCAGCGATCGGGGAGCCTTCACTTTTGTACCCTGAATTAGTTCTGCAAGCAATGAAACTGATCTTTTCTCCTTGCCAGAAAAGTCTGCTGATTTTTGTGAGTGCTCATTAGCACAAGAGGCATTTGTGCAGATAATTGACTGGCGCTCACACCGCGGGCTGTCACAACAGTGCCAGCCAGCAGTGTATGCGCATTTTAATAGTTGTATTTTTTTCTCTTCCTCAGACTTCATGGTTTCTAAGAGATAGCCGTCTTCCAAAGGTTTACACTCTTCTCTGAAGCAGGCTTTAAAAATCTTTTCTTTTGAAAACAGACCACCAAGCTTTCTTTAAAACCTGTTGTCTCTCCTGCCATGTCCATGTGTGCATCCTCTCAAAGGTCTCCTCTCCAACGTGCACGCGAAGGGGCGGAAGTGACCCAGAAGTCGACCCAAAGTGTTTGAGATCAGAGGAGGGCTCAGGTAATGGCGTGGTCCCGGACTACAGACCGCCTCCCGGAGAAATAATAAGTCAAGCGCTCTTCCATTTTCATCACAAGCAACTACCATCATTTCATAAATTTTCAAACTCTTGGGAGACATGGTCTCAAAATCAGAAAACTTCCAAAGAAGATATGCGGTTGGTGGGTGGGGAGGAGCGTCCTTGGAAATCCTCACTGGGCGATGCCTTGACATGAGGCTCTCTTCTGTCTGATGGTACCATCCAGAATGGACTTTGAAGTACCAAAGTGTAGATTTCTGAGGACAATCCAGTGTATGTGCTCGCGGAACCAAGGCACTCAACACTGAACACAGTGTGAATGTTCCTTTCACTGAGTTCTTGCTGACAATTCACAGCTTATCGTAGAAACCTGTGTTCCTTGGTTGACATATGCCTTCTCTCTTTTCTAAAGGAACTTCTAAAACATTTACTTTGTTTAATTATACATTTATCTCTTCTTTGTGTGGAAGAATGTATCTGGGAATTTGGGTGTCACTGCAACAAAATACAGATTTCTCCATGCGTCTTGTCCCAGATGAATGCTCTATCATCACAATATGCTAAATCTCCTGTAATCTATACATGTATTAAGCTGTTTAAGGACGCTATACATTGAATGTTCTCAGGGTACTCTTTTTCTAAAGCCCTTCAGAGGCCTGCCTAGTGGTAACGTGACACATAGCATTATCTTCGAGAGAGAAATAAGTTATTTCCTCAAGATAAGGATGACAGAATGAGTTGAGTGAGTGCGGGAGTCACTTCTCCACTCTCGCTACTTCAGAATGAGAATGAGTTGTCTCTTTTACCCCCCAGGATATATGTTCCTGGCAGCTCAGCTCACTGATAAGCTAGGTTGCTCTGTAAGGGCTCCAGAGAAGGGTAAATAGCTTGGTCAATTCACTGAACATGCTTTTGAATCTGCTCCTTGATGTGCTCTTTAGAAATACGCTCTTGATTTCTCAGAATGTCGTCATTGTGTCAACATTTTCTGAAAAGTTAGCCATTGAATCCGTGATGTGCTGCTTTAGTGGGGGTGTATATTTTCATAACACAGATGAACACCAGCTTAAAGGATTTCAGAAAAAGAATCAAAATAGTCTTGGCATTCTTGTTCACCACCTGGCTTTCCTTGAGTGATATTCTGATAAAGGGAAGTCAGTCATCCTTCCCTAGATGCAGGGTGGGATGTGTGCTATGATGTGGTGTGTTTGGGGGTTGAGACTTTTCCCTTACTGTGCTAATAAATGCAAAGAGGACATCTGAAAGACACATAGATGTTTTCTTTACCAAACTATCATATAAAATCCTATTTAAGAAAAAAGTGCTCAGAGAATAGTAATCCACATATGATGCATAGAATGTACTGTGTCCAAAAATAGACAGAAGATAGGTAAAACAGCTAATAAATAGAAGATAGGAAAAAATACCCACTTTGTGGGATATTATGCTTCCCTCTTCAGAGATACCTGAACTCGTATGGGGAAGTGTAATGAGTATATGTCTTTAATGGTTATTGACTCTCTTTCAAATACCAAATGTTAGAACAGAAATAACAGAATTGTAATTATTCAGAGACATACAGCATCATTCATTCATCAGATCTTTTCGGGCAAATTTCCGGGCGCCAATCAAGGCATTGGGATAAAACATGTCCCTTTCTTCATGGGGGTTACATGGAAAGGGACATGGAAGTAGAAACAGATATTGGTAAATACATGTCAGGTGGCAATACATAGTATTGGGAAAAATAAACCAGGGTACGTTGATAGCTAGTGGTGGGGCTGCTATTTTATGGTGGTCCAGGTCACCTGATTAGAGACTGAAAAAAGTATGCAAGTAAGCCATGTGAATATCTGAGATGAGAGTATGTCAGGATAAGGAAACAGCAAGTTCAAATGTTTTGGGGAGTGTGCTTGGAGAATTGCAAGAGGAGTAAGGAGGATAGAAGAAGTAAAGCTAAATTTAGCTGTATCCAGCATAATGTAGTAGTGTTGGGGTGGCATTGCCTTCTTATTCCTCGTAGTGTGAGTGTTGCCTAGTCATTGGTGGCAACTGTTTTTATATAAATGTATTTAAGACCCATGAGATCCAGTGCCTATAGTGAAATCATTTATGTTGAAGAAACATGATGAAGCCTTGTAATCTTTCTCATATTGAAAGATAGAATTTTCACCACCAATTTTCTTTTTTTCTTTTTTAAGATCATTTATTTATTTATTTATTCGACACAGAGAGAGAGAGCACGTGCAGGAGTGAGCAAGTGGTGGTGAGGGGGAAGAGGAGTAGAGAGGGAGGGAGAGGGACAAACAGACTCTGGGCTGAGCACAGAGCCGAAACAGAGCTCGAACTCATGACCCTGAGATTAAGACCCAAGTCAAAACCAAGAGTCAGATGCCCAACTGATTGAAATACCTAGGGGCCCCTTACCATCAATTTTCTAAATGAGTTTTCATTTATCATCTACTTCTGTTAAGTGTTTTGTTTAATAGATAGAAATGCATCTATAATAGAGTATCGTTTTAAGGGAGAAAGAAGGACTAATTAAGATAAGTCAAATATGAAGGAAATTACTATCCTGCTCATTAGAACACATTTGCTGATAGATGAAAAGTGGGAGATAATCTTTTAAAATGTCTAAGTAAACCATATATCTGATTGTATTTTTTAAGATTTTTTATTTATTTGAGAGAGAGAGAGTGAGAGAGAGCATGAGAGTGGGGTGAGGGGCAGAGGGAGAAGCAGACTCCCCACTGAGCAGGGAGCCTGATGAGAGACTTGATCCCAGGACTCCAGGATCACGACCTGAGCTGAAGGCAGATGTTTAATCCACCAAGCTACCCAGGTGCCACTCTGATTACATTTGTAGGCAGTGAATATATTCTGGGAGAGATATGTGTTTGATGAACTGACATAATTCAAGTCAGAACATAAATACACAAAGAGACCTTACTATGTACTGTGGGATTTGCAGACCCCCCAGCCTGAGAGAAAAGCAAAGTGATATCAGTGGAAAGTGCCCATCTTGTCTAGAAGCAACAGCCTCATCTAATTCAGTGAGGGGCAGAGGACCCAGTAATTCAGGATTTTCTGATTTTTCAAGAGGAGTCATATATCTGGATTAATGTTTATACGAAATCACCCAGTTTTTAACTGTTGACAAATGATTTTAAGACACGTAAATAGAACATGGCTATGGGCCAAATTCTGTCTACTGCTGTATAGTTTGCAGCTTCTAATTTGAAGAAGTCTTGGCAGCTCTTTCTGTCCATGGGTCCTATCCTCATGCTTTAGTAAAACCACCTTTTTGCACACAAAAAAAAAAAAAAGAAAAGAAAAAGTCTTAAAGATGAATTTTTTCCAGGTAAATATGTTTCTAAAAATGGAAATAAACATACCCCAATTGTTATTTTTAAAAATTTTAAATATGTTAGTCTTTACTTTTATTTATTTATTTTTTAACAGCTCTACACCCATTGTGGAGCTTGAACTCTTAACTCGGAAGTCAAGAGCTGCATGTTCCACCAACTGAGCCAGCCAGGCTTCCCAATATGCCCCAATTTTTCATTTTTTAGCACGTATTTTATATATAAACATTTCTTACAAAGAGGGATTCTGCATGGTACTATAGCGTTTTCACATTGTGCTTGGTGTTATGTGCCTATTTCAACACTTTCGTACTGCCCATAAACCATGAACTAATAAAGTTGATGAAGACTTCAAGTAGAATATGCTAGAGCTGATGTTTGACCTAAATCATTAGCACTTACTCCAGCATTTCCCAGTGTTTCAGTCCAGATGGTTGAAACGTAAAAAGCCTTTGTTATTCATAGTCTACAAACCATATAGTTCCTTACTGCTAGTCAGCTAGACATGACTAAGTCACAGTCCCTGCCCTCAGCACACTGACAAACTACTATGAGCATGTGTGACACACGTAGGGTGTGTGTGGGTGGGTGTGAGTCAGAGAGTATGCTATCTTGCTATTCACAGCATGGTCCCCGGGAGCTTGTTAGAAATGCAATATCCCAGGACCTGCTGTAAACCTACTGAACCAGAATCTCTACCTTAACAAGATCCCCCATGATTTGTAAGCACAGTGAAATTTGACAAGTCTTACTATAGCAAAAGTTGTAACAAAGAGCTAACTACTGAAGGGAGAGGTCACTATTGGCTGTGGGGCCTCCAGATGTCAAAAGAGAAAGTTGACCTCGAGCTAAGAAATGAAAGATGGTAAAGACCAGAGAAATGTCCTTCCTTATGTGGATTCACACAGCACTGAGGACTTTTGGTTTACAAGTGTCAACTCCAATTCTGGCCACTCACTTTAGCTACCTACTAAGAACACTCCCAGTCCTTTTCCCTGTGGTTCAATGCATCAGCCCAAGCAATAGTGGTTTGATTTTTGATTTTCAAAAGGGATCTGGTCAATTGACTTAACTGGGCTATTGATAAATAAATGCTTTAAAATGCCAATGATTGAGGGCACCTGGTGACTCCGTCGGTTAAGCATCTGCCTTCAGCTCAGGTCATGATCTCACAGTCTTGGGGTCGAGCCCCACATCAGGCTCGCTGCTCAGAGGGGAGTCTGCTTCTCCCTCTGTCCCTCCACCCTGCTTGTGCTTCTGTCTCAAATAAATAAATAAAAAATAATTATAAAAAGCCAGTGAATGAATGGTATGTATCAAGCTTACAGATACATGAATATATTCTAGACCTATCAAATTTTCAAGTAATGTTAAAACAGCTCTGATAAAAATCATGAACTTCAGATTATATTTAAGAGATTAGCTATACCAATGGCTTTCAAAGTTATTTCTCCCTCTCTTTTATATATATAATATAAACATATATATGATTGTCATGCTAGAATGTAAGTTCTATCATGACAAGAGCTTTTATCTGTTTTATTCACCTGATTTCAGTGTCCATTGCATAGGCATGGAATATTTGTTGAATATAACAATTTTTTTCCCCACAAAATAACACTTACCCTTACTATGTATGGAGTACTCTACTATTTCCAATCCTGTTTTATTTCATTGAAAAATGCTGGTTGTGGCCTTTAATAGGCCGCAAGCTGCATTGTGCAAATATTGGTTTGTACTCTACAGACGGGCGCCATGGATGCCAAGAGGAGAGGAAGGGGCGTCTATCGCTAGAGGAGCTCTGGGTTCCTCTGTCGGACTTATGTGTAAGATTCCACCAGAAAATGAATCCAATATTTAAAAAGAAGAGGCCTGAAAACTACTCCTCAAAATCGACTCCCAAGTTGAACAAAAGACTAAATAAACACACACGAAGCCAGAGAAGGGCTGGGAGGAAAGACATGTGCCTGAGGTTTGACAACTAGTTCCTGAGGTGAGGCCAGGGCCAGGCTCGTTGGTTTCAAGTCCTTCCATCTTTCCACCTTTGAATGAGATGAAGTTGTGACATCCCTAAGAGATCTGTGAAATATGAACCCCACTAATGTAAAGGAAGGCACCAGCACACCACGCTGCCTCTACATTTGGGTCATATGTTGAGTTTATGGTTTGCCATTTTTGGTTGATACCTTTTGTTTGGGGGAGAGTGCGGTTGTGTTCGTTAGAATTTTTGCTCAAATTTGTATCTCAAATACGCGTTTAAACATTATATTTACTGACATTTGTAAAAACCTCACTTGAAGTGTAAGTTAAAACTATGTTGTGGACTACTATCATTTTATCTTCAGTGGCATAAAGAACACATTTAAGTATCTTCCAACTATCATCAGAGATAAGGGCCTGCTAGACATTTTAGATCTGGATAAACAGTATCAGAATATCATATTACTTGGCTTTGGTTATTGTTTCAGTAAACCAATCAACATTGCTTGGTACCACCTGTTTAGGAAGTTACCATAATTTTTAGGAGAGAGAAACATGTGTGCTGATCAATACCATCTCCTTGTTTTGTCTCTTTCTTCCTCTTTCTGGAGATCTCCATCACAGAAACTGTATCTGTTGACAAGGGGAGACGTGAAATAACATTTTAGCAAGAAAGTAATTAATTGCAAGTTTTGATTCTTAAAAATTGGTTATCATCTGAGTTGGACATAGCTGACTTGTTCTTCCTTGAGGTCGTAACCCTTATGGCTAGAATACATTTTTCACAGCTCTATCCATGGTTTCCTACCATTCTTCAAATGCCACCTTCTTGGAGATACCTTCTCTGAGCACTTTCCTGAGGTAACTCTTTCTCACCATTACCTGTCCCGATCAGAGTCTTCTCCAAACTGCTTGTTCTGGCATTGGCTTGGGTCACCTCCCTACTAGACTAGAAGCCTCGTGAGGGCAGGCTTCCCTTCTTTATCCTCAGTGCCTGAAATATGTGTGGCATATAGCATGCACTCAATAATATTTGGAATGAATGAATGAATTCGTGTAAGGTTGATGGCATATTTGACATTTCAGATAATGTTTTGCGGGTCAGATTTGTTAAATTAGCAACACTCTCTTCAATAGCATTAGTTCCTGTTCAGGTGGCTCCACAATTTCAAGGGGTTTCTCTTCTAAAGGACCATTTCTAGATCAGTTGCTTAAAACCCAAAATAAATTTTCCCATGAAATCCCTGTTTTCATAGTGATTCTTTCGGTACATTCTTGTTACCCAGAATGTACAGAGTTATCCCCGCCAGCAGTCTTGAGCCCTAAGTCTCAACCTGAGTCCAAATTGTTGAGTTTGAATTGTTTCTGGACCAAACTGGTGGGTCTGAGGCCTGAACTCTGAATCTCTACAATCTGTAATTTTATCAAAGTTTTAACACTTTCTGAGTTTTGGAAGGAGCAGAGAGGCAGAGGGAGGAAAGTAGGGGTTGGTTGGAGGCTTGGGGACTGAACAGGTAGAAGAAGAGTGCATTGCCAGCATCGGAGGAGGAAAAGAAAGGGGCAGTCTTGCAGAGGTTGAGGCTGAGTTCAAGTTCTGCTTGCTCCCCCACTAGGGATGATAATGGGATCAGGTGCCAGAGGAGGGCCATGGGTGCAAGGTGGACCTGGTGGTAGGAGAAGGCTAGAACAGGGGTCATTGTCAGGGGAGAGAGGGCCCCACCATTATGAACAGTCATGCCTTAACCATTTTCCAGGTATTTTATATCTGCCACTTCATTGAATTCTCAAAACAGGGTTTTAGGCAGTTATATTTTTGTCCATTTTACCGATAAGGAAACTGGAGATCAGAGACGTTAAGGAATATGCCCACGGTTGCCAGTTAGTGGCAGAGCTGGACATGAAACCAGGTCCCACAGGATTGCAAACCTGTTCTCTTAACTGCTTCATGACTCACACTCTCTCCCCTACCCTTCTTAAATGAGTGGGGTAGACAGAGGCAAACACAAACAGCAGTATAGCAAAGTTTTATTGATTTGGGAGCCAGTTAGATGTGTCATAGTGTTTCAGTTTTATGATTGTTGTCTCTTGGGTTGACTTCGCCCCCCAGCTTTATTAAGATATAATTGACAATAAAAATTGTATACATTTAAAGTGTGCCGTGTGATGATTTTATATAGAGAAACAGACAGAAAGTGAAGGAGAGAGTCAAGCTAATTAACACATCTGTCACCTCATAGTTACCATTCTTGTGTGTGTATGTGGTGAGAACACTGAAGATCTATCTACTCTCTTCACAATTTTCAAGTATACGATACAGCAATATTAACTGTAGTCACCATGCTGTACATTAGATCCTCAGAGCGTATTCATTTTATAACTGAAAATCTGTATCTTTATATCAACATCTCCCTAGTACCCCCACCCCTTAGTCCCTGGTAACCACCATTCTGCTGTTTGCTTCTGTGAGTTCTACTTTTTTAGATTCTACGCATAAGTGAGATAATACAGTATTTGTCTTTCTGTGTCTGGCTTATTTCACTTAGCATCATGCCCTCCAGGTTTATTCACGTAGTCGCAAATGACAGGATTTCCTTCTTTATGTGGCTAAATAATATTCCATTGTGTGTATGTATGTGTGTAGATATATCACATTTTTAATCCCTTTATCCATTGGCAGTCAGGTATGTCCATATCTTGGCTGTTGTAAATACTGCTGCCGTGAACATGGGAGAGGAGATATCTCTGAGATACTGATTTCACTTCCTTTGGATATATACCCACAAGTGGTATTGCTGGATCATATAATCATTTTATTTTTAATTTTTGGAGAAACTCCATACTGTTTTCCACAGTGGCTGCACCCGTTTACATTCTCATCAACAGTGCCCATGTATTCTATATTTTTCTAAGCCCTCGCCAGCACTTGTTATCTCTTGTATTTTTGATAACAGCTTCTCAAGTTGACTTTTTAAAAACAACTTTTCTATTTCTTTTTCATTTTCTCATGGTCTCACACATTCATTTCTTGTACATATACCCAGGTTTGAGAGAGGTGGGATGGGAGTATCTAACTGCTAGGACAGAGAGGGAAATTGGAAGGGCGCTTGTCATTCCTTCTTCCCGCTGCTCACTGCTCATATTGCCTCTGGACAAAGCTGTTCTTTACTCCTGGGTTTACTTAGGCCTTGTCCTCAGTAGAGATGATACCCTGGCAGAATTTCCAAGTGGTGAAAAGGGTACTTATGGAACTCCTTTCAATTCAATAAGTAACTCTACACAACTTTAAAAGCACAGCTGTGGTGAATACAGCAGGCCATGCAAAGGTGAACAAGGCATGGGTCCTTGTTTCAAGAGCCTTAAGAATAGGAAGGAATATTCATACCTGAACTACAATGCGTGTAAAAAATAGTAGAATTCAATGGAAGGAAATCTTACTCCTTTTCAATTAAAAAGGCAATGCAAATTTGTTGTAAACATTCAAAAATCCAAAGTCTTAAAAAATTAAATACCCTCTTTATCCTATCCCATTATCATCTTTACTGGTAAATACCATTATCCAGTTAAATGTCCATCCTTCTAGAACTTTTTCTATGAATTCACAAGCCTGTCTATATATACCTACACAGCCTTTCTCTTTTATTATCCCCCTTCTTTCCACAAAAATGACATCATACTATACTCAGTACTTTGTAGGTTTACTTTTTTCTTTTGCCCTATTTATATGTTGAAATTCTTTTCTTGACAGTATGCAACAAACTACTTAGTTCTTTTTTACCTGCTGTAAAATATTCTAATACATAACTGCAATCTAATCTGAACCTTTCTTTATTGATGAGCATTTACGTTGGTTTTTTTGCAAGTGCTAACAGTGCCACATGAACGTTCTTTTATGTACGAGTATATTTTTATGGGATTGGTTTTTGAAGGGAAATTCCTCTGTTAATGGTGTTTTAAAAGATTTTCTAGAGACTGATAGGATGCCCTCTACAAAAGACCATAATAATGTACAAAATGAGTAAATCTGGTTGTAAGGAATCAGAGGAAAGTTACTGGCCTTGAGGGATGAATGGGAATTCCACAGGCGGAGTTGGGGAAGGGAAGGGTCGATGAAGGAACAGCATGCGGAAAAGGAACAGAGACTGTGGAGCCTACAGCTGACACATACAAAATGGAGTAGGAGAGTTGACTAGAGGATGAGGTGTTGGGGGAATAGAGGAAGAAGAGACTGGAAAGCATCTTTAATGAGGCTAAACTTATTCTTCAGACTCTGGAAAACAGTAAGGCTTCTTGTTGCAGTGGGTGTCATAATTAAGATCAAATCTGTCTTTATACAAGCATTTGTCCATTACCATGGACATCAGTCACTTTTCTGCTGGCTACAACTATCATACTGGGTTTGAAATGTTGCTCTTCTGTTCCATTTTTAATTTCTATCAGTCATCCAAAACAAAACTCAGGATTGTTTTTTTAATTACCTAGGAAGCGTAGGACCAATGTGCCTTTTTTTTTTTTCCCCAAAGATTTTATTTATTTATTTGGCAGAGAGAAAGCGATCACAAGTAGGCAGAGAGGCAGGCAGAGGGAGAGGGGGAAGCAGGCTCCCTGCTGAGCAGAGAGCCTGGATCCCAGGACCCTGAGATCATGACCTGAGCCAAAGGCAGAGGCTTAACCCACTGAGCCACCAGGCGCCCCTAATGTGCGCTTTTGTACCAGTAAAAGTTAAAGCAACTTTACTTCCTTTGTTTTGTTATAAGTTTCTAAACAATATGGATTTCTCCACTGGCTACTTACTTACTTATGGAGGCAAAGAGAGTTTCCAAAACAATGCCTTATTGTTCTTAGTAGATTTAGGATGAAATGAGTGTATTCTTATACAGTGGGGTAAACTGGATTGGAGCAAACCCCCAGATGTTAAAATCACTTGCTTGTTTTTCTTGTAACTCTTGGACAAGGAAGAAAGGGGTTTGTACCGAGAGATTAGCATCCCCACTCTGCAAGTCCTTTGGCATTTGCTAAGCAGTAGACATACTGAGATCTTCCAGGGATATCTCTGCGATAAGGTCTTCTGAGCACCAAAATTCTTTCTCCAAACACTTCAAAAAATATGAGTCAGAAGTAGTTCATATCCAAAGAGCTGGGATAATTTGGAGAAATCCTAAGGATAATTTCTTTAGGTTACACTTTCTAGAGTTATATTCATTTGCCATGAGAACTTCTGATGTAAAGGGTGGTCGGTAGAGCTGGAAAATTATCACTGTTGTAACTGAGAGTTAGGGGGGGTAATATTTGACTTTTTTGCAATAACTTAACCAAACACCCCCAGACAGCATTATTACATTTCCATTTAATGATCTAGTTATTTATATAACACAGAAATTCTCATGTCAGATAGGAAACTTCTTGAGTGCAGGCCGTGTGTGGCATCTGCCTTTGTGTCTCCTACACATCCTAGCACTGTGTCTTGTGTGTTGGAGAAACCCAATAAACATTTGTTGAATGGATGGTTGACAGAACAAATGAATGGAATCAAAAGTGCATTTTGATTTTCATCTACTTCATTAATTCATATACTATCACATTCATTTCCTCTCTAGGCTCATTTCCTTCTTGGAGAATGGAAGAGTCTAAGCAGTGGCTAAGAGATAGGCACCAGTGTTTGAAGACTGGGCTTTTGTGTTGTGTTGTTGTTGCTGTTGTTTTGGCTTCACAAGCGCACTGCACCTTAATGAGATGACTGCCAGGGTATTCACCTCTAATGTTTTGGAAAACAATGTACCTGCTACAGCAGTCCCCATTTATGGAAATGCATGCAAATGTAGAAAAGTATAACTTCATTAAACCAAATCTGTTTTATCACAATCAAATGATTGAAGTAATAAAGGGGCAAAGAAAGAGAATGCTGAATGGTGATGGCCACAACCTGTGAGTGGAGCCTTCTCTGGCTGCTGCTGGTTCAGGACCGGTAATTGCAGGAGGTCTAGACAGAGGAACAGATGCAAAGTAGAGCTTTATTATATCAGACATTTGCCCTACTACGAGACAGTCTAATTGCCCAGGAAATACATTTCTACATGAATTATTCTTAATTTGATTTGAAATAGGCCAATTGTTGTGTTTTATGGAACTTTATCAAATAATAACACGGAGCATTAAATTTAAGAATAGTTTCTCTCCATTTCCAGTGCTTTTGAAAAAGCAAATGAAGTCCTCGAAGATCAAAAGTATGTAAACTTTTCAAATGCATAGGACGTTTGTTTGGCGATGCAGTTAGAACTGTGGGCCTCGCTGTCACCTGCCCGGCTTTCTAAGTTTGCAAAGCTAGCCCTTCAGGTAGTCACTTTTGTTCCATCTGCATAGGTCTTTTTTGAAAGTAAAGAGAAAAATCACATTCCTTTATTGAACTTCAAAGTTTGTTGAAGGCAAAATTTGTTTGTAAAAAAAATAGAGCATATCTTTCGATTCATTAACTTCTTCTAAAAGTGGTTGGTTAAGTTAAATCCTTTACCATTTCAATTCTCAAAGATTTTTTAAAACTTTCCTAAGCATGCAATGTGAATGGTTTTTCTGAAGGAAATGTGACCCGTATAACCAGTTCTCTTTCTCTGATTTTTTAAGGTCCATTAGAAGTGAGTAATTCTCTGTGTCTGTAACTTTATGCCAGTATTTTTAAGAAATTCAATTTTTTTTTCTGCCGGCAGTGAATTTTAAAAGTCTCAAACATGCCCAAACATCTCAGAGGATTTAAAGAAAATTATAATAGTAACTAGTTTCTCCCCCCTCCCTAAAAAAAATAGAGCACACTACTGAAATTATTTAAATTGACTGAACCTTTTAAGCAAGTAAACACATTTTAACTAGGTTTTTTTCCCAATCCCCCCATTCATGCCAACTATAGAAATTAGCCTTCACTCTTCCTTCACTTACACATGGATACACACACTTGCATGGACACAAGAAAAATTTCTTTTCTCCTGTCAGCATTCCTCCTTAACAATGGTTAGATTAGTGGCATGAAGGCGGCCGCAGAGAAAGGACATTCAGGCCAGAAGGCTCCCCACAGGCACAGCTGGTAGGGGTTAATGGCGGCTGAACCTCCCAGCCAGAGCCTTTTCTCTATTGTGTGTTCAACTCCTGGGAAGGAGGGAGACTTGTGACAGCCTCTGGGGTGTAGCGGATCAGAGGTATAGCAACCGGGTCACAGAAGCAGTGTTCCAGGGGGAAGGAGAGTTTCGGACTGCAGGAAAAATGAAGTCTGCGAGACAAATGGCCGTGTCTCTCTCTGCACACAACTGCTGCAGGAAAGTGCAAAGCATTGTTTCATAACACGGCTTATAGCCTTTTAAATCCTATCGTATCTTCACAGGAACAATCGGGCAGGGACATTAAATTGTTCATATTGGAAAGTGGTTGAAATCTGAGTCAAACCCGTACATGTACGGCTAATGTATATTATTAAAGTTTGTGTGTTAATGTCTGGGAGTTCTATTTCCCACGTGGTATAGAGGCTTCAGACACAATGGTCGGGGCTGGGGGGAAGGTTGAGGGGGGAGAAGCTGGGGGCCTCTTGATAAATAGCAGGTTGAAATTTAAGGAGAGAGCGATGAATACGTGTGAGTTTCCAGATAGAGTAGGTGGGCTTGAACACATATCGTGGGATGGGGAGTGGCATGGAGGTAGAACCAGGCTACTGATTTATCTTTCGAATTAAAAACAGGACAAAGCAATAACAACCACCAGTAATGTCAAAACAATTCTAGACATCGGATCTCTTTAATAGATTTTTGTATCTAAACTCGATCAGTGAGGCTTCACAGGCAAAACATGTCTTTCCCAGAGAAGCCAGATTTCTTGAAGAAGGAGAGCTTTATAACTTTGAGGAACACTTATCTGTTAGTGCCACGGAGGTGGGTTTTGTCACAAAACACAATCCCATGGCTCCGGGCCTGGCGAATCGAGGGTCCATAATAAATCTTTGTAGCATAAATGAGGACCCCACAGCCACAGGAACTGGCTCCGCTGTTCATTTTAGCTTAAGAGGTCTACTTGTTTGTAAATCAGAGTAAGGCCCAAGGAGGATGCTTTTTATATTGCTGAAGCGAATTTGTTTCTTTTCAGAATAGCTGAACATCTCTACCAAAGGATGTTAAAACAATTCACTTCCAAATTAACACTGGCCTAATTTCTTTTCAATAAACCTGGCCTTAAGAGCTGTCTAATTGGAGACCCAGTTTTTGGCCACATCGAGGCACTGAATGCTAGAGGCATCCTTATTCTAATGCTTTTGGCTTGCTTTATCTAATTTAAAATTTTAATGCCACTTGATGAAAATTTGCCCTCTACTTGAGTTTGTTTTGACTTATTGTACTCTGGGAAAAGGAAGCAGAGGTCTGGAGGACTGATTAGGGCCCTCAGATCCTACCTGCAGCAGCAACAGTTAATACTTCTACCTCAAGTCACAATAGTTTTTTGGGAAACAATACAGCCCAATGAGCTCATTCAAGTGGGTCTTTTTATGTTGCAACAGGGGAGGTAAAGCAAATGAATCAAAGCCCCGGGTGTTACAACAACACTTTGAGCCAAACTCAAGAGGTTCTGCTTTACTGAACCTTCACGTGTCTTTTTGGGAAAAGATTGGCATCGGGAAGGCACAGAGCTCCTAGGGACTCCCAGTCACGAACCATCCACAGGGTGACCACCTTATTACAGTCATCCTCATTAATGCCTGGAACCTGCTAGAGGATTTGTACCCATGCACTAATTTGGGGCAGTTGGAGTTCAGCCGGCAGCCTGGAGTAACATAACTATTTTAATAGGCCAAAATATGCTTCTGTGGGGAGACAGGATTATAGGTCAGTGTTGTTTGCAAAATTCCCAGGTGTAAAACACCAGGAGCTATTTGATTCACAAATATTCCTTTTATCCCTATCATTTTGTTATAAGCATTGAGGATTATCCTATGATTTTCTCAGAATCCAGGAGTGAGAATACGGAAGCTTTTCCAGCGGACACAGTAAGTCAGTGGGAAGACCAAAAATGCATCCTTGAAGGCACCCATGCTCCACTATAGAAAGTTCCTCCCTCTGTAGAAAGCACTTCATTTTCTTTTCTTTCTACCTTTATTTGGGAGTAAGGGTGTGGCAAATGCGAACAGTCGGAGGGGGTTACGCTTCTATTATCACTGTCAACCCAGGAATCGTAAGAATTAAAGTCCATTCTTTTTTAAAACTCTAGTCTGTTTGACCCAAAACTTGAAAGTCCACATGTGTGTACAAGTGTGTGTGTGTGTGTGTGTGTGTGTGTGTGTACACTTACATTTCTTTTTCATTCGGAAGACGGAAAACAAGTCACACCTGGACGGAGACTTTTCTCTCCTGCCAAGTTTCAACTCATATTGCATTTTTATGACTGTGTTATTATAAATCCCAGAAAATAAGACTAATACCACCTTCTCACAGCAGAGCTCGCAGGTGCTGGTGTAATAAGATACATTTGCATTCCCTGTTTTTATGAATAAAAGAGAAGGTGAGACTGGGGGTGTTTGTTGACCTTATTGCCCTGGTATGTGCGTTAAGCGTACAAAGATACAAAGAAATATTAAATTAAGAACTCAGGAAGAATTGATTCAAATGACAGCCTCGCACATTACGGAGGCTTTGCATTTAATAAACTCCTGATCTCCCTGGGGTGAAGCAATTGATTCAAATAGTTTGTTGTCACATTTTTTAAAATGTAGGTAATTCCATTTTCAAAAACAAATTTAACAGAAGATGCTGTTTACCAAATCACAGCACTGTTTTTAAAACCACTCGCTCCAAGATGGTGTGATACAACCACACAGGACGTGCTAGGGAAAGGGTTAAGCTTTTCTGACTTTCAGATACAATGAAATTATGACAGCAAGAAAATTGTGCCATTTTAGCATGAAAATGCTTGTACAAATACTGTCGTTCCTTCCTTCTTACTTTCTTTATAATGCCTCAGCGATAGCTAAGATGACAGACATTTGACAGGTATCTGTAAGCATACGGCCCAGGCAGCTCATTAAAGTTTTTCTTTCTATGCATCAGCTTTCACAAAGGCAAAAACCCATTAGCATTGACTATTTTGCAGATTAGAAGAATTAAGGGCTTCAAACGTTGGCTTATACCAAGCAATGTCATTTGTGAAGTGATGTTTGCTTTATTATTTCCCTTTCTCTCCCTCTGAAACCAGACTGACATGACTTTAGCTCCACGTAGGGCGTAATGTGCAAACCAAAGGACTGGCTCATCGATGAAAAGAAACACATTCCCTTTTATACATGACTGGAATGGCAAAAAGGGGAGACTTTACATGTACTATTTAGGCTCATTAGAGGACTGATTATGATAGTTCTCTGGTGTAATCTTTAATCGACTTTGACACTAGATTTGCCCCGTTACAAATCCTGTCATGCAAATTAAGTCATTTGTGTTGTTTGATATGGAAAGATCTGCTATGAAATGAAAGATTAGCTCACAGATGAGGCACAAGAGACCGCTGCCCTCATGCACTGTGCAACTGATTACAGGGATGAGAGCGTCCATTTCTCCACCACTGTTAACATTTAGGAAAGGAGATTAAATTAACATGACTTTAGGTCCTCCTGCATGAAGATATTCAAAAGAGATGTTCATGTTTGCATAGCTATTATTCTTGGACTCTCCCAAACAGGTGCTCTGAAGGCAGAGCCCTGATGTCGAGTTATTTTAACCTGTTTTCCATCGGGTGGGATTGTGCGTGTGTACGTTCATGGATGAAATTCCTTTTCTGTCCAGGTGATTGGTGGTGACTGACTAATGGGCAGCATGACAAACCAGGTGGGAGCTCCAGTCGCCCCAGCAAAACGTGATTTATTTGGGCCCCAGACTCCCATCCCACTTTTTGTTTTAAATGTTGGATGGCCATACCCTCAAGTTTTTGACCTAATTGATTGTAAAATGGAGAAGGTGGTGACTTGTAAGGCCTAAGGAGAGATTTTACAAGAAGGCTTGTGTGAAAGATGAAATCTTGAAATGATAACATGAACACTAATGTTATATAATGACTTCAGAAGCTGGACTCCTAAGATCTCTATAACTTAGATTTGTTAAGTATCTTTGGCCCTGAAAATACAAAGTGAATATTAGCAAGAGGTGGGAGAAGAAACTAGATTTAAATGAAATGGTTTCATCCTATAAGTATATCACAGAATAAACCAGTTTGGGTTTTTTTTCCTTCAAAAATCTCTTCAGACTTATAACAAAAAGTTTACCATATTCAGACCAAATCTGACATGACTGGTAAGCAAAGACGTCTACCTAGCGAAGAGTGTTCTATGTGAGTTGAAAGTAGGCATTAAGAATGGTTGATACGAAGGGGGTGCCTGGGTAGCTTAATTGGTAAGTGCTGACTCTTGATTTCAGCTCAGGTCACAATCTCAGGGTCCTGGGATCGAGCCCCATATAGGCCTCTGAGCTCAGTCTGCTTCTTTGCCCCTCTCCCGGTGCTTTCTCTCTCTCTCTCTCAAATAAATAAATCCTAAAAAAAAAAAAAAAAAAAAAAAAAAAAAAAGAATGGTCGACATGAAGAAAATCGTAAGAGACATTATCCCGATGGGCACAGAGAAGCTTTAAAAATAAAGAGTTTGATTTGCTGTGCACAACAGTCATTTAACATTACTGTGATCAAAGACCAGAGGTAAAAGTTGAACTAATTCTTTCCTCCTATGATGCTTCTTGAAATCAGATCTTCGGAAGAGTAGGAAAGCAGCTATGTAAATGAAAAGTTTTTAAAAACTACACTTTAAAACCTAAGCCCTATTAAGTATTTGGCCTCATCAGTTTAAAATTTTTTTTAAAGTGCCACACGTTTAAAATAGGAATTAAAAGTTACCAAATTACTAAGCATAATTTTGCTTCATTGAAAATTATAACAGCAACAAAAAAGTGGTACAATCAAGAGGGCCCAAGGCAAATATAATCCAGTTGTCCTTACCTTCAGTTATTTCTTATTTATAAGCTATGGCCTCCATCCTATTTCCTTTCACAGAGAGTTAAAAAAAAAAAAAAAAGGTGACAAACTATAATGACAGAGTTGCCAGGAAGTGAAAGGTGAAAGGCAGTAGAGCAGTCCGCTGACTGGGAAGTATGTGGGTGCTCTGTGTTTCACGCCCTGGATAAATGTTCTGTGTAATTCGGGGGCTGTCATGGAAGGTACCTTTGATTGAATACTAATGTAAATAGTCATTTAAAAACCCTTTTAAATGATCATAACACAAGTTAGAGTGGCCTCCAGCAGCTTCATCCGTGTATCTTCTTTTGGAACATTTTTAATAGGCATGCTTTGTCTTTTGAGTGAGTCACACACCTCTGTTTTGATTAACTTTGATCAAATTTGGAGATTTTGCTTCCCTTGTAGCTAGGTAGAGAATTATCCATTTAGATATCAGCAAGGAATTTTAATGAATGAGTAACATGTAGGTTTTCCTTGGCAATACCCGGGGGGAAACTAGTCTGTGATAGACTTTCACTAAAGATTGGAGGAAGTTTTCACTATTTCCCATACTCACCCCACCACGCTATAGGAAATGGTCACAAATATCTCATTCCCCTTGATATTCATGGAAGACCTAGGCATATATTTTTTAAAGATTTTATGTTTCATTAATTTCTACACCCAACGTAGGGCTCAAACTCACAACTCTGAGATCAAGATTCAGCTACTCTACTGACTGAGCCAACCAGGTGCCCCCAGGCACATTTTTAATAATGTGAATTTGTATGAAATTATAAAAGTACAGAGGGATGAATCCTAAAAAAAATAGATAAATGAAGAAAAATTAAAATGAGTTCTGCATAATAAAAGGAAGTTGAAATTTCTATAAGTAAAAAAATGATTAAATACTATTGCTTTTGTTACCATTGCACTGACATTTCCATGACTGAGATCTCCTATAGTTTATGACAATGTTTCATTCATAAGCCATAATCCTTGCTATTAAGGTAGTACTTCTAATTTAATTTTGTTGCACAATAAGCTACATTGTTGCTATTCCTCAACTATCCCCTTGGCTTGGGGACCTAGACTTGCACATTTATTGTTTGGGGGCCACTGATTGGCAGTCTCAAATGGTGTGCTGGCACCTCAGACAGGGCAGTGCTTCTCAAACTGAAGCCTGTGTTAGAATCACCAGGAGGTGGGGAGCCTGGGTGGCTCAGTCCATTGAGCCTTTGACTCGTGATTTCAGCTCAGGTCATGATCTCTTGGGTTGTGGGATCGAGCTCCACCTTGGGCTCCACAGTCAGTGGGAAGTCTGCTTGAGATTCCCTCCCTCTCCTCCTGCCCCTTCCTCTACTCTCTCTCTCTCCCCCTGCCCTCTCCCCCTCTTTCATAAATAAGTAAATCTTAAAAAAGAAGAAGAAGAAGAAGAAGAAGAAGAAGAAGAAGAAGAAGAAGAATCATCATCACTGGGAGGGTTTGTTAAAACATATATTTGGAGGCTCACCTGCAAATTTTCTCATTCAGTTGTTGGGAGTGAGATTTTGTATTTCCAGCAAGTTGCTTGATACTGATACTGGTCCAGGGACCACGCTTTGTAAACCGTTAAGATAGGATATCATCAAGATTACTGAGGGCATGAGATTTCCACATGGGACAATCTCTGAGCCCAAGGGAGAAAAGAAATTAATTACCATTTGACTTCCTTTAATGTTCTCTTTCTCTCTTTTCCTTTTAATGTAGGCAAAATCCAACTTTAGTTCTCAAAATATATTTTTCAATTTTTATTGATATTCTAATGTACTTTTCCATAGACGAATACGATATCTAGGACATCATAAGTCCTTAATAAAGGGACGCCTGGGTGGCTCAGTCAGTTAAGCCGCTGCCTTCGGCTCAGGTCATGATCCCAGGGTCCTGGAATCGAGTCCCGCGTTGGGCTCCTTGGTCGGCAGGGAGCCTGCTTCTCCCTCTGCCTGCTCTGCCTGCCATTCCCCCTGCTTGTGCTCTCTCTCTCTGACAAATAAATAAATAAAATCTTTAAAAAAAATCCTTAATAAATATTTTTTACTGTGTTTTGACACATAGTTTTGATACATAGGATTATGTGGTGCTGCTGATTAAGGAAATTTTAAACACCTAATCTCCATCATTTTGTGGCAAAATATATTTTTAGTTCTGTTGGATACCATGACAACATCTGAAGATGTGGTGGTGGTGGTGATAGGCTCTCATTTTCCAGCAAGAGCAAACGAGACATCACTGTGAGGGAAAAAGTCAAGGGCTAACATACCTTGATTGGAATCTTGTCTCAGTGATACACCTTTGTGAGGCTTTGGGAATATCACTCTGGCTTTTTTGAGCTTCAGTTTTCTCATTGGTAGGGTGGGTGAAAATAGTATCTCTGAGTTTAGGGAAGGTTAAATGGGTTATTGAGTGTGAAGAGCTTACTAATAATGTTAGGTGCCTGGCACAGAGTTGAGTACTCCAAAATGTTGACTGCTATTAAAATAATATAGACACCAAAAACTTGTAAGAATACACTTTTATGGCCTATAAATGTCCTTAAATTTTTAAACATAAATACAGGAAGTGTCCCAAACCCATTTGTATATAGAAAGCCATGCTATTGGCACTTCAGAAGTGTACCTCCAGCCATCTTGCACCTGTCATCTTGTCCCTGTCACTATTTCCAGCCTAAGCCTAAATTCTTCTTGGCTGTGCCTTTCCATGCCTCTATCTCTGAAAATTCTGATATCCGCGTTAATGACCCTTTAAATGCCCGTGAGTCCTTGTTCCTTGATTTCCCAAGATTTGACAAGTATAGCCATCCACCACCGGCAGCAAATCTTTTTTCTTGCTCTCCTTGATATCTGCTCCATGTCCAAAATTCAAAATTTTCAATCCTAAAATGTTATTGTCTGACCTCTTATACCTCTAAATCCCCCATACTCCTGTCTTCACTCATGGCTTTCATTGTGGCCTACTCCTCCTCTGCCCATATTATTCTCCTTGATATTGTTTGTTTGTTGAGCTGCTTATTTTTCTGTACCTACAATGTGGTAAACCCTGGCTAAGCACTACTAGAGGTAGAGAGACAAAATACAGTCTGTCTTCACAGAGCTCTTGACCTATGGAGGAAGACAATCTATTAAACCAACAAGGGTGAAATGATGTGTGAAGGATCATGGTGGAGGAATATACTGGCTACTCAGAAACTTAGGTGAATAGACAGTTTCCCAGAGAATGTGATGCTTGGGTCTCAAAAGACAAGTAGAATTGGCCATATGGATACAGAGAAACGATGTAAGAGTTAAGGAGAGTGTAAGTGCTGACATGGAGATCTAGAAAGGTTTAGAATGTTTCAGGAAACTTCAAATAGTTAGACATGACTTCAGCACAAAGTGCAGGTAGGAGATACTTAGAGAAAGGTGGACCTGGTAATCAGGGGTCAGATCACAGAAGTGTTTGTGTGCTTTACCAGGGAGACATATGATCTGATTTGCTAGATCCTGTCACAGTTAGAAAGAACACTCTGGCCTTAAGACTGGCTGCAGGGACACCACTTGGGTGCCATTGCACACGTCCAGGCAGGAAATGGTAAGGGTCCGAACCAGGGCAGAGACTGACTCAGTTGCTGGGTTTCCCTCCTCTCTTCCCATGCTGAACTCTGTCATCAATCATGCCAACCCTGATTTCACTAAACTTTTAAAAGTCTTTAAAATATACATATCCTTTGAGTCAATAATTTTACATCTTGGAATTTAACTGAGAGAAGTCCTTAAAGACAGGTGTATAAAAATGAAATAAGACTATAAAAATATTTATAAATAGTCTAATTTTCCACTAATAGAAGATTAATTAAATACATTTTGCTACAATATTCAATGCTATCTGAGGCAACCATTAAAGTGATCATGAAACTGACTTTTCGACCCTAAACCCCAAATAGTAAACTGAGTTAATTTGCAAGATTCTCAAACCAACTTTCTTCTCAACACCTGTTTTTTGTCTCTCTCGTAAATTGATTCCCCAGCCTTTGAGATCCTTGATGTCAGGATATTGGCATTGGCCTGAGATATCTCTTGCCATGTTAATTTTCCTACTGCAGTTTTCCTGAAAGCCTGCCTTACTTTGGGAGCCTTGCTTTGGGAATACTAAGCTGCCAATCTCCTACTAGGTTTGGGGCAAGCTGGGCCTTTTCTTTCATATGTTAATTAATTACTGTAAAGGCAAAAGCTTTTTTCGGCTCTGCAGCTGACCAGACTTGTGGTTCTGGTCTATGGCCCTAATGGAAGTATTTTCCAGCACATTTAATCAATCACTGACTTAAGGTGAAACACCAAGACTAAACTACAGTGCTCATTCATCATTCATTCACTCATCTGACAAAATCTTATTGAAGAACATTCTGGGCATGGCACTGTAAGTTGGAATGGGGAAGAATCATATACGTATTTATAGCCTGGATCCTGTTCTTGAGGAGTTTGTACTCATGTAAGGGATTCCATAAAATGACACATAAGAAGAGTGTCAAGTGAGAGATTAGATAGGACAAAAACAACAGCAGTAGACTGAATAACAGTAAATGACATTTGTATAGAGTATTCGACCATGTACAATTTATATTTCACATACATTAGAGTGCTCTTGTAAAGCAGGTGTCACCAAATCCATATATGTATGTGAAGTGTTCAAGAGAGAAGGAAAGCACCTTGGGCTGGAGTGATCAGCCCAAGAAGCAGCATTTGAATGAGAATGTGAAGGGGAATAGGACTCAAATAGGTATATAGGAAGAAAGGTCATTCTGGTGGGCTGGAAATTGGCCTGGAGCTCCCAGGCTGTGAAGAGGAGGGGGGTGAGGGTCAGGAAGTAGGAGACTGGGGGTGATGAAACATGAGAATGTTGCAGATTGTGGAGCTCTTGAGGGTCAAGCTAAGGAATTTATGAATAAGGGAATATCATATTAAAAGTAATAGTTTTGGAAGAATAATCTCATGATGGAAGGTAAAAGGGACAGATGTGGGGACTAGGAGGGTAATCAGATGTATAGCATTGAGATGCTAAGCACCTGAATTATGACATTTGTCTATTCCTGGTTAAGAAGCCATCCAAAAATTATTATTTCTCCTGGTTTGTAGGTAGACTGGGCTAAGCTGGGCAGTTCTCTCTTGGGATTGCTCACAGAATTATAGGCACCTGTTGGCCAGGGCTTCCGTCATCTGAAGCCTTGACTAAGCTGAACATTCAAGATGGTTCACTGTCAAGGCTGCCAACTGATGCCAGCTGTCATCTGGGAACTTAGCTTGACTGGAGCACCTTCACATGGCCTCTGCACATGACTTGGGCTTCTCCCAGAGTGACAGTTGGACTCTTGAGAGTGCTGCAAGGCTTCTAATGACCTGGCTTCAAAAGCTCTACCATGGTGCTTCTGTTGAAATCTGCCTAGATTCAAGGAGAGGGGAATTGGACTCTATTTCTCAATGGGAGGATTCTCCAAGAATTTGTAGGCATATTTAATTTGCCACAGTCATTGTGAAAATGGAAAATAGGCATTACCTGGAAGTAACTTGCTCATCAAATATAGGGAAGGACATACCTGGACGGTTTGGCTAAGATCACTAAAAGACTTTCTGCCTGATTATCGGGGAGGAGAGCTCTCATATCACCTGTTCTTGCCGAGCCTAGTGACTACTCAATGTGTTGTAAGTGCTGCTGCTTTGCCTCTATCCACCTCTGTGCCCTAAGAGCAAAGATTGGAACAGAATCGTTTTTCCTTGTATTTCCAGCACACAATTCAGATCTTGACATATAATAGGCACTCAAAAAATATTAGCCAAATAAATGCATGGATGAGTCATTATTGGCAATAGGTTAAGGCAGGAGGATTGGCTGATTTAGAAAGGAAAGGTAATCTTTAGTGTTAAATATATTAAAGTTTAGGAGACCAGGGATATCTGGAAATTGCCCGCCATTGCTGAAAATATGGAGCTAGGGTTCAGAAAGGTACAAGTAATGACACAGATTTGCTTGTACAAAGCTGCTCATGGTCAGGCTGTATGATTCTCCAAGGGACAGATGTAGAAAAAGCTTATGAAGGATAGAGACTTAGCCAACAACTCTTATGCCAGAAATAGGAGAAAGAATACAGTCAGAGGTTGATAGATTCCTACCTCGAAAGGTGAGGAGGGCCTTATGAGCAAGATCATAATACGTGTGAAAAGCTAATATTTATCACCTTTGGTTTTGGTATCTTGAATTGATTCTGCTTCCCAAATGTTCCTATACTTCGATCTAGGACTATTAGGAGATTTTCCCAAAGAAATCTTTCAAACAGCCTAAGAATTATGTAAGCAAAGAACTTCCTTGCAGAATCACCTATAATAAAAAGTACTATTGGGGTGCCTGGGTGGCTCAGTCAGTTATACAAACCGACTCTTGGTTTCAGCTCAAGTCATGATCTCGGGGGTGTGAGATCCAGCCCCATAGGGGGCTCCATGTTCAGCATAGACTCTGCTTGAGATTCTTTCCCCTCCCTCTTCCTCTGCTCCTCCTGCCACTTGTGCGCTCTCTCTCTCTCTCTCTCTCTCTCAAATAAATAAATAAATAATATCTTTTTTAAAAAGTCATATTCTTTTCAGAGAATCAAGAAAGTTAAGACTGAGGAAAATGAATATAGAATACTGGCAAATTAAAAAGTCAAAATTTTTAATTCATATTTTTATAAAAAAATATTTAGTGTGGAACTTCTTTCTATACTATCTCATTCAAAACATTATTAAATGTCATCTTGTTTATACAGAAATTTAACATGTCTTCACTTCATCTCTCACTTTGTGTCCCATACGCTTTGGATTTCAAGATTTCAAGGTAAAAAAGAATTCTAGATCAGTGGGTAGGAGTCCCCAAAAGCTTGTTCCTACTTTTCCACCTGAGCTCCCATGGGTCATTTAGCTTCGATGGGCCTTAGTCTCTTACCCGTAAAATGACGAGAGGCTATAGGAATTTAAGTCCTTCCCAGATTTAAAATTCTTTAATTCCATAATTCTTAAGTCAAAAGCTTGGAGTCTCCTGTCAATATTTATATAGTTAGGGGAAGAGAAATTTCCCTAAAAGGTAGCCTTGGTAGAGTGATTGTTCATAAGGTCTGGATTCAGCTCCTCTTTGTGGTGACCGTAAATGAAGGATCGTTGATAATAAGCATTAGGTCTTATTTTGCACCAGCTGATAAAAACCACTTTTTTGGTTCTGCCACTTATTTCTCCCTCTGATACCCACTACACCTAGGCAGTCCAGGACCCTCTCCTCAACCAGTTGTCTGTGAACTAACCAACAACCAGTTGGCTATGAACCTAAGGCTAATTCTCATGGAGGGTTTTGACTACCTAACCAGCATTTCTAACCGCCAAGAAAAATACCACAATGCCAAGAACAAGGTAGAGAAACACTTACCAAATATATAGGGTGATAAATAAGTTATAAATAATAATAAGGGATAAATATTACTGAAGAAGAGTTATTTCTCAGCCACATAAAACTTTCTAGAATATGTTTAGACTATCTGACCATTTCGGTAAAACCAGAATATTACAAAAATGTTATCCTTCAGAAAACAGAGCAGTGTCTTTGAAAATCAAGTGTTTACTAACCACGTAACCTTAAAAATCTTGAAAAGATGTGGCTCAAAGTGACCTCAGAAACAAATATACACAGATATATACCTAAAGACAAAATACATGTTTGGAAAATTAAGGTATTCCAGGTACTCTAGTAGTGTAGGCAAAATGGAGCGTCATGAATCAAATTTGCCCTGGACACAATTTAATATAAAATCTTAGAAGAAAAGAATGATACATAATTGAAATTGCACTTCAGTATAATTCTGTAATGATGATGATAATTTGGTATGACAGTAAGTACAGTTGCAAAAGATTAGGAGACCTAGCATAGAGACCTAGTATATTGCTCTTGGAACATAGCAACGAATATTTGTATATATACATATATATATTGACCAAAAAAATGGTATTTGAAAAAATAACTACTAAGGTGATTTAGGCTACGTGGCATTCAACAAACTATATTTAGGCATATTTAGGGCAAACTAGACCTTAGAATGTGTCAATATTTTTGAGATATTTGGAAGAGATGTATATAATTTAAAAGATTTGACTGGATCAAAATATCATAATTTAATCAAAATTCATCCTAAAAAATAAAGACAATCTAAATTAAGTATATTATCCATAGAAAGTTTATAAACTGTAAAAATTTAATTACCCGAATAGCATAAATATTAAGCATAAGTTACAAATATAAAATGCAGTTAGTCCAAATCAAATGGTTCTCATGATGTGCCATGTGTCATGTTCAGGTCTGTGTTCACTGATATTATTTCATTCAATTCCTGTAACGGTTCTTTGAAGTAGGAGCAAGTACCCCTATTTTCAAATGAAAAAACTGAGTCTTAGAGGCTTGCCTCTGACCTCATAGAGTCATCACTTGAACTTGATGTCTGCCTAGTTCCAAGGTTTATGATCGTAACCACTGTGCCTTCGAAGTGCGTGGAATACACACCCACAAACAGAAATCATGGAGACAGGGACTTGTAATGGTGAGCTGCTTTTATTTGTTCAGGAGAGTAGATATCATCAAGTATAATTGAATCATCTTTCATAAACAAATGAGTATGATCTAAAGAAAATCATGCACATAGTATGCCTCATTTACTACAGAAAATAAGCTTTCATGGGTAGTGAATGAAGATAAATCCTCATTCTAAGGAGCTGTGCCTGGTAATAATTTCCAGATGCAATATATTATATCAACTGTAGTTTATATAAATGCAGGGCATTAAGAGTCCATATTTCTCATGTTTTGTTACTCAGTACTTGCAGTTATAAATAGGTAGCTCTGAAAAGTACATTTAGGGAAAAATGCAGGCTGGTGATCCAGTAGCTGCTATACCTTTCAGGCAAATGCATTTTTCTAAAGGAGCTGCTAAAGCTTTTTGAAGTGATCCCATCTTCTCATACTGGCACATTATTATATGCAGTTACTTTATAAGTCATAGGTGCTTCTTGCCCCTTCAAAATCTTCATCTGATCTGAATCATGTCTCTACTTCCCACCCGGGGACCCTGGCTCCCTCCTCAAGGCAAGAGGTATGTGTTGGGGGGGGGGCACAGGGAAAAGTGAGAGAAGCATTTTGCACCAAAGTCTCCTTCAAATCTCCCCTATAAATCTATGAGACTTCCCCTAGAAAGAATACTAAAAAGGGTATGAGAGAGGAGAGAAAAATGTGCAGCATATCCATAGCCTCCCAAGTAAAGCATCCAGAATTTTAAAATTATCAGAAGAGCAACAAATTTTTTGCTTCCATAAATAGAATAACATTAAGAATGAAGGACCAGAGTCATTAGATGCACCTTTTAAAAAATATGACTTGCATTGTCTTTGTCTCTTTCTCCAGCATATCCTTCTGCCTGGTGACTTAATGATGATCAGTCGAAAAACACAGACAGGAGGCTTTTCACATGGGGTGACTCATGACCAACGAGAGCCTGTCCTGCTGCTCTCAGCCTCCTTAGCATTGCAAACTAGGCTGCTTGCGGCTTCAGGCTCTGACCGTGACCCAGCTCACACGCCTGCACCTCCCAGGGGCTCCTATTCCCCCCGCCCCTCACTAGCAAACATGTATAGATTCCTCCCTAATACTAGGCCAAAAGTTCCTCAGTTTGGGAAGACTGGAGGGAAACTTCCTGCTAATTTGGAAGCCCCAGTCCAAAGGTACAGTGGCTCGACGCTTTGCTGCTGAGTTTCCAAGGAAACCATTGCTATTTGTGACTCTGTTTGGAGCTCAAGAAGTAATTCTTACCTGCTTTGGCAAGACTGACAGTGTCATGACAGCTTCGAGAGGCTGTCGTTTCCACAACGAGAGATTCTGTAAATCGATTATTAATGAAGCGCTGCCATATTTTAAGTGACTCTGTTCCTTGAGGGAGCGTGTTTATATTTAATTATTGAAATGTGAACCGCGCAATGGCACAGTAGCACAAAAGTCAGCTATTATCCCCCCGAAATGGTTCAAAAATCAATCTTCATTCCAAAACCCTTAATAAAAAAATAAAAAAATAGCAATTTATTGAGAAAAACCAAAGACATCCTGTGTCTGAAAAGCTATCATTAGTTGTGCTAAAACTAATATGTACATATTTTTAAAGAGAGATGTGCGTAATTATGCAAAAGAATTTTAAGTACTTAGTGAATGGAGGACCCACTGAATTGTCACTATCATTGGTAGTTTGACATTTGCCCTGCTTCTGCCTGTCACACCAACCGGGGAGGCAGCTGTTATTAGAGATGTGTATGAATAGTAATAAAAAAAAAATCCACCCGGGGTTACCATGTTTCCATGCTCTCTAGAGTGTGATCAGCTTGTGCTAACACAGTTTTGACCTCTTCTGGCCGCAAGAATTTTGCCTATAGGGCTGCTTCTGAAATTCTCTGAGTGTGGAGGGGCATTGAGTAGCAGATGAGAGAGCGGGTGACAGGGGAACCCTCCCTGTAGACAGTAGCAGCCCCAGCATTTTTGTATACAAGGGCCTGAGGCAGCAACCTCGGTGGAGGATGAGTGAAGCATGTAAAGAAGCATCACGTAGCATTTTACATAAAGGTGAGAAAACACCAATTGTCTTTAGCAAAGAATGGATGAGTGCTGTTGAAGCCTATGAGAAGGCTAACTCTACTTCCCAACCCACTCACTGTGCTGTCGCACTTGGTTCTCATGTTTTAGGAGAATGGCAGGGCCACTGGAGTCTCGTAAGTGGTGTGTGATGTGATCAGATCTGTGTTTCAGAAAGCAGAGAAGGAGGAGACATACCAGTGTTGTCCAAGGAAGAGAAGATAATGGCTTGGACTCAGTTCTAGTGGGATCGGGACGGCAAAGGTTGTGACAATACAGCTGCCATTTACTATGAGAGGGCTTTTAAATGCCTCATTTTATTTATTCCTCTGAACGGCACTGTGTGATAGTATAGTCATGCCCATTCTAAAGAGTCTAGAGAGGGGCGCCTGGGTGGCTCAGTGGGCTGAAGCCTCTGCCTTCGGCTCAGGTCATGATCTCAGGGTCCTGGGATCGAGCCCCGCGTCGGGCTCTCTGCTCAGCGGGGAGCCTGCTTCCCCCCTCTCTCTGCCTACTTGTGAATCTCTTTCTCTCTGTCAAATAAATAAATAAAATCTTTAAAAAATAAATAAATAAAGAGTCTAGAGAGGCGCCTGGATGGCTCAGTCAGTTAAGTGTCTGCCTTGGGCTCAGGTCATGATCCCAGGGTCCTTGCTCAGCAGGGAGCCTGCTTCTCCCTCTGCCTGCTGCTCCTCCCTCTGCTTGTGCTCTCTCTTTCTCTCTCTCGTTCTGACACAAATAAAATCTTTAAAAGTAAAAAAAAAAAAAGATTAAAAAAATAAATAGTCTTATAGATGTGAAGTTAGTGACACAAGTAATATAGCTAATGAGTGGGGGAGCTGCAAACTGAGGTGTGCTTTAGTTTAAAGCCATGACGTTTCAACAGGTAAGAGGAGAATAGCACTAGGTAAGGAAGCTACTGTTAGCATGTAATGGACAGCTAATCCAGGCTGACTCTGAGGTTTCTAGCTTAGTTTATAGTTGGATGATACTGCTGCTTAGAGATAGAGAGAAAAAGGAAGAGTAACAGTGTATTTCAAAGGACTGCAGTCTTTTATTTTAAGTCAATGCAGAATGTGCGTTGAGAAGTTAGCCAAATGTGCTAAGGGAGATTGGAAACTCCACTCTGGAGATGAGGTTTAGAGATATCTAGAGGTTACAGGTAAACTGGAGCCACAGGAGCTAATAAAACAAACCACGGATATTAGGGAGAATGAGGAGAGGAGAACTGAGGACAGAATTTTGAGAAAGTCTTTTCGTACATTGGAAACAACCAAGTGTTTTATAAGAATATAGTATAGCTGCCCTGAATTTTCCCCCATATCAATTAAATCAGAATATCCAAGGTGGGTCCCAGGTATAAGCAATTTATAAAGCTCCATGATGATTCTAATGTGTAACCTCAGCTGAAAACATGACTTAAACAATTGGGAAGGGTGAATGCAGAGTGGCTGAGGTCTCTGCACCCTCCGGGGACAGGAGCAGCTTGTCACAGCTGAAAGAAGTCTAGGAAAACGAGGTCCTGAAAGAGGCTACTTCCAGGAACAATTGTAATGGGATTGTGGAAGAGGAAGGCAACTGCCTGGCTAAATGACTGGAATGGAAGCAGGGAGTATGGCTTTCCCTTTCAAGGATTTAGATGGGAAGTTGAAGTAGAGATTAAAGAATATTTGTGAATGGGGGGGGTAGCATGGCTTGGGAATGACTTCATAAGGTTTATAGTCTGTGTGGAGCAATCCAATGGAGCTGGAAAGACAAAGGCAGATATAAGAGAGAAGAGACTATTGAAATCTTTGAGGAGATAAGTGTGTGGGTATTGAGAGTAAAGAGGCACATTCTTCTCTAATAAGATGAAAATAAGTAAGGATGGACTGAGATGGAGGGGGAAATGGAGAGAAGTTAAGTTTGGAGCTCATACCTGTCTTTATTTCATGAAGTAGAAGGCTGTTGTTTCTTCCTTTCCTATAGAAGTGCACCCAGAAGTCTCCCAGCATAGCCCAGGTTGGGCTGGGTCCTAGAGTAGAGATTTGGGGCACCCCCGGCCTCCTGGCTATGGTATTTCCAACTTTGGGCAAATTGCTCAACTCAAGTTTAAAGGGATCAAGGTCTTAAAGCCAAGAAGTCTAAACAGAAATAGGAAACTGAGGTATAGCACTGAAACAGCTTGAGAAGAGACCTGATTAAATAAGTGGTCAAAGTGAACCTGGAAAAGGGCATCCAGGCTAGAGGAATCCAGGGTCAGGTGCCCAAAGTAACTGTTGGTGCCCACTGAGTCTATAGATCAATTTGGGGAATATTGCCATCTAGCAAGTATTAAGTCTTCCACTCCATTGAGAATTATTGAGGTGAGTCCCTTCCCTTGTTGCTTTCAAGATTCTTTTCCTGCTTTTGGATTTTTACAGTTTGATCACTGTGTCTAAGTGTGGATCTTTTTGAGTCTATTATACTTCGGATTGATTGAACTTTATAAATGTGTAGATTAATGTTTTCATCAAATTTTAGAAGTTTGGACAATTATTTTTTGAAATATTCTTTCTGCTCCTCTCTTCCTCTCCTTCTCTGGGTCTTTTGTTGTGCATATATTGGTTCATTTGATGGTATCCTACAGGTCTGGGAAGCACTGTTCATTTTCCTCATTTTTTTTCTTTCCAGTTCTCATACGGGATCATCTAAATTGACCTGTCTTCAAGTTTGCTAATACTTTCTCTTGCCCACTCAAATGTGCTATGAAGTTCCTCTAGTACATTTTCATTACACTTGAACTTTTCAGCTCCAGAATTGTACTTGTCTCTATTTCACAATTTCTATTTTTTAATTAATATTTTGTATTTGGTGAAGCATCATTCTCATGTCTTCCTTTAGTTTTTTAGGTATGTTTCATTTAGTTATTGAACATAATTAAGACAGTAAATTTAAGTTCCCTTATCTAGTAAGTCCAATGTTTGAACTTCCTCAGGGATAGTCTCTATCGAATGGACCATTCTTTTGTGTTTCTTTACATGTCTCAGCATTTTTTAAATAAAAAATTGGACATTTTAAGTAATATGATGTGACAACTCTGGAAATTAGATTTTCTTAATCTCGTCTGGGTTTATTGTCATCACTGTTTATCATTGTTGATACTGCTAAATGATTTTATAAGTCTCTGAACTAATTTACTAAAGACTGTATTCTTTGTTATGTGAGGCTATGAAGTCTGTTTGGTTAGCTAGAGGTCAGCTAATAGTTAGAGGTTTCCTTAAATGGTTAGAATGAATACGTGTCCCAGCTTTGGCCCTGAGGTTCTATGTTAGTGTTGGGGTACACCTTAAATATTTAGGCAGGCAGTTTACAACTCTGCCTAAGCTTTCACTTTCTACTTGTGTAGAGCCTCAAAGCAAGAGTTTAGGGTCTTCTTGAGTTTTTTCTGAG
>CM052887.1:45459628-45557402 GCA_028534135.1 Potos flavus
TCCCCGCTGAGCAGAGAGCCCGATGCAGGGCTCGATCTCAGGTCTCTGAGATCATGACCTGACTCTGAGATCATGACCTGAGCCGAAGGCAGAGGCCTTAACCCACCGAGCCACTCAGGCGCCCCACCATGTTTTTTCTTTAACAAGTGTTCCCTGACTGAAATTAAGGCTGAAATTTGCTTTATTTCAAGTTCTGAAAAAGCTTATTTTGACAATTTTTGCCAGCATTCTCATTGCTTTTATGGAGAAGAGGATTTTTAGAGGTCTTGAATCCATTTTTCCTGCTGGTGTCACTTTCTTATGGGCAATCCAGATAACCTCTCTAAGACACAAAACTCAAGATTAAATATTTTGGATTAAATAACCAAAAAAATGGTTAGGAAAAGCTTGATGAATAATGATTTCATGAGTGAGCTGTTGAAATGGAGTGAAAGCTGGTGTTTATGTGGTAGAGAGGTCAAAGAATGTGACTGAATCCACCAACCTCAACCTTTATTCTCTTGGATGGTCTGGGGAAAGGAGTGATAAGTTGGCTTAGCCAGAACAAGGCAGACCCATGGTTACTATGGAGATCCTTTGGGCTTGAGATACAGTGAAAATTCCCACTTGAGTCTGCAAGGATGTTAAGAGACAAAAAAGCAAGCCAAGTATGCCCTGAGAAATTGCAGTTTAGAATCCTAGAAAAAACTAGTCAAAACCCTAAATTTCAAGGCTTACAGAAACAGTTAGGGTAAGGGCCCCAAGACTGGGATACGGGAGGTAAGTAGGGATGAGTGAATGCTAGTTTAGGTCAGAAATAGAGACTAGAAGATTAGATGGGGAGGGCAAGTGACAGAAAAGGATTCCAGCATGATTCCAAGGTCAGTAGGACCTGGTAGGCTGCATTGAACTGACGAGGCCAAGGAGGTTTCAAGTCCCAGGGTGAGAGAAGAGACTGTAGTATGGGCATCAGTCCTGCCTGCAGCAATGGGGAGGGACGAGACCATTGTGAAGTTGTCCAGGCCACCAGCATGATGCCAGATCACACAGAAAGGTCACAGACAAAATGTTGGAAAGGAGATGGAATATTAAGCTAAGGATGAAGAGGCTACTTTTTTATATTCTTACCACACTAATAGAAAGTCATTCTCTGCCTGATAGGAGCCAGAGACATGGTTGTCTTTCCTTTTTCCCAAAAGGCCCACCAAAATCTTTTCATTGTCTAACTGAACAGAGCCATGGTTCAGTAAGAAAGGTACAGAGAGGCAAAGTTGAGCACAGAACTTAAGGATAGCAAACTTCCCTCACTGAATCCGTTATAAGCACTTCTCACTTACCTGCAACATATTCAGATGGTGAGTCTCTGGCTTCCTCAATTAATATTGCTCCAAGAACTTAAGCTAATATTCATATTAGCTAGAGAATGAGGCTGATGAGGCAAATTAGAGGCAAAAATGAACTTCATGGATAAATTTTGAATTAATTAGAGTTTAAGATCTTGTTATGATATTATTTAAGATAATATCAATGTTTATTGAATTCTTTGCATATGGTAGGTGTAAGGTAGGACCTGGGGAGGGAGATAAAGACAATTCAAGGAGCTGATTTGAGTGGTGAGGGAGAGAAAGAACACATAGTTAATAGCCAGTTAAATACAAAGAAAAAAACACCAATAAGTGTTAAAAAGAAATAAGTAATGAACTGTTGGAAAATGTGGAAATACAAAAGAAAGAAGAAACAATTAAACTTGACATTTTCACATAAGAGGTAAAGAGCAAAACATATGGGCATTGAGAGGTTAAAAAGGAAGAATTTTGATAGGCACGTATTCTGCTTCCATCAGAAACTAACTCCTATAAAGTGAGAACGTTTATTATTTCTGATTTCACATATCACTCATTAACATATGTGTACAGGTTTATTCTCCATATAATAATTAAAATTAAGAATGTAAAACTTCCTTTAAAAAAGTGAAGCTATTGTAGTTTTTACTTTCAAATAAGTTCCATCAATTCATGAGCAGAGTAGAATTTTAGAGAACTTTCTAACTGAATTATAAATATTTTCCTGTTGTTTATTACAATCAAATTTCGATTACCCCTCAAATTTATTGGCACGTCTGTAAAATGATGTTCGTTATCTCTTTCAATATAACCTTTTGTTTTATAAAAGGCTCTGAAGAGACAAGCTACAAACTGGGGAAAGTATTTGCAAGCCACATAATTGACAAAGGACTCCTATCCAGAATATATAAAGAATTCTCAAGCTCAACATTGGGGAGGGGGGGAGGGAATGAAGCAAATAAAAAAAACCCAGTCCAATTAGAAAATGGGCCAAAGATGTGAATAGATATTTCACAAAAGGGGATATACATGTGGCTAATAAGGACATGAAAATATATTCAACATCACTAGCTATTAGTGAAACAAATTAAGATCTGATGTGATATCCCTACATAGTTATTAGAACAGCTAAAATAAAAAAAAAAAAATAGTGACAATGCCAAATCCTGATGAGGATGTGAAGAAACTCAATCATTCACATTGCTGGTGGGAATGGAAACTGCTGCACACTCTGGAAAATAATAGCAGTTTCTTTTCTTTTCTTTTTTTTTTTTAAGATTTTATTTATTTATTTGACACAGAGAGAGAGATCACAAGTAGGCAGAGAGGCAGGCAGAAAGAGAGGGGAAGCAGGCTCCCCGCTGAGCAGAGAGCCCAATGCGGGGCTCGATCCCAGGACCCTGAGATCATGACCTGAGCCGAAAGCAGAGGCTTTTAACCCACTGAGCCACCCAGGCACCCAATAATGGCAGTTTCTTAAAAATCTAAACACATACTTACCATACAACCAAACAGTCACACTCCTGGGCATTTATCCCAGAGAATCTAAACTTATGTCCACACAAAAATATGTACATGGATGTTTATAGCAGCTTTATTTATAATTGCCAGAACTGGAAATCATTCCAATGTCCTTCAGTGGGCGAATGGTTAAACACTCTGGGATACATCCACGTGATAGAACACTACTCAGCAATAAAAAGAAACAATCTATTGATATATGAAACTACTTGGATGAATCTCAAGGGAATTATACTGAATGGAAAAAAATCTGAAAAGGTTACATATTGTGTTTCATTTATATAGCATTCTCAAAATGACAAAATTAAGAAATATAGAACAGATTAGTAATGGGCAGAAGTTAGGGATGGGGTGGGGGGACTTGAGGAAAAAAATAGGAGAGGGTTGGGTGTGACTACAAAGGAGTATCTTTGTGGTGATGGAAGAATTCTGTATATATTCTGTTTGTGGTGGAGGTGATGTGAATACACAGAGGCTGAAATTTCATGGAATTGCACACACAGGCAGATACACTCAAATGAGTGCATGTAAAAAGAGTGAAACTTGAATAAGACCTGTTGATTATACCAATGTCAGTTTTCTGGTGTTGATATTTTACCATAATTATGTAAGAGGCTATATAAGATGTAACATTGGGAGGTCCTGGGGGACCGGTGCAGGGAAACTATTTTTGAACTATTTTTGCAACTTCCTGTGCATCTATAATTATTTCAATATACAGAGTAAAAAATATCGAGACCAATAATTTAGTAAATACGCCTTTCTGTCTTCAGGCCCCTGGAGGAGACGAAGGTATAAGGCAGGTATAATCCCACACGAACACTTCGCTTTTTGTCGTATCTCATTGCTTAAACCACGTCATGAACTGCTCAATTGACAAAAGGGCTAAAATCAAGACCTCATCGCAGGTTGTGTGAGACCAATAGGAAGGCTGCCTTTTCAATTGTTGTTTAACTTGAAAGCATTAATTTAAAAAGAAAAAGATTTTCCACATACTCTATTTATGGAAGTATTTATTTCAAGATAAACTGTTTCAAGTGGTGGCAGGTGCATGGGTGTTTGCTAGAGCATCCCTTATACTTCTCATTTTTAACATTTTAAAACCTAACAGCCATGATGACTGAAAGGCACTGGACCAGAAGCTGGATTCCCAAACCTGCAGGTTCCAAAGCCCATCCTGAGAGGTTCTGGTCTGAAGTCCACCAAATCTGGAATTGAAAAAGTGTCCTGAGTGGATTCTGATAAGCAGCCAAGTTGAGACTCCTAGAGGAGGGAACACTGAAGTCCTGGTAGATAGAAGATAATGAGATATCTTAGAATCCATGTGTTTAAGAATTGATTTTTGACTTAGATTTCCTTATGAAGAAACTTATAGTTCTCATGAGATGGTGTTTGTGTGACCCATCCTGTCTTATTTTATTTTCCTTCCCTGGTGTTGCATGTGTCTCAGCCATGACTTCTCATCTTATTTCCACTAGCACACTTCCTGCTCCTTAGGAACCCATGCGCTGTCATCCTTCTCTGTGGTTCTTTTCTTACTCTTACCACAGGGTGTGGACTTCTGGGTGACTCTTTGTAATTCAATCATTCACATTGCAAGCACTAAGCAGTTGTATTTTTATGACCTAATTTGCAGAGAATATATTTTAATTAAAGGGTCTACACTAATTCTGCCCGTTACTCTCGCAGGGGATGGTTTGAATCTTTTCAAATAGTGGTTGGTTATTGTAAAGGACTTTGGATTTGGAGCTCCTGGTTGTTTGTTTTGGAACATGGTGGTTTGGATAACGACCTCTCAGGCAGTGGGAAAAGGCGATGACCTGGAATCCCTGTTATTGGAAGATAGGGCAATGACTCAGAGGCTCTTATATTTCTTAAATAGCTTTTATATTTCACCTTTTACATTTCATCACCTGTTCTTTCCACCTCTTTCTTGGGAGCTCTCTGTTCTTTCTCCTTTTGCTCCACAAGTCTGATATTTATCCCATTTGGGCTTTCAGATACCTGCCAACTAAATCTCAACTGAAGACAATGTCTAATAATGTTAAGTATATGACTCCATCCAGGGGTATCTGCATTTTAAAGGGATGCTGCTGTGGTCTGCCACTGGGTTGGAGGAGGGAGAGAGAATGTCTGCTTTGATTGCCACCTCTCCACCCCCACCCCCACCTCCTTTCTCATTTTTGCTCCGCTATTGGTGTCTTAAAAGGTCAAGGGTGTTTTGAGCTACAGCAACCTCTAGAAAGTGACCTCTAACATCCTTATATTTATCCCTCTGATAAAAGTGAATAAATTTACCGACTAGCTGGCTCAGTCAGTAGAGCATGTGACTCTTATTCTCAGGGTGGTGAGTTTGAGCCCCACAATGGGCGTAGAGTTAACTTTTTAAAAAAGTGAATAAATTTATAAAGGGATATTTTCTCAGAAACGTTGAGAATGACTGAACTCCCAAAATGGGATGATAAACACACACACACACACACACACACACATTTTCTATACTGTTAACAAAACTGCAACTTTATTCAAGAAGCTACAAAAGCTATTTGGTGGGATTTCCTGTATCAGTGCTAAGAATTTAATAGAAACCCCTCAACAGTATGAATGAGGGAATAGCCTTGGTTCTAGGTCAGTCCAGAATATTCTTTTATCCCTTTTTCCAAATCTATGCTGATCCTTTTCTGTGTGACCCATGCCATTCTTGTCCCATTACAGTCTATGCTGGGATGTTATTTTCTGGTATCTGAACTATTATCCTCAAGTTTAAAAATAACACAACTCTGTGCCAAGTATTTCCCATAGATGGTCTCTTTAACCGTTAAATAAACCAAATGAGGTTGTTTTATACATTTATATTTTCATACATCTTAAAGGTGCTGAGGTTCAGAACATCTAATAGTTTACTCCATGTAACAGTGATTGAGCTCGAATTCCAACCCAGTTCTATGTTACGTAAAAAAAAAAATTGTTCTGTTACATTAAAAAACTGTCTAAAATAGATAGTATTTTGCATGTATTAAGTATGTATGTTTTAAATACAAAATAATGAATGTAATATATATGAATATAATATATATGTATAATATATATACAAAATAATGAATATAATATATATTACATATATAATGAATATTATATATAATATATCTAATAATAAGTTGAACATTGTAAAACCGTCATTCAACTTAGCTGCTGAACACTAAGGATGCTGTTAAAAAAGAGTTTGCATTCTTAAACCATTTCTCTAGGATGCCTTCTTTTATGAATGTGTTCAGTATTCTCTTTAAGAGAACTTTTTCATCAATTTCCAGAGTTTTGCTCGGGCCTGTAGCTCTGTCTTTCTCTCTCCCTTGCTCTGAGTTTCCATGTTTCTGAGTTTGCACGTTTTGTCTCTCTGTGCTCCATCTCTGACTCAGGACAGCCATTGGGCAGTAACTTAATGACTGAGTTTTGAAAAGAAGGACTCCACTGGGCTGAAGCATTGATTCCATGATGCTACTTTGGCATACTGGGAACTGTTCCCCTACAGGCTAGTGTCACATCCCTTCAGTTGCCACCTTATCAACTACTCCCTCATAGATAACATGGAATTCCCCTCTTGCACTCATAATCCTGGATTTTACCATCCTCAGTGTCCTTGGAAATTTGCTTGTTTTGACTCGTTTGGCATGCCCAGTCATCAGTGGTCCATAGACATTCAATGTTTCTACCTGCTTTTCTTTCCTTAGATGTTTCCTTCAACTCCAGCCATCGGGATCCAAGGCAGCAAGCTTGTTAAATGATTAAACTCATTTTCTTCATTTGCTGTGGCGCCAGATTTCTAGCTTCTTTATAAAAACTAGCTCAGTCATGTGGCAGGTTCAGCTAGAGATTCCAGATGCAGATCATTTTCTCCACCATAAATTAGCCCAGTCTTACTCAGAGTTTGAACTGTAAAGTTGGCAGAAAACAAAATTTTTTTTTTAACTTGCCATATTATTGTGGCCTGTAAAATGAAAAGATTAAAAAAAAAAAAAAAAGCCCAGTGATTTTTATTCCTTATATGTAGGCAGATAATATAGCTTTTTTTCATAAATTGAAAATTTGCATAGTGCTAAAGAAATTTTTCTATCAGCTTTTTTCCTACGTCGATCTTCAAAATACCAGTCCAGATTTCTAAAAGAGACTCTATGTGGAACATTTTAATGTTTTTAGTTTTTCTGAATCCTTTTCTTCTTCAGGTACTCATTTATCTAATTTTAACAGCCAATTCTGTTTGTAATGATTGAGATTCTATATATTAAGAAAAGACCTGGCACTAAATGTATGCATTTAGAGAAAAATGGCTAATTCATAAATAGGAGAATAATTCGATATTTGTGAAGTGCCAGCTTTATCTATTAGTATGAGAATTCTACAATGATCACTGAACTGTTCTTTGAAATCTTAGAAAATGGCAGAAGAGGGGGTCTTACTAAATTTCACAACTAAAGTTCAGGAGTGGAAAAAGCATTTTGTATAAGTGATTGTTTAGAGACCTTGTCCTCTGTACTGACAGAAGTACTGGAATTATGAGTCTTCACTTTCAAACCGAATATCCTGTTTAAATATCAAACTACCAAGCCATGAATATTTATGCTATCCTGTCCTCCATGCAGCAGGCATTCATTTATTTACTGAATGAATGAAGTTGTGCGAGCAGATGGAAGATAGTTTGAAAGGAAAACAGAGAGATGGGCTAAACATTAAGGAAGTGATTTTATACTCTGCATGTTAAAAGAAATCTGACACTATGTAGAGAAAATGCCATTAATGCCTTCCCATTTGTTCTGGTTGCCATTGCTGCATAATCAAACACCCTAAAACATAGTGGCTAAAAACAATTCATCATTTATTTTGCTTGCAAATCTGCGATTGGGGTAAGGACAGCTCCTCTCTGCTGTGCATGGCTTAATGTTAGTGGCTTTCCTGGGGGCTGGAGGATCTACGTTCAAGAAGCCTCCTTCACAAGGCTGGCAAGTCTGTGCTGGCTTTGGTACCTGTGTGGGCCTCACCCTGCAGACTTCCCTGTGGGCTGCTTGGTCTTCCTCACAACATGGTGGCTGGACTGTAAGAGACGGAAACCAGAAGTTGTCAGTTTCCTAAAGCCCGAGCCTACCAAAGTGTACAGCATCATTTCTTCTGTATCCTACTGGTTGAGAAGTAGAATGAGAGCCTGATTCAAGGCAAAGGGACATAGACTCCATGTCTTGAAGGAAGGAATGTCAAAGAACCTGCAGACATGTCTGGAAACTGCCATAGCATTGATTAAAATGAAACTCAAGCCCCTTTTCTCAGCCCCAAGGTCTTACAGGTTGGTAAACTTTTTCTGTGAAAGCCAGATCGTATATATTTGAGGCTTGGTAGGTAGGACAGTCTCTACTTAACTCTGCTGTTGTGGTGAGAAAACCCTAGGTGATACGTAAACAAATGCGGATGTCTGTATTCCAATCAAATTGTATTGATCAAAACATGTGGCAAGCCAGATTTAGCCCACGGGTCATTGTTTGCTGCCCCCTGCCATCTATAACTCTTGCTTCCCCTTGTTTTTCCATCCTCCCACTGCACCCCCAGCCTGCTTACTAAGCTCCAATCACACAGCTTCCTCTTAGCCCCTCCAAGACAAAAAACTTATTTTCCTTTGTGGCCTGTGCACACCTTATTGCTGATAGCATTTGCCATGGTCTAGATGTTACTTTCTCAGCTAATTCTTCACTAATCATACCTTACAGACCTCCTCTTGCTATTCTCCATGATAAATCTCTATTTCCTCAGTAGCACCTTACATCTTATAATTAACAAATGTATGTCTTTTCTTCAGCATCCTATCAAAACTTGAACATCCACTATGATCCAGACATGTTCCAGACACTGGTGTTAAATTGGTCAGCGTGGCTGACAAAGCTCCCATCCTCATGGGACAAGCATTCTTCATGGAGAGACAGACGGTAAACAAGGAGGCGAAAAAATAAGAAAACATCAGATAGTACTTGGGGCCGTCAAGAAAATAAAACAGGACAATGAGAGACAGGCGAGGGAAGTTCTCAGCGAAGAGGGGACATTTGAGATGAATACTAAACTGTCAGGAGACAGCCGGGCAAAGACTTGGAAGAAGATCTTTTCAGGCAAGGAGAAAAGTCCCTGGGGCGTGTGGGGTAGGGGTGGGTGGGGGGAGCATGGCGTGACCTGAGCAGCAGAGAGAAACCAATGTGGCTGGAGGAAAGTAAGGGGAAGGACGCTAAGAGGGAAGAGTGGGAAGGAAGGGCCAGATGTTGCAGGATCTCACAGGCCAGAATAAGATGTATGGGTTTTATTCTACATGTGTACCTGCATTCAAAATCAACAAGCCCTCATGAGCATGTGCGCTGTGCTGAGCCCTGCGTGAAGTGCCTAGATGCAGCAGTGAACATGCTCCCCTTAGACTGCGTGCTTCGTGGGGGCAGAGGCTCTTTCCATTTTCTTGTCTCAGGGGTCCTGGCATTTAAGTGCTCCTGACATTTAAGAAGCACTCGAGAAATATTTATTGAATAAATTAAGTCATCAATGCATGAATAAAAATATTTAAAAATTTTTTTTGTTTTTTGTGTTTTTTTTTGGTATTATAAAGGTGTCCTCAGCTCAAAATTATGCAAACCCTCATTTAAATCTTCATAAATTCTTTATCGCTAAAATACAACTTTTTTTCGGAGCTGAAATGGAAAAAAAAAATGATGTGAAGGAAGCAGTATAATATTTTTTAGAGTAAATAGGTATTCATGTTGGACAAAGCCTAGTGGGAAATTTTCCTGGGTCTTGAGACAAGAGCCCTAGCTCTGAACAAGTCACACCCCCAATTTCTATGTATTTCTTGAATAACATATTATTTTCCTGCTTTGAGCCATGGACACCAGGGACAAGGCAGCTGTAAGACGTTTTAGTGAACATAATACACTGTCACTATAAAAAGTGTTTGCTGTTATAAAACATTGTTTCTCACTTCATTTCACATAATCATAACCCATTAGGCATCTCTGTCTTTGACCTTCAATAAATATCTGAGGACACAAAGAAAGCTACACATGATATAATGGATTTCTTCACTTCCAATCTGTTGGAGAAAAAAACTTCCCTTAGGTTCTTTGATTCTCATTTCCATTTCTTTCTTTCTAGTGTGGTTACCCTTTTCAAGTACACACAATTTTTATATCCACATTTTAATTCTGTCAGGTTCAACGTAAATGATTATGCAAATGTGGTATTTAATGCACGATATTTCTTAGTAACTAGCCAAACTACCCGCATTTCACGGAACTTTTCCTTTTCTCTGTGCATGGTATAGGGAGATCATTCCACGGACATTTTCAGCCTTCTTTAAAATAAAAGCCAACTCACTCTCGTTCCCAAACTCAGCATCTTTTCCTTTTGAATTTACTCCTTTTTCCTTTTTCTGCAAATAAAAGTGTTCTCTTTAATGTCATGATTTTTATTAACATGTGTTTTACAGCCTTGGTCAGCAGTTTTTGACCGCAGAGGACTTTGCCCCGCAGGAGACATTCGGCAATGTCTGGAGACATTTTTGGTTATCACAACCTGGGAGGATAGGGAGGAGGATATTAACATCTAGTGAGTAGAGGCCAGAGCTCCTGCTCAACATTCTGTAATGCACAGAACAGCCATCCACAGCAAAGAATGATCTGGCCCCAAAGGTCAGTAGTGCCAAGTTTGAGAAACCCTGAGTGCGATTAAGATCTTGCCTCCATCTTTTGGAACAGATGGATGCTTGCTATTGTTTATAAGCTTTAGAAGCACTCAGTAATTAAAATCAGTCTTCAGGTTTCCATGCAGTGATGAGCAAATCAGCTCAAAGAAGATCATAGGGCTTGGCTCCCTCAACCTTCTACCATGTATGGAAGTCGGATACCTGTCCTAGAGCTTATGAGAAGCAACCTAAATGGTAGGGCTCTGTACCCTTCACACCCTGGGCCATGAGTGGAGTCACAGTAAGGTGACTGAGCCTCTCATCGCTTCCTCGGTAGATGATTAATTATGAGAAAGGTCTCTTCATGAACTCAAAATTTCAGCTGTCTCCCAGAACAAGTTGTCTGTGCTCAGGAAACATCTCTTTTGATTCAAGCCACCAGAAACAGATTATGCTTAACCCACATATGCTCTGCATATCAAGCCTTCCCAGGCAGATAAAAGCCATGAAATTTCAGTACTGTAAAGTGCTAAAAATTTAGATGGCAAATACGCAAACACTGCCATCAATATCCTCAGGCTTGGGGCTGCTATTAACATCAGGCAGACATACTATGACTTTATTTCCTAAACTACATAGATAGTGCTTAAATGTATGGATTTATTATCACGTTTGGCATATTTTATTTATAGCATAAGAAAGGTGAAACATTCTGCAGCATTGCATGTTAAGATTAGGATTTATTGTCCAGGAATCCTTGAACAATTTTATCAAAAGCCCATTTCTAGGTGGTGTTTTTCTGCAATAAATCATATGGCAAGAATCTATCAGTGGACACCAGGAAGAGATAAATGAGTGTAGAGGAAAGAGGGTCATCACAGATTTTTTTCTGTATCATGACCTGTCATTGGCAGAAATCCATTTATTATGGTTCACAGATGATTTTTTTACCTACTTGCTGTGTTTTCTGTTCGGGGTGTTAGCTAAGATAAAATGAAAACCTGGCAAAACGTAAGCTATCAAAATCCATGAAGACAGACATAACTTACAGAGCATGAGATACAAAGAGTATCAATTTTTTTTTTCTCCTCCCATGTACCTGCAACTTTTATGGGGGGGGGGGGGAAGGGATATCCTTTTTAAATGTAAATATTTTAATCTTTAAAGTCTGCTCTACTCGGGTAGGTAATGTCTGTTCCACTCAGGTGGGGAGTACAATTAATGGAAGATCGGATTTCCGTTGCAGACTAAAATTTTGCCCCAGAATGTTCTTTTAGTAGAAAAGCAGTATCTAATAGTTGCTGAGTAATTGTCAAGCGCCCCTGAGTTTTCTGTCCTTTTTTTTTTTTTTTTTCTTTTACAAACCCTATCTTACTGAATCTGCCATCAGGACTCTGTGATTTGGAACAAGACCACAAGACCAGGTACATGAAGAACTACATGCTAAATGCCAGGCTGAATATGAGAATCTTTATGAGGTTGTCACCGTAACTACAATTAGATTTAGGTTTGATTGAAAGAATTCAATAAAACCTAGTATTTCAGGCTTCTTTTTTTTTTTACAAATTTACTTTTATGCTGCCTTTCCCCACTCCAGTTGTCTAGGCTAAGAGAAAACTTGCAAAATGTGTTTCCACCTTCTTAAAATGAAACACTAGCGAGTATGCATTGAATGACTGCTATATTTCCACAAGCATACATACACCAGGTCTGTTCTATTAGAAGGGAGGCTGGGGCTCTGATGCCTACATGATCTGGAATGAAGGGCCTGTCAACTTGAGATAATGCCCCATGACACCCTACAGAGTCACTCTTTCTCCGCCTCCCTCTACAAGCTTCCAGAGCCCCCCAAGGGACACTAGCTTGAAGCAGAATGTAAATGAACAATAGAGAATATATGGGTTGATGATAGCTTTCCTAACGTGACCCAGACCAGGTCCCAGGCCTTCTGTTAAGGAATCCAGAGCAGTTGAGATTGCCATCTGACTTCCTCCTTCCCGGGCAGGTGAAGACAAGCCCCCCATCTCGGGGCACGTAAAGCTGCACTCCAACCCTGAACTCATGGATAGAAACCAACACAGAACAGAAGTGACGGCTTCTTTCTTCTACTTTCACCAATGCAGTCTACCTCTCTGAGATACTCGATTGGGAGAAATTGGATACAAACTGCTAGTCGCAAAGTATCAGGGGCTAGATGAGGCAAGTAAGGTGTTTGCCTAGGATGCAAAATTTAAGAGGTGTAGGAATGCCCAAATCCCAGTCATCAAAATGATCTTTGAATGACTTTTTGAAGAATTAAAATTACTGAAAAAATGCCAGAAATACAATATCAATATTTTATTTAAGTTTTTTAAAGATCTTATGTTTAAGTAATCTCTATACTCAACGTGAGGCTCGATCTCTCAACCAGAGAACAAGAGTCTCATGCTCTATCAACAGAGCCAGCCTGGTGCCCCATGATACCAATATTTTAAATAAAGACAAGATCCGTATTATTGCCTTTCCTTTTGCTACAGTGTGGCTCAGCATGGCACGACACAGTGTCCACTGAAATAAGTGGAAGGGGGAGTTAAAGAAGTGGTTCCACTTTGACAAGCTGGTCATTTTATGGGAGCATCAATTTTTTTTTATCACGTGCTGTCAATGCTGAGAAGGGCAGGCTGGGGAGCAGCACAGAGAAGCTTATAGAGGGAGTCACTCACAAGTTCTAGTCCTGGTCTACCACTCAATGGCTATGTAGACTTGGGCAAGTCACTTGACTTCTCTTGTGACAGTCTGATCCATAAAAGGATGTCCGAGAAAAACAAAGGTTTTGTGTTGTTTCTGGAAGCTACCATATCAATGAAAGGCATCTGCATGAGAGTAAGTGACTCGGTCGCTGATTTGAGTTTATTCAAGGGTACTCTGAATTATTATTTTGTTTATTCTCCTAGTAAAAACATTTCATTAGATTGGCTTAAAAATTTTATTTATTTATTTGAGAGAGAGAGAGAGCCCGAGCAGGGGAGGAGCAGAGGGAGAAGCAGACTCCCTGGTGAGCACAGAGCCCAAAGTGGGGCTCTATCCCAAGACCCTGAGATCATGACCTGAGCCAGCTGCTTAACCAACTGAGCCACCCAGGTGGCCCTCATTAGGTCAGCTTTTAAAATCCTTGATTCTAAGCACCAGAGAGGCCCTGAAATGGACTCCGAGGGCCAGCAGTAAATTCTCTTCCACTCCTGTCAAGGTTATAGCTACCTTGAGGATCCATAAAAGACTTCCAAGCTTATCAGTTCTATGCCTTTAATAAACATTGGGATGGCTTTGGTTCTTAAAATATGCAGTGATATCAGATGCCTTGTTCTTTTCCAGCTCCACAGTCCCTTCCTGGGGAGTAGGGGGAGGAGAGTCTAGGTAGAACTGAAACTGGGGAGAGTGGTCAGAGACACCAGTCATTACCAGTCAATCTTTGAAGTGAAGCCCATAAAAAAGGAAGATTCATGAAGACAGCAGTTTTACATCACATAATCTCAGACTTTTCTCCTTGGCTGTGTCAATCACATTTTACCCTGATATTAATAATTAGAAATGAAGAATTTCATTTAAATCCTTTGCCCAATAATGATTCCATCTTTTCCTTCAGCATACTAAGGTACTTCCTTTGTAGAATCTTAGACACTCTTTAAATGTTAGCCTCTACTTCGAAAGATGGAATGTGCCCAGTTTTTTGGCATCTGTAGGGTATCTTTTGAGAGGAGTACCTAATTATAAATGATCAAAAGTAGAAAGCAGAAGTATTTCATTGTTTTTTGAGATTACAGTGAACTAAGAAAACTTGAAACATCATACCAAATAATTACACTTAAGCCATCTGTTGTGCTGATCTCATGGAAGAAAGTCTCATTGTGTGAGTGTGAGCACGCTCGTGTATGACAGAGATCACACCTATGTGTTAAAATCAAACTTACTTTTCCCTTCTCCCCTATGTCCCCAGAACTGTGTCCACTGTTGTCCTTTAGTTGTGAGCCCTAGTCCCTGTCTTCTTTCTTCTCAGCCTTGTCATCAGCCCAGGCATATCTGAAGCCTTTACACGCTCAGTCTGAAAACAGTTAATCATCCATGGAGCTGGTAATCCGTGTGGTGTTTGATTGTAGGGCCAATGGGAAGAATTTAAATATTTTAACATCTAAAATAACTTAGTTCAGTTGTTATAAAGAGAGTGACTGCTAGAAACAGAGAAGACTGACTGGACTCTTAACCCATTGCAGGGTGTAAATTAAAGGCTGTCTTTGGCTATTTTCACTCAGTTCAGACATTTTATATAATCATTGTCTCAATAGAGCCGAAGAATAAAAGGGGCTTGCTTCCTTTGCCACATCTTTTTTTCCTTACCATCTCCTTTATATGGGAAGAATGGGGAGAGGAAAGGGGGGGCTTAGAGGAAGGGAGAGAGAGAGTGTGAGAGGGAGGGGGGAGAGAGATGCCTTTCACTTTTTTATTAGTTTGGAGAATTAACCTGAAAAGAAATATAAGTTACCTGGCTGCTTAAAGCCTCTCTCAGGTTAATTTATCTAGAAAATCTCCAGTTAGCAGTAAAACATTATGCATCCAGAGGCACAAAAAAGTTCCCTTTGTTACCAAAGAAATGAAGTTGTGTCTTGGGAGGTAACAATAGCAAAAGGAACGTTCTTTAAAAATGGTTTGACCATTCTGACCTATGAATTGTTTTTAAGATAAACAAAATTACAAGCTAAAGAGATATTCATATATCTAGTTATATTTTTCATTGCTTTGGCTGCCTTCTTGGGCTGATGTTTAAAGAATTAGAATAAAGCTTACCTTCTGTGTGTTTTTGAAACTCCCCACTGATCAACCTCTGAGAAAAATGCCCTGCTGTATCATATTTCTAACACTTAAAGATCTAATTGGGATATTGTTCTGTACATGCTGTTAGACACTGTAGTGACAAGAAGAGTCCTAGCCCACATTGGCCGGGAGCCAATACATACCTTCCCCTGAACAAAGTGCAGGGTAATTAAAGCTCAACCACGGAGAGAACACCGCAGACCAGACCTTGCCCAGAAATAGCCATCAGCATCAAGCGTGCTCCTTGGGACCCGTCAGGAGCTCCTTGTACATTCACTTTCCTTTTCTTTTCAAGTAGAGGCATTTTCCTTCTTTTACATTCTGAGGTATTTTCTTCTTTTATTCTATGCCCCCCCTCACTTATTGACTATTTTGTGAGAAGCTGTAAATTAAAAAAAAAAATTAAACGAGTATTTCCCTCAATCGTTGATGCGAAATTACCTGAAGAACACCCTGAGGAGATCAGAGGTATGATTTCGTAAAATGTAAAGGAAACGAGATCTTTTAGAAGCTTCATTTCAATTACAAATGCAGAACTAAGAACTAAATAAAATGCAGGGGGTATTTTTCCATCAGTCACAATTCCTATTCAAACGGCCTTTTTAAATGTGCACCGGCCTTTCACGCAGAGCCACTCAAATGCCCTTGCCTAGCAGGTTCTGCAAGTAAATCAGGAAGGCGTTGGGGTTGTGTAAGCCTGCAACCCGACCCTGGGTAAGCTCGGCTACCTTTCTGGCAGAACCATTTAAAAAATAGGTTTTCCATTCATTTTTTTTTTTTAAACCACAATTTTGTGTGAATCATCAAGCACTGGGAACCTCTGAATAGCTAGTACCCACAGTGAAACCTAAAGGATTTACGCTGGAACTTCCCAACACCACTAAAGGGAACAATGCATATAAATCCCTTTCGCAGTGATGGGGAAATGGGATCCTTAGAAAGCTCCTTCCCTATTCAATGAAACCTGCCAATTTTTTACTCTTAAAATATGATTCCGTCCATAGGGCAACTTCAGAATAGTTTTTCCACATTTCTTTAGCTCACGTGTAAATCAAGTGCTGTTCAGCAGATACCACGAATAAATCATCCATATTTTATTCCTTCTTTTTTTATAGAAGTCATTTGCAAGATCAATTTCTGATTCTGCAGAACTCCCTGGACCAGGGTAGATTCTGGCTGGCAGGCTTTTTTATTTGGGTTTGCTTTTCCCTAAGTGACCCTCAGGAAGCGTGATGATAGTCTGCACGTGGCATACAATCGTGTGGCAAGGTCAAATGGAGAGTTCCAACAGACAGGCATCTATTTATTTATACATGTTGCCTTGCTATGCGTTGTTAGCCTCAGCACATTCAAGTTTTTAAATCATATAACTTGCTTTCAAATCAACTTCCTCAAGACAGCTGAAGGATTCGAGTCAATAGATACCCTAATGTTTTTTTTTAATTAAATCTCTTTATAGGTCACTTAATGATTGTTAGGATGCTTGATGCGGCCCCCAGGTGGAAGACTGTCTGCAAAGCATAAAGAATGAGCTGCTCTCCTTCTGCCACAGCCTGTGCTGATTTACAACCACTTTGTGTTTGATGTTGGACAGGATAATTTCATCAGTCTCCAACCCTTGTGATCACGTCCCAAAATGACTCGTCAGGTGAAGCCCCGGCGGAAGATTGCTTGTCACCTGTAGGAAGTAGCTGTCTGCTCTGAGTACTCTTTCCTCATAAATGTAATCATCTGTTAGTTATTCATTGAGCTATACTTCATGGGCTCGATGGAGTGGCGAGGGCAAGGAACCAACTGCTCACGGGGAAAATGCATAGAAACAACACTCTGATGCCCGTTGCATTTTTCTTCAGTCTCTCAGCTCTTTCGTCACGTTCTTTTGAGGAAGCGTCTGTGGGTTTGTTGTTGAAGGTTACCGTGGAAAACAGCCATCTCACTACACTCAAGAATTTTGTTTTAATTTTTAAAAATTTTACAGATGAGGAAACAGATTCAGAGACGGTAATTTGCCGAATGTCAGTTTGTCCGCTTTGCCTGATTTTCAACTCTGTTCCTAACTGATCTGCAGTATTCCAGAACGAATCAGTATTTCAGTGAGGTGACGCACTGCTGCTCTTACACTTTTAAGCCTAATCTGGGATGAAATAACTTATATATTTAGGCATCATGTTTAATTTCATCCAGTTCCTAAGTAGCCACTTCATTCATTCATTGTTTGATCCAGCATGTATTCAGCTCCTACTATGTGCCTTGCTTGGGGGATATGATGGTAAACAAGGTAGGAATGGCCTCTGTCCCTGTGGGGCTCACCTCAGGGGGCAGGACGTACTATAAATTACTCTAGTGGCCATATGATTATGGCCTATGAAGTCAAGGGCAATGGGTATCTTTAGTAAGAGTGGCTGGAGAAAGCCTACGGAGGACAAGACACTTGGGCTGGGCCATCAATGACGTCCATATCTTGAAAGTGAACAGATTTTGCCACCCCAAAATATGTTTCTTTGGTGTATTGCTGACTTGGGGCTGATTATTTTTAAAAAACAGCAGACACAGGAAAAACTCTAAATCTGAGAAGTTAGCCTTTTGTAAGAGACATAAAATGTATAAAGGAAATCTCCATTTGTCCCCCTGCTGTATCAGGAAGAAGGGGAGGACTCAATTTCTAGAAGCACTTATCAGTGAAGAACTCAACAATTCATACCTGCATCACAACCTTACCCTTGTTTACTGTGTTTTTCCTGGTAACCTCCCATAACTCACTCCCCACTCCCAATCTTCTTTTGTCTTTAGCTGATGATGTATTTAAGGTGATGGCATCACACATTTGGGGGAGTTACTCAGTTTTCCTGGGTCTCTTTCATGGGTACAGGATGTATACATGTTTTTCTTTTCTTTTCTTTTTTTTTTTTTTTGGTATATGTGTTATTAAACTTCTTTTTTTTTTTTCCTCTCCTGCTAATCTTAATGTCAACTTAATTTTATGGCCAGCCAAAGAACCTAGAAGGGAAGAAGGGAAAACCTTTGTGCCCCTACAGTTTTAGTGACCCAGATGGGACCTTCGCTGTCTGAACACGGCTCAGTTGGACACGGCTACAGCTGAGAGATCGTGGGATCCCTTATGAGAGCCAGCAGAAGGTAAGGATTCTTACCATGTTAGTCTCTGCCTGTGAGGTCTGTTGGAAGCAAGAGTGGTGAGAGTCCTTTCTTCTTCTAAATTTAGGTTAGCAGGAGGAAATATTTGTGTGAACTCATTCCTTGGGTATAGCAGCTCTGGTAAGGATTTGTAGTCTTGTTTTCTGTTGGACCCTCTCCCCTCAGAGATGGTCATTGTTTTCTTTCATCTCTGTCTTTTGTGTTGTTTATCATAAGGGGGAAAACCATAGTCTGAAGAGATTTTCCTTTTATCTTGTTCTCTGTCCTAAGAGCTTGGCTTTGTGGCCAGTGAGAACATTCTCTATGGGTCTGCCATTCAGAAGGTACACAGACCAGTGTGTGCCTTGATGGCCAGTCCAACAGACTGGGGTTCCAAGACATGAAGTCACAAGCAGCCTTCTCTTTGTCCGTCTGTGCCAGCTCTCAGGGGATTTGGTCATAAGGGGTCCCAGTCCATAGGAGGCCTTTGTCATCTCAATCTTGGTTGTTTTGTTAGTGCTGGAAAAACCCCATTGCTGTAGCGCCTGCTGGTGTCACAGGTAGTTGGATCTACGAATAGAGGTGTCTCATGTTCCCGTGAGAGATCAGAGACACTGTTTTCACTTTACAGCTCTTACTATCTATGACAATAAAGGCCTTCACTTTCTTAGGCTGACTCTGCGAGTACAATTTCTAGAGTTTGGGCGGGCTGCATCTTTTATACTCTCTTGTGGGAATCCTCTTGCATCCTGGGTTAATCCATAAAGAGGTGGATGAGATTAATAGATTCTACTCATCGATGGCTAGAATGGGAAAACTTCTGTATTTGCTGACATTGTTTTTAGAGAGTTCTCATCATAAATAATTAATTTATTGGTACCTGTGGAAAGAACAAGTTAAAGTGAACACAAAGGGATATGATGGTGAGCCTTAGGAACTCCTTTAACAAGATGAAGGAACTGAAATTAGAGCAAAAAGTAATGTCCACATCTAATGTAAATCTCTCTTCTCAAAATCAGGCCCCATCTACCTGTTTTAGCCTCCCTTTTCCCACAAGATTTGCAGAGAGCACTCTGGCCTGCCAGGCCCGGGGTATATAGGTTATTCATGTAACACTAAAAGCCACGAAATGGGGTGCCTGGGTGGCTCAGTTGGTTGAGCGTCTACCTTGGGCTCGGGTCATGGTCCCAGAGTCCCAGGATCGAGCCCCACGTGGGGGGGGGGGGTCCCTGCTCGGCAGGGGGTCTGCTTCTCCATCTCCCACTCCTCCTGCTCATGCTCTCTTTCTCTCTCTCTCTCTCTCTCTCAAATAAATAAATAAATAAAATCTTTAAAAATAAATAAATAAATAAAACCAGGAAGCGAATTTAACAGAAGCACCCAAGATAAGCAATAGGGCTCGCTTTGCTGTTCCTTACAGTTCCTCCTGCTTTCCAGGGCTCTGTTATTAGGCTCTGCCAGCTTCAGGCCTTCCTATGAAATAACTTCTGTAGATGTATCTTGAACTTCTCCCACAAAGAATTTGCATCTCCTGGACAGCAGCAGATCTTTTAAATTATAAAGCCCTTTTGTTGGAAATCTCCCTGACAGAAAGAAGCAAGTTTAATTGGAAAAATCCAAAGGAGTCCTTTGATATATAGCAGGAACCCAGATCTTTGGGGAATTAGAAACAACTCTCTTTGTCTTACAAATCTGTATAGAACCAGAAATGTAGCTCTGGAGGATCCAAAGCTCACCTCGGCTTATCAATCCCCAAACCTGCTCTGGTCACCTTAGAATGCTTGGAGATATTGTAAAAGATCAGGACATTGGAAACAGAATTGCTTGCACTTAAGAAAAGGAATGATTTTAGTTGTAATTACTTTACACCTCTTATAATAGGCAAAGATACCCCAAGACTCCTTGGTAAAAACTTGGATACTTTTTCTGTGCCTTTGTGATGTAGATTTTCTACCTTATCTTCTCTAGGACCAAAAATCATTCTTTGAAATGTGAACTTTAGAGAAATGATTCTCATAAGAAGAAAAAAAAGGAAGTCAGAGGTATTTAGAAATTGGGTTAATGAAATATTTTAAATGTCTTCCCCACAAATACTAGCAGAGCAAGCTTTAGCCTTTATCTAAGCAGGTAATGTTAATTTATTCCATCTGCCAAAAACAAAGTTTCGACCCAACTACTCTTTTGTAAACCAGTGAATTTTGTATTCTCATGCCCGTCTCATGGCTAAAATTTAAAAATGAAGCTGTAAGATCTGTTTCTGTCTGTAGGTTTATTTGTGGATATTTATATCTCATTAAATTATATATATAAATTGTATATATAGTATATAAACATGTATAAATTAAATATAGATATTACACATATGGAGTATTTTTCTACCTCCAAATAGTACTGCCAAAAGTAATTGGTAAAGAGCTCTACTTAACTGACTTAAAATTAAGCGTTTATAAATTAACTATTCCTGAAGTTCTCAGAAATGTAACAGAAAGTAACCCAAATGTTTTTCGGGTTCATGTTATCTGAAAAATTATTTGGTGTTAAAGCTTGCTTAGGTTTCTTGATTTAGTTAAAATAGACATGTCTTCAGAGTTATCAGCATTAAATATAATACTTTCATGCTACTTAGACTAGGAAAGATCAAATACATTCCTGTTGTCTCTTGCCAAGTATGACAGCAAGAGAAAGAGCTGGAGTGCTAGCCAACTGTGTCTCATGTCTCACCGAGTGTTCGACATCATTGTTGGGGGCAGTGATTTAGGTTGATGTAAGTAGGATAAGAGTTCTTAGGTGAACTTTTTTGCGATAATTATATTTTATCATATGTGCACTTAAAAATAACTTCCAAAATCTTTTTGGTAGCTTGAAACTTCAGCGTTTTGCTCAGTTAAATGGTAAAAATTTTTTAATATTTGGATACTTTCCAAGTAAGATAATGAAACATGGATGACGGAACATAAGTTTATCAACTTTTGGCTTTCTTCTTACAGAGAAAGATATTTGGGTCTGTTAGTAAACATACTTTAACTGACATTGAAAAATTGCACTATGGGGAAGCATATCCTTCTAGAACTCATGAAATGCCCTTCATAAATTTGCCAGCCTAAAAGAAAATGGGTGTGACAGTTCATAATTGCTTACTACCTAGTTTTCACTGGAAATTCGAGTATCTAAGGGTTGAGAATTCTAATACATGTGGTTAAAAATACCAGAAATAATGAGGGAAATAAGTGTGTGCAAGTGGGGTGTGTTTTTGGCTAGGAAAAGGTAGGAGAGTATGAAAATGCATTTTCGTTAAGGGAAAAGAAAATTTGTCTCAAAGTAAAAGTGGTGATCACAAAATGGGCAAGGGGAAAATAAAGGACAAATTGAATAGAACTGTGGAAGAGAGGGAGAATGAATTTTATTTTGTGTAATTAAGCTGGCTGACATTAAATTGCTATTATGAGGGTTTAAAAAATAACCTTTATTTTTTTTTAAAGATTTTTTATTTATTTACTTGACACAGAGAGAGAGAGATCACAAGTAGGCAGAGAGGCAGGCAGAGAGAGGGGGGGAAGCAGGCTCCCCGCTGAGCAGAGAGCCCAATGTGGGGCTTATCCCAGGACTCTGAGATCATGACCTGGGCCGAAGGCAGAGGCTTAACCCACTGAGCCACCCAGGCGCCCCAAGAATAAGCTTTAATAGTACTGGCATACTTCAGTAAAACTAAAAGTTAATTTCCTTTGATTAGCTAAACAGATCGTTTTCTTAGACTATTGGTCTGCCCCGATAAGAGACTGAAAGGTTTTTCTTTACCTTTTACGTAATCTGCCTAGAAAGCAAAGATTTTGTGTTTTATCAAAGCTCTTTCCTGTGTTTATTATCAGTAGGTCTTAGATTACTCAGGAAAACTAAGTCATAATATTAAAAGAGCTAAGTATTCCTAACACCTGTGTAGCCTTCTGTATTTGCGTTCAAAATCTTTTATTGTCACTTTGGTTAAATGGATAATTAAGTATTGTTTCATAGGGATCTGTGATCCTATTTAGTCCTGTTCAAACTTTTTTATATTTTTGTCAGACTTCCCATGAATGGTCATGGGCTTTGGGGCTGTGCCCAGTGATCACAGAATTTGCTCTGGATCACTCTCTTTGTCTTGAGGGCCTGAGTGGTGGGTAGGACAAAGGTAGAGGAGTCTTGAGGCAGTGGCCATGCTTGAAGTTAGAATTAATGGGGAACTGAAGCTAGATCTCAAACAGCCAGGTGGGTCCTCATTTGGTTGATTCAGAGTGCTAAGAAGCATGCCAGGTCTGGGCACAGTCCCGGAAGCAGATCTGAAATGGTTTCAAGATGTACTAGGGATCTTACTGTGATGAAGATTAGATCATGGCCTGGGAACACAGAAACTTCCAGAGCCCTTATCTATTCCAGTGCTTAAAATGAACTTTTCCAGTGCGTGTGGGTTGATCCTTGTACCCTGCCAAACTGGACCAGAATATTCTTCCCATTCATAGTTTTGCATTAATGGAATTTCTAAGAGCACAAATTTGCTCTCTAGATCGGCAAATACATCTTTGTCAGGGCCTACGTTCTGCCCGCTGCACTTTGTTGGCATTTCACTCAAAGTCTTACCAAAAAAAGAAGGAGAAGGAGAAGAACAAGAAGAAAAGTGGCTGCTTCTAATGGGTGAGGCATTCTGATATTCTCTGGGGAGAAGGAAGACCTTCTTCTTATAAAACAAAATAACCAAGTCAATAAACGGTTGTTAAACACCTCCTATGTTCTAAAGGCATAGCATACTAAAGGTATGGTGTCATAAAAGCATGAAGAAAGAGTCACTGGAGACATGGCATGGAATTACCTCTGGATGCTACGGAGTATGGAACTTACTAGAACTTTTCCCCCATATAAACCCAAATATGCCCCTGTGATTTGATGTTGTTCACTTTGTAGTATGAGAACACAAAGTAAATTACTTTTAATTATTGGGCTCTGAGGCATTGAAAATTGGTACTTCTGTCACTAAAGACAGCAATGAAATGGGGAAGAATGGCACAAGGGTAAATAATTTTCACTTATTTATGTTCATTAGAAATTGCCGAGTAGATTCACTTTTTACTCAAAAAATAAAAGTGTTCTCAAGCTGGGAGGTGTCATGTTCAGCTAAGAGAAAAAAATTTTTATGGTCAAATTAAAACATGCAACTCTGGGAAAAAGGTTTATTATAGATGTTGTGATGAGTGACTCTCAACTGTAATGTTCCTGGTAGGCACCAGGGTAAGAAGGAAACCCTTTTATTAAGGTTGTATCTCTTTAACAATACCATATCAAACGAAGATAGAAAGAAAAAATAATGTCTGTGGCAATGCAACACCTTTCGTGGCATCACTGCCATTGGCCGTAAGCACAAAGTAGAAGACTGGCGTCAGTGATCGTCTAAATGCAGCCCTGCAAGGCATACCTTTGGCACAGGCCAAATCATGTACTCCAGAATTGCCTTCTGTAGTTGTGGAACAGGTAACCTAACTGCTCCAGCTCCATTCGGAGAGAGCATGACTCCTCTGAAGTATGGCAAGTGTCCCAACCTTCCTTAGAGAAAGATGGGATGGTTCATTGGGAAACGGTCTTCTAGGAAACAGGTCTACTGACCACTGGTCACTGAAGGTCTGAAGTTCTGCAAGATAGAGGGAAGATAGTCTTTGCAAAATAAACCAAATGTCAAGAGTTCATGGGAAATCACACTTGAAAAATAAAACCATGATCCTAATGCAGAAGGCGATGTAGGGCCTTCTTTACTCTAACAAAGCTCCATTGTTTTCTCATGATTTTGCTTTATGGGGTTTAAATTAAAGGGAAGCCACTCTCTGGCGAAGCAAATCTTTGTTTTAAAGTATTTAAGTAGCACCTATATTGGTGAACTCCCTTGAGGGCCAGTGCTTGTTCTGAGATGCATTTTTTTTAATTGGACTTATTTCAAATCATTATCATGGAAAAGCAACTACAAGGCGAGAAGTAAACTACCACAATACCACAGGACTTTACTTAAATACTGTCTCTTCAGACATCTGGTGTATATAATGAATTCATTTCTCTTTTAAGCACCTAGAACTTACTAGACATGTACCATCCTTGAGACAAGAAAGAAAATGGTAATTCAAATTCTCTTGCAGCATCTTAGTTGGCCCAATTATTCTACCGACTCTGGGATAGAGAAACTCGAGGTAAAAAGTTGACTTCTTTGGGAGGGATTGTAACCTGGTACTTCCAAACTTATTTCATTAAGTTTACCACATAATTATAATTGAAGAAAATATAGGGTTCATCTTTTAACCCCATTATTACAAAATCCTTCACTTTAAAAGCTGTTATTAAAAAAAGGAAAAGTAGCCTTTCAGCAAAAACTAAGTTGGAAAGCATTATAACATATAGAACAGAGGACTTTTTGATATGCTGTGTTATAGGAAAGACAAATGAGACTTTTAATCTTTCATTTTTATTTTTTTGAGATTTTTAATCGTTTAAGCAATACTTCTGGGTATCTCTATTTCCATTTTCATGGAATTTCATGAGGACATCAATATTAATATCATGAGAGCTCTAAGCCACTATTTTAGCAATGTGTGGCCTGTTTATCTTTTTCCTCTTTGCATTTTAATTTTATAATGAAATGTATATTGAATGCAAAAAATAATTTCATCAATTTTTAAATGCTTAAAAACATAAGGTCATTAGAATTAGCTTATCCAAAAGTGTACACACATTTTGGAGTAAGATTTAGTTCAAGTGAGGGTCTTAAGCACTAAGCTACTGTAACCACAAGATGTAGGAGCAAAGAGCAAAGTCTCAATAAAAGTCTCATTAAAGAGTTAAAAATTAAACTAGGATCTAATTGATTAGGAGTCAGCCAAGAGGACTAAGTGACAAAATGTCCGGGGCAAAGGGAATAGCCTGTGCCAGAGCCTGGAAGTTAGATTTAGGACAATTTGTTGGGAGATTTGGTTTGAAACTATAGAGCGCCAGGAGAATGGCAAAGAAAAGACTGGAGGGATAAATGGTTCAGAATGTGGACTTTATCTCAAGGACAACTCTTAAAAGGTTTTGAGTTTGGGAATGGCAAGATCAGATTTGCATCATTGAGATCAATTTCATAGCTGCTCAGGGGATGAATTGTTATAGGACATTTGGATACCCAGTTAGGGAAAAGATGTAAGACATTTGATCTAAAGGATAGATTAATGTGAAAGAAATGTCACAAGAATTTTGGTGGGGTCCAATCTCCCTGGTTGTACATATCAGACTTGGGAGTTGTATGATATCCATTGGGAGAGAATATGTTGAAAGGTTTAAAGCATAGAGAAATATGATGGCTGTATCATTACTGTTGTCAATCATTATGGCAGTGACTTTTTTTTTTTTTGCCAATTATCTGTTACAACCAAGAAACCACTTCATAGTTAGTAGTTGTTTTTTGTTTGTTTGTTTTTAAGATTTTATTTATTTATTTGGCAGAGACACAGCGAGAGAGGGAACACAAATAGGGAGAGTGGGAGAGGGAGAAGCAGGCTTCCCGCTGAATAGGGAGCCCGATGTGGGACTCAATCCCAGGACCCTGGGATCATGACCTGAGCTGAAGGCAGACACTCAACCGACTGAGCCACCCAGGTGCCTCTCATAGTTAGTAGTTTAAAGTTACTATTCATTTCATTATACTCACAGTCTGTTGGTCAGGAGTTTGAACAGGGCTCACTTGGGAGATTCTACTACCTTATGTAGCATCAATTGGATCATTTGGTAATATTCAGTTGGTGACTAGTCTGATCTGGAGGGACCAAAAAGGCTTCACTCACATGTTTGATGTCTTGGCCAGGCTGGCTGAAAGGCTGCACTAAACTGGGCTGCCCTCTCTCTCCACATAGTTTGAGGACATCTCCACATGGTCTCTCCAGTTGTGTGTTCAGACTTCCTTACATTGTGGTTCATTTTGGGCTTTTCGTTTTGACCATTTCAGTTCCAGCTGACATAATTCCTTTAAAAATTTTGTGGAATTCCTGTACATCAAATTATATTCCATTCCACAAAACCCTTCAAGATAGGTCCTTCTCTTCCTTAGGCTCTCTGAGAGCTGCTACAGGACAATGCCTTTAAGATTCTTGAAAGTCTTTTGTTTAATTGAGAGAGCCTTGAAGACACATTCTTAAGATCTTTGGAAAACTTTTGTCTAGTTGAAAGTGTCCATAAGTCTCATCTTTCTGAGATCTTAACAAAGGGTTGTATAATTTTATCTTTGACTTCAGCTGTACCCTGGAACATTTTACTATCCTACATTTAATACTTGCCCCAAGGTCATTTCTTACTTAGAGAATCTTCTGTTGTCTTGACAGCCTATCCTAGGCCCCCTACATTTCTTTTAAATTTTACTCAAAACTGAACATTTCTTTGACTATAGTTTTTATCATATGTTTCATAATAGGAATTTTCACTTCAGTTTTAAGGACACATACAGGCTCATTATTGAGCTCATTCATTATATTGAAGGTATGGAAAAAAATATTCCATGCAAGAAGAAAATAAAAGGGAGCAAGATAGCATACTTACACCAGACAAAATAGACTTTAACTCCAAAAGTTTAGAGGAGAAAAACAGGGTCATTATATAATGATAAAGAGATCAATCCATCCATAAGATATAACAATTGTAAATATATATACACTCAACATCAGAGCACATAAACATATTAAGCAAATACTAACGATCTAAAGGGAGAACTAGACAAAAGTATGGTAATAGAGGGGGACTTCAATACCCCATTTTCAACAATAGATACATCATCCATACAGAATATCGATAAGCAAACTTTGGACTTGAACTATACTTTAGACCAAATGGACATAACATATGCACAGAACATTCTATCCAATAGCACCCGAAAACACATTCTCTCAAATGCACACAGAACATTCTCCAGGGTAGATCATATGATAGGCCAAAAAGAAGTCACAGCAATTTTAAAAATAATAAAATTTACCAAGGATTAAAGATACCAATCATCTTTTCTGACCACAGTTCTCCAAAAATAGAAATCAGTAGCATGAGGAAAAATAGAAAATTAACAAATCTGGAAAAAATTAAATAACACACTTTTGAATAACCAATAGGTCAAAGAAGAAATAAAACAAAAAAATCTTGAAACAAATGAAAATGGAAACACAATTTAATCAAAATTTATGGTGTGCAGAAAGACTGTAAATAAGCAACCTTACTCTATATCTCAAGGAACCAAAAAAAAAAAAAAAAAAAAAAACAAAGTTAGCAGAAGGAAGGAAATAACAAAGATCAGAGCAGAAATAAGTGAAATAGAGATCAGAAAAATAATAGAAAAAATCAAAGAAACTAAGCTGTTTGAAAAGATAAAATTGACAAATTCTTAGCTATGTTAAGAACAAAGAAAAGACTCAGATAAATAAAATCAGAAATGAAAGAGACATTATAATTAATACCACAGAAGTACAAAGGATCATTAGAGACTACCATGAACAATAATACAAGTTGGATAACCCAGAAACAATAATTTCCTAGAAACATACAACCTACTAAGACTGAATCTTGAAGAAACAGAAAATCAGAACAGACCAATAATGAGCAAATGGATTGAATCAGTAATCAGTAACCTCCCAACAAAGAAAAGTCCAGGTCCAGATGGTTTCCCTGCTAAATTCTACCACATATTTAAAGAATTAAACCAATATTTCTCAAACTCTTCCAAAAAATTGAAGAGGAGGGAATACCCCCAAACTCATTTTCTGAGGCCAACATTATCCCAATAACAGAGCCAAATAAGGATACTACAAAGATAGAAAACTGCAAGCCAGTATCCACGATGAATATAGATGTGAGAATTCTCAAAAAAAAAATTAGCAAACCAAACTCAATAGCACATTAAAAAGATTATCAAGTGGGATATATTCTTGGATGCAAGGATTGTTCAACATATGCAAATCAGCAAATGTGATATATCACATTAATAGACTGAAAGATAGAAATCTATTGAGATGTCAATAGATGAAAGCATTTGACAAAATACAACATCTTTTCATGATAAAAAATCTCAACAAATTAAGTACAGGAAGAATGTACCTCAACATAGCAAAGGCCACATATGACAAACCCACACTCAGTAATGAAAGGTTGATAGCTTTTCCTCTAAGATCAAGAACAAAACAAAGGTACTTACTCTTGCCACTCCTATTCAACAAGTACTGGACGTCCTAGCCAGAGTGATTGGGCAAGAAAAAGAAATAAAAGCTATCCAAGTTGAAACAGAAGAAGTAAAATTGTCTCTGTTTGCAGATGATGTGATCATATATATGACCATGTATAGAGAAAATTTTAAGGACTCCACCAAAAACTATTAGAACTATTATTGTTAACAAATTCAGTAAAATTGTGGTGTACAAAATCAACATACAGAAATCCATTACATTCCTAAGCACTAACAACAAACTATTTCGAAAAGCAAGAGAATAATCCTACTTACAATAGCATCAAAAAACAATAAAATATTTAGCAACAAATTTAACCACGAAAGTGAAAGACTTGTACACCGAAAACTATTAAACATTGATGAAAGAAACTGAAGAAGACACAAATAAATGGAAGATATCCCGTTTCCATGAATCAGAAGAATTAATATTATCGGTTTTCAAAATTCTAATGGCATTTTTCACAGAAATAGAGAAAACAGTCCTAAAATTCATAGGGAATCACAAAAGACCCTGAATAGCCAAAGCAGTCCTGAGAAAGAAGAAAGCCAAAGGCATCATACTTTCTGATTTCAAACTATATTACAAAGTTATAGTCATCAAACAGTATGCTGCTGGCATAAAAATAGACACCTAGACAGAAGAGAATTGAGAGCCCAGAAATAAGCCCACACATATACGGTTAATTAATATTTCACAAAGGAGCCAAGAATACTCAACAAAGAAAGGATAATCCCTTCAATAAATGGTCTTGGGGAAACTGGCTGATCACATGCAGAAGGATGAAATTGGACCCCTATCTTAAACCGATCACAAAAATTAACTTGAAATAGAGTAAAGATTTAAAAATAAGACCTGAAACTGTAGAACTCCTGAAAAAGACATAGGGAAAATACTCCTTGACATTGGTCCTGGCCACAGTTTTTTGGCTATGACACCAAAAGCACTAAAAAGCAAAAATAAGCAAGTGAGACTACATCAAACTAAAAATCTTCTGCACTGGGGCACCTGGGTAGCTCAGTCAGTGAAGCGTCTGCCTTCAGCTCAGGTCATGATCCCAGGGTCCTGGGATCAATCCCCGTGTCGGGCTCCCTGCTCAGTGGAGAGCCTGCTTCTCCCTCTGCCTCTGCTGCTCCCCCTGCTTGCGCGCGCACACTCTCTCTCTCGCTCTCTCTCTCTTGCTGTCTCTCTCTGTCAAATAAATAAATAAAAGTTTTTTAAAAAAATCTTCTGCACATCAAAGGAAACCATCAACAAAATGAAAGGACAGCCTGCAGAATGGGAGAAAATATTGGCAAGCTATCTTTTTCTTTTTAATATTTTATTTATTTGACAGAGAGACACGGAGAAAGGGAGAGGGAGAAGCAGGCTTCCCGCTGAGCTGGAAGCCCAATGCGGGGCTCGATACCAGGACCCTGGGATCATGACTTAGGCTAAAGGCAGACGCTTAATGACTGAGCCACCCAGGTGCCCCTTGGCAAGCTATCTAATAAGGGGTTAATATCCAAAACATGTAAGGAACACATACAACTCAGTAACAAAACCCAAAAATTCCAATTAAAAAATAACCAGAGGACCGGAATGGACATTTTCCCAAAGAGAATATACAGGTGGGCAACAGATACATGAAAAGAAGCTCAGCATCATTAATCATCTGGGAAATGCACAATGAGCTATCACCTCACACCTGTTACAATGACTATTTCCAGAGAGGCAAGAGATAACAAGTGTTGGTGAAGACATGCAGGAAAAAGAACCTTGTGCATTATTTGTGGAAATGTATATTGGTCAGTACAGAGCTTCCTCAAAAAATTCAAAATAGAACAACCATATAATCTAGCAATACAACTTGTGGGTATATATCCACAGGAATTGAAATCAAGATCTCAAAGAGATACCTGCACTCAGGTGTTCATTGTAGCATTATTCACAATAGCCAAAACCCGGAAATAATCTAACGGTCCATCTGTGGATGAATGGAAGAATATCACACACATACACACCCCGAATTCTTGAGCCATGAGAAAGAAGAAAATCCTGCCACTTGTGATGACCTGGATGGAACTTAAGGCATTATGCTACGTGGAATAAGTCAGACGGAGAAAGACAAATACTCTATGGTATCGCTTATGTGTGGAATTTAAAAATGCCAAACTCATAGAGACAGTAGAAGGGTGCTTTCCAGGGGCTAGAGGGTGGGGAAAAGGGGGGAATGTTGGTCAAAGGCTACAGACTTTCAGTTATAAGATGAATAGCTTCTGCTGACCTAAGGTACAGCATGGTAAGCATAGTTAACATGTATTACACACATGAAAGCTGCCAAGAGTGTGGATCTCACCACGAAGAAGAAAGGGTAATTATGTGAGGTGGTGGAGGTGTTAACTAACCCACTATGGTAATCATTTCACAATAAAGCAGTGGGTCAAATCATCACGATGTACACTTTCATCTTATATGATGTTATATGTCAATTATATTTCAATAAAGCTGGAAAGAAATTAAAAGTAAAAGTAGCAGCTTTGTGATAATTTTAAAAAGTGGACATTTTAACCTGAAAAAAAAATTTTTTTTTGAAAACTGAAAGCAAACCAGTCCAAGGGGCTCCACCTGCTCTTTCGGAAGCAGTAGGACATTCTGGGGCCAGAGCAGGCAAGGGCACAGCTGTTGGCCTCTAAGGTGTGATTGCTATTCTGACCGCACCTGCTGAACTATCCCTGAAAAAGACCGGTTTCCATACGAAATTCCTTTTTGTTTGCCTGGGCAGTTGTTTATACAATATTTTTGCAGTGCATCCATCTTTTAAAGGTGCACCTTTGGATCTTATCATCCCCCATCTCCCCACATGTTACGATTGCTCTATTTAATCTTATTACCCTGTGTGGGCTTCTATGTCACCTCAAATCCTTTTAGAAATGAGTCAGCATACAAATCAATGAACAAATACTAGAAATAATTTTGGACATACCTTTATTATGTTGTTTAGAAACAAAAGGAATTAAGATGGAGAATCACATTCTTGTTTATTTCCTTTCATTCGGAGTCACTGCTGTTAAAAAAAACAATCATCTGAGAACCAAAACAGGTAGCATCGCATTGTTAGTGTTACCGTAGGAAATGTTGGACGTTTTTAGTTGGTGAGCATGCATCCTGCCGTCCAGTTTGGTCTGGGACAGTTTGGAATTTGACTTCCATGTGTAGGTGGTCGCCAAGGGGGCAGATATGTTCAAAAACAAAGAGCGGGAAAATCATGCTATTGACTTTTACAACTGGCTTCAAGGGAGGAGCTGTGCAGTGCTAGTCATGAGGAAAGATGGTTAAAGGACCTAGATTCCAGCCCTGTTTCTGCCATCAGATGGCCGAGTGTCCCTCAACGAGGCACACCGTCCATGTGCTAATTCCTTCCCTTCCTATGGTCCTGTCCTGAGAAAGTGAAGGCCAGCTTCCATTCCTCTCCTCGAGCTCTCTGCCATCAGCGGCTCTTTTACTGCATTTCCCATGCGGGTTACAGCAGTCTGTTCACGGGCCTCCTACCTGCAAGTCAGCTTCTCGACACCTAAAGCCATTTTAGGTCATAAAACAGTCCTTACAACATTTTCTTGAAGTTGAGAAACCATGCGGCTTTTCCATCTCCCCTGTGAGTGCTGAGACATCTAACAGATAGTTAAATCACCTTCATCCGAGAGTGAGCACCTGGGAAAGAAAGAGCAACGCTTCCTGTGTGTCACTGTATTACATTATACCCTTGAAAAAAATATTCGTGATAGAAAGAAGTACTAGGAGGCTAGCATTTGGGAAGGAAAATGGGACAGGGTGGAGGAAAAAGGATCAGAAGCAACTGAGAGAAGGGTGAGTCTAACGCATGTCTGAGAGAAGAGAATTGTCAAGGACACAGCTCTGAAAATGGAGGGAGGCTGGAAGAGGCATTTGATCTACACTTTGACTCAGAGAGTAAATTCAGAAAATGTCTGAAGCTTCTTGGCTTTTTGTCACTAATACTTTATTGGAGCTGCTTCAAAATGAGGGTTTTAACAGAAGCACTTTAAAAAAGATTGAGACAAAAATGTAATAATTGCACACTCAGGCTTGCAATTTCAGAAATTCATGATGTTAAGGGCTCCAAGCATGCAACTTCAAGATTTGGATTCCTTTTCACTCTTCACAAAAAACGAGTCTAGTCAGATTGGAGCCGATCGCTATTTTTGAGTCATACCAGTAAATGGTTGGAGTCCATTGTCCAAGTGGGAAAACTGTACTTTTTCCATAATTCAAAAATAATTGAAAGAATGTAGCTCAACAATTTTGAAATAATGAATTTTTTTTTAGATAATGGTTAAGTTCAGTCCAATCTTTGAAAATTCCAGCCCCAAAGGACTTTTTTTTTTTAAAAAATAAAGAAAAGAATCGATGAGCAGAAATGGTGTGTTAGTGCAAAAACTATCGTTTTTAGCCGTTATCTGTCACATTCCCGAAAGGAAGATAGAATACATTTTAAAAGGCATTTCTGTTGACCAAAGTTCAGGGGGAAAAAAACTGTACTCCCATGACTCAAAAGGAGTCCTCAGTGAATCGTGTTATGGTTCATTTTTCTGAGTAGATTCTAAGCGGATGAGGAGGGGTGAGGGAGAAGGGGCCAGAGTCCACCTTGAGGCATGGAGGATATGTGTTTTGCTGTATTTTCCAAGGGTCTTGTGCCAGCCTAAAGCATAGTATGTGTGGATGCTTACCTTGTCTCTCTTTGGGAAAAAAAAAGGAAAGGGAGTGCAAAAAAGAAAAAAAAAGAAAGAAAGAAAGAAAAAAATCATCTGGATGGTAAATAGAAGAGGCACTTGTGCAGCCCTGGCCTCCTGTCATTGTCTCCTTTGTCAGCGATGTCAGAGCCGTCACATTAGGTTGCCACCACAGGGTGCATGCAAATGGGAGAGCGAGCGAGGCAGGCAGTGCTGAGCAGCCAGCACCTGCACATTTCAGTTTGTTGGCAGGTACATTGCAGTGGACTAAAACAGAATAATTACTGGAGATAGAGTTGGCAAGTGTAGTGTACGGGAGAGGCATTCAATTGCACGTGAGTACGATAGGTGAACTATAAAAAAAAATGGTGAGGAGGGAGGGGGGAGCACTCCCCATTAAACACCAGACAGATGGCGATTCCCATATTCCATTTTGTTCTCTGTGAAATAAGAAAGGCTGACCTGTGAAGTCAGATGCCAGTGGATTTGGGGTCCTTGGCTTAAGCAAGGGTTGTAAAGAGCACAACCGGGGCCTTAAGAGGGCCTCTCTGAACACCAAACGGAATAAACATGCAAGGGACTGGAACGTGTAGGGACGTGTGTGAGCCCCACACACTTGTGGTGATGGGGGTAGACCATTTCCTTGTAAACGCTGGGATGTTTATTTTATCTGGTGTGTAGACAGCACTTACTGGGCATTCCCTGTCATAAGCACTTCATATTTACTACCTCATTCAATTCTCAAATTCTCAGAGCGACCTTATCTTGGCTCTGCTTGTCATTGTCATTTTACATGTAGAAGAGGAAACTGAGGCACAGAAAGTCCAGTGACTCGCCCAAGACTATGTAGTGTGAGGTGGCAGGGTGGAGGGCTCAGGTCACCTGGTTTTCAAGCCTACGCTCTAACCCAACCCGCTGAGCTCTCAGTGAGCGTGTATGTTAAGTGGGATATTGTCAGAGGTTTACACAGAACTACACAATGACCATTTTATCCAAGTTATCTAAACTGTTCAGAGTGACTGGCGTTATCTGCCCAGATGTGTAGTCATTTATGTAGTTACTGTTTTCCTTGTAAATCTCTGGCAACATCCTCTCTATCAGAGTTTTGCCAATGAAATGCCTAAAACATTATGACTCTTGTAAAAAGCTGAAAATATATACATACATATGTGTGTTACATACTTTCCCCAAACTGGAGTTGTGTGTTGGGCTAGGACGATCTGCCTCAAGACTACAGTCTATGTGGCCACTCATGGGACTATGGGCCGCGACCTGATTTTTTTTTTTTTTAATCATTTGAGCCACCTCTAACGATGGCACCTTAATGTTGCACATTCAGAATCCATCCTCCTCTATCTTCCTAACAGAACTCTTCATTTTCTCAGATATTTACCTTCAAATTAGTACATGGCTTTCCCCTTGCAATTATTACTAATCCAGGAATAGGCACGTGACTTAGGTCACCCTAATTAGACCGAAGGAAAGAAATTGTACTTTTTGGTTGCTTCCCCTTTTCTCTCTCTCTTTCTCTTTCTGTCTCTCTTGAAGGTAAGGAAACATCCAGTGTCAGTTGCCCCTGGCAGCCGTCTTGCATCATCTACAAGAAAACTGAGTCTAAAGCCTGAGAACGACAGATGAGAGATAAAAAGAGGTAGGTTCTTGATGGCAATATTAAATAGCTGATTGTAATGTGCCTGAAATTTACTCTACCTTCAAATTTCCTATCTTTTCAGATGAATTTCCTCATTATTTCCCTGTTACTTGCACTCAAAAGCATCCTAACCAATGCAAACCCTAAGACCCCCACTTCTAAGTTCCTTGAAAACTCCTTCTAAGCCCTTAGCAGCTTCAGCACTGATCTCCAAATACTTTTGCATCTAGATTTTTAGCTGTGAGCCTCTTTGAATCCAGAAGCCTCTTAGACACTGAAGTCTTGAGCCAGTAAAACTCTCGAGACTCTTAAGGTGCTCTGGCCATAGTGATATCATGGAAAGGAATAGGGGCGGAAAGTTGGCATGACAGGGATAAAACTGGGAGCAGAAATTTGTTAAAGAGAAGAATGTGCATCTGCATAGTAAGAATACTAGAGGTGGTTTTTTTTTTTGTTTTTTTGTTTTTGTTTGTTTTAAAGATTTTATTTATTTGACAGAGAGAGACACAGTGAGAGAGGGAACACAGGCAGGGGGAGGGGAAGTGGGAGAGGGAGAAGCAGGCTTCCTGCTGAGCAGGGAGCCTGATGCAGGGCTTGATCCCAGAATCCTGGGATCATGACCTGAGCCAAAGGCAGACGCTTAAGGACTGAACCACCCAGGTGCCCCTAGAGGTGTTATTTTTTTTTCCCCCCTACATCATTGGTGTGGTAGGGGAAAAAAAGGTTTTTTTCCAGTAAGAACACTAAAATCAAATACTGGCATCATCATTCATTAGCTGTGTGACCACTAACTATGTGACCGTTACTTATTTAGCCACAATAAATCTCTGTTTCCTCATCTTTAAAATTAGGAGTAACAATCCTATTACCTCTAATCCTATAAGGATTGCAGGTCATATAGAGAGTTTATAATATGTGCCTAGTCCCCAAATAGTAGTCATTATGATCTTAGTTCTACATCATTGATGTCTGATACTCTCATATATTCCACAAATAATTACTGAGTATCTACTATGTTGCCAGGTATGGTTATAGGCACCAGTGCTTAATAACACCTGTACTGAACATCTGTATCATTTATAAGAAAAATACTCATGGGGGCGCCTAGGTGGCTCAGTGGATTAAAGCCTCTGCCTTCGGCTCAGGTCATGATCTCAGGGTCCTGGGATTGAGCCCCACGTCGGGCTCTGCTCAGCAGGGAGCCTGCTTCCCCTTCTCTCTCTGCCTGCCTCTCTGTCTACTTGTCGTCTCTCTCTCTGTCAAATACATAAATAAAATCTTTTTAAAAAAAAAGAAAGAAAAAAAAATACTCATGGATGTGTTGTGAGCAAGTATATACATACCTCTTTTCAAAATCTTTCTTTTAAGATGAACACTCCTCCTTTCCCAGCCTTATTATAACTTACTCAAGTGTAGTTTATCTCTAAGAGTACAGAAGCCAGGACATTTTTTTAAAGAAAAATTATGTTCTTGTCTCCTTCCAGTCTAAACTTCATGGTCTACTTTGTGAGGGAAATGATATCCTGGATTTAAAAATGAGTATCAAAAACTCCATGTGGGAAGAATGAGGGAAAGTCTGTTCCCTTCTCCTTTATGAAAATGTGAGTTGAGATAATCCTTCTGATTCACTATATTGGAGTTTAACTCATATCCCAGATGTAAGCAACCAATTTCCCTACATGCTAGAAGGAGCCATACCTTCTGTCCTTCAGGATGTTTCTGTCCCTGGATACTTCTCAGCATTCCTGAACAGCAAGTGTAAGGAAGTCGATGCATTCCTTTACATGTGGTGAGGAATGAATGACCATCAACGGCAAGAAGAACCTCTAAGGCAAGAATTCCCATGCCCACATGGAGATTCATCCTTCAGCTCTACAGAAAAGAGCATGATCGATGGAGGAAAGAGTAGTTTATCCTTGCTTGAGCTGGAGTTTTAAAATGGGAGCAGCACCCCTGAGGCCATTCTGTTGGTGGAAGCAATAATCATTAAAGACATTTCCCAAGGGAACAGGAGTTTCTGAATTTTAGGACTGCAGAGTTTATTTGCCCCTCCCTGCTTGGCCATTTTTTTCTCTCCATTGCCAACCCTGGAATTCTTTCTATTATTTTGTTAAGTACTCTGCAGGTCCTGTTTATACTTAACCCATATAGATGACCTCACAGAACTGTTCTCATTTCCCTCCAACAGGACAACTCTCCTTTGGAGAGCCATGGACATTGGTATCATCAGGACAAGTGGTAATGTAAGGAACTGCCACGCCACCACTTCTGCTGTGGCTCCGGTAAGGGCACATAATATGCAAATTTTGCCAATGCCTGATCTAGGCATTTAGTAACTGACCAAGTATATCTAAACCAATTATCAGCACGGTAAATAACAGTTGACTTTGACTCTCTGGGAACTGATACTATTGCTCTTCTGCTTGACTAAGCATTCTTAGAGTCTTTTCCTAACAATAGATCATTTGGTTACTTTAAAAAATTATCAAGGTAAAAAAATTTAAAAACACAAACTCAACAAAGCTCCTATTTTCCTAGATGCATGGAGATTAGAAAGGAGTATAATTAGAATTACATATATATATACATATATATATATATGTGTGTGTATGTATCTATATCATTAGAAAGTATAATCATGATAAAAAAAAAAAAAAAAGAAAGTATAATCATGGTTCCTGACCCCATCAGAATCAAGACATAAGCCAGGAAAGAAAAAAAAAAAGACATAAGCCAGATAAAGTTAAATAGAAATGTGATAGACATGAAGAGGCAGGAGAGAATGGCTTTTTACATGACCATGGGGAATGCATGCCTTGAGACTCCTGCTGGCTGGACTGATCAAGGAGGGAGTTTTGAAAAGACCTATAAAGAATGGGTAGGGTATAAAGAATGCCAAATGAGAGAAAGGGGCATTCGAGGCAGGAAGGAACAGTGTTGATGAAAGTTCATGTTGAATTCCCAGCTTTACTGAACCAAAAGAAGGCTGAGCTGGTATGCTAGAGCCAGTTAGTTGAGCTTTGAGTGTGAAATTCACGTGTTTTAATTTGTGTCTCACAAGTACTGGGGAGACATTGAAGACTATGCAGGTGAATGTTACGAAGAATGTGGAATTTCATGACAATGAATCTGGTAGGTGTAGTGGGGAGGGTTTCAAAGGGGGAAACAGGAAGCAATTGCAGAGGCCATAGGGATGGTAGTAGTAGGGGGAATGAGAAAGGGGTTGCTAGATGGTGACAAGTATTTTCCTGAAGGTTTCCTATTTCTTACTATATTTTATAGGAAAAAAATACTATATTGTCTTCGGCAAATTCAAAATGTAGAACATGATAAGGTTCTGATATTTTTAAGTCTTTTGAGGAGTAATATTAAAAGCTTATGAGATACATTCAGTATAAATCATATAAACCAGTATCCATTCTCTTCATTGCATGTAATATGAATAAGTAAAATATGCATCCTGTGTATGATTTGTGTATAAGTATATCAATAATAATGTATAAAGAAAACATATCTAAAATTTAATCAGAGTTTCTGATTATAAACTGTACGAATCAGTAAAATAACATACTTGGAGTAGAATCTTTAGCATCACAAATTTCAATGTACAGATATCTACCTTTAAATTAAATTTTCATCATCAAATCATATCATAAAATGCCATAGCCTAATTCTCTCCTTATGACTGAGAGAGCAACACAAAGAGAGAAATGATTTCCCACCTCTCATACTTGCTTCTCCCTTCTCCCACTCCTTGATTATGGCAAAAGCCATATTGTGAGTCACGTGGCTCAACGAGACTTTTGACACTGTGTATTTATTCTCATACATATAAATTAGAATGAGATGAAAGGCATTTTAAAAGACAACAACTGCCAACTTTGTCCAACCCACTAGCTCCATGCTTTCTCTTCTATGCCCTGATTGGGATCACAAACCCCAAAGAGATATGGAAAGAATCATCAAACTTGATGGGTGGGGAGAGAGAACAAGGAGGGACTGTCCTTCCTGCCTCCCTCCCTCCCTCCTACCCCTCAACATCACACCCGTTGGGCTGGGCTTTCTTCAGCCAAGGTTTTTCCTTTCAGGAGAAATTCATTTCAAACCTTTAAAAAAATTTTCTTGGCTCAGTTTGCATGTTGAAGTCTTAGGGCTAAAAAATAGCTTATAGTTTGGAAATTATTAAACTGTTAGCTTCTTTAAGGCAGATATTATGTGTTGTTCATTTAAAAATCCTTTGTTTTTGCTCTATCTCCACAATGCCTACCTTAGACCCTGGCAAATAGCAGATACTCAATTAGTATTTATTGACTTGAGTTTTTTGAATCATACTTTCTTAAAGATATAGCTTGAAAATATAGAAACCAAGAGGATTAATAAGTAGTCAAGATAATTTTAATAAATTTTACTCTTTAGTTGCTGGGAAGGCCCATTGGAAGAAAACACTGGGCCATGTGTTTTAAACAGGAGCTGATGTAGATATATCCTTATATCCATTACAACGCAGATTTGTGGACCTGACAAAATGCAACAGCGGGTGAGTCCTTGATTGAATGGCCCTCAGGTGGTTAATTTTGTTTGCTGATGGCAGATACTGAAGCTACAGAAGAGCTGCTCTTGTTCAAAGAGCCTTTTCAATTTTTAATTTGACATGAAGAGTAACATGGTCTACAGTACATGCAGACCAGCGGTTATCTCTCATCATCATCTTGTTCGGTTGGTTTCAACCCGTCTTGGCTGAAGGCAGCTCTTTTGTGGATACTTTTTGTGGCTCCAGCTTACATGTGCAGCTCAATGACAAGATTCTTGATAAACTGGAGCAGAGAATGAGGAAATGGGCTTTTAAATGGTCAACTGACCATTCACTTCTATGGGTTTAGTTTCTGCCTGACAGACTTATTAAAGAGGAGAGTTATACAAAAGAGACCTGGGATTGGTCTCCCAGGTCCTGCTCAAATGAGAATCACAGACTTTTAGAGCCAGAAGGCATCTTGGAGGTCATCTCCTTCATCCAGCTTTGCCATTGTAATGTCAGGGAGCTGATGCTCAGAGGATTACGTGACTCGCCCAAGGTCTTGCTGCTCATGCTGGAGTCAGGGCTCTTACCTTGCTCACTTTTTTGCTGATTGATGGTAGAGAAATCTAGAAGAAAAAAAAATCCATGATACCCCAGTTTTTCATGGACTTTTTCCAAGAATACCATTCTGTGGGGGATTATTATGAGGTTTCTAGATTTCCTTAACCAGGCCACCACTTAAAGCGATGGAGTCTGGAAAGAACACTGGCTGGGAATCTGGACCTAGGCTTGAGTTCGGTATGTAACCATCACTGTCATGTATCAAGCACCTATTGCATCCTAGGTATTGTGTGTATGTTATTTTTAACCACGGTGAATCTAGGAGGTATCATTGGGCCTATTTTGTAGATAGAGAAGCTGAGACTTAGGGAGGTTAAACATCTCTTCCTGTGGCATGCAGGTATTCAAATCCAGTGTCTGATTGATTTTCAAACCCTATTCTTCTCATATACTGCACTGCATTTCTTATTGAGTGTCTTCAGGCAAGTTACTTAACATCTCAGAACCTGTTTCCTCAACTGTCAAATGGATACACTAAAATTCTTCTTAGCATGGGGCACCTGGGTGGCTCAGTGGGTTAAAGCCTCTGCCTTCGGCTCAGGGCATGATCTCAGGGTCCTGGGATCGAGCCCCACATCGGGCTCTCTGCTCAGCGGGGAGTCTGCTTCCCTCTCTCTCTGCCTGCCTCTCTGCCTACTTGTGATCTGTCTCTCTCTGTCAAATAAATAAATAAAATCTTAAAAAAAAAAAAATATTCTTAGTATTGATGTAGGATGAAATGAGAAATAATATATCTAAAGTACCTGGCTTGGGACTTGACATAGGAGACACTCAACAAAAGTTGGTTCCATTCTGCACCAATATCCATCTTCCCTTTGAATTTTTCAGTAGGATTTATATCCTGAACTATATTAACTCATGTTGAAAAGAGAAAAACGGAAATACTCCCAAGGTGTCAGACAAGGTTAGAAGTAGATTAAACATTTCACATGATAATCCCAAATTGCCAAATGGCAATCCTAATGGCAAAATTTAATTTGCAGAGAATTGGGCTCCAAGCCTCTTCCCTTTGAGTGAAATAATTGAATCAACCACAGCGAGAGAGAGCAACTTAAATACAGCATCCTAGGCTTAAAATGCAGGTAAGGTTTCCAGAAAAAAAATGTATTCAATATTCAGGCAAAATGTTAGACAGTGGATTTTTTCTGTGTCCCATTTATTGATCCTACCTTGTATGTTCCGTAAAATGTGAAAAGATGCAGGCTTATTCATTTAATAATTCCTAGTAGGCACCAGAAATTATTCGACCATTTCTTGAAGCAATGTACATTCTTTTGTACTACTAAAATTATAGTCTAAGCATAAATGTGATTCAATTTACAAAAATTCAATTTGCATGAAATGCTTCAGAGATCTATCTATTGTATTTAGCCAGGAACACTTTTTACAGTTGATAGCAATCAAAGAGGTTTATATTAAGAGGATGACAATGAAATGAAAATACAAATAAAAAGAATATCATGCTTGATTCAGCCCTGCAAAAGAGAGTGGAGGACTGATAAAGAAAAATCACAAAAATATAAAACAAGATAAGTAAGTTTTCAGATTTAGTAATTGACCTTAGGAAAAATCATTACGACAACTCCTAAATGGAAAGGTGTGTGTTTATGCCTGAAGTATGAGCAGACTGCTTCATTTAAACATTCCATCACACAAGACTTGAGAGAAAGATGACTACCAAGCAAAATGTTGCTCTTGTCTAGAATGTAAGTTGTAAGAGGGTGGGGCCCATTCATGCTTGCATTTTGCTATTTTTTCTATTGAATAACACTGTGCTTTGACCATAAAAAATATTCAACAATTATTGAATGAGAATGAGTGAAAATAAGGAATAAGGTCTAATCTGCGGTAGAAGAAAAATTTACCAGAGGGCTTCTGAATGAAAATTTGACCCAAAATACCTCTGGAGCGAGGTTAAGAATTCCTGAGGGTGCTGGTATAAGTATAGTGTCATTGTGCTGCGTTTTCTGTAGGTAAAACAAGATGGAGAAATCTGCCCGAGCACATTTTATGCTACCACATGGCCTACCTAATGAATAGCATCCTTTTCCATTGGGTATTATTCCAGAGTCTGCCTGGCATTCTTCCCCATGGAAGGAGATAAATGATAGTTATACCATGTGTTGCTAAATACATTTCCTATATAATATTCCAAGATGTTGTCTACAAGGTACCAGAATGGACTGAATCTTGGGCAAGTCACTTGATTAATCAGTAGAAATAGAAGGTACTCCAGAAAACTAAATGATGTTCCAATTTTTTGCTTAATTTTCTGACTTCATGGACTTTGAAAACCCTCTATTGCCGTAATCAGTATACATTCTCTAATTGAAAATATATATTTTTAAATTATACTGCAATAATTGGGTTGAATAGCATATATACCGAAGGATTTGTCTTTATAAAAGTTCTCTCTGTTCAGTGAGATTCAATTCACTGTGGTCAAGCTACCCCACCTCAGAAGCGCATTGCCACTACTGGGAATCAGTCTAGCCCCCACAGAGCTCCAGATTCAGTTGTGATGGAAAATGTGAGATCTTTATTTTTTTTTTTTAAGATTTTATTTATTTGACAGAGAGAGAGAGAGAGGTCACAAATAGGCGTAGAGGCAGGCAGAGAGAGAGGGGGAAGCAGGCTTCCTGCTGAGCAGAGAGCCCAACATGGGGCTCGATCCCAGGACCCTGAGATCATGACCTGAGCTGAAGGCAGAGGCCACTGAGCCACCCAGGTGCCCCAAATGTGAGATCTTTAATGTGAACTTCTCCATCTTTATATATTACCCACCTTCTTTCTTCCACATTGCAGGTCATTTTCACTTTTACCACTCAGGAATTTCCTCCGTTTTCTGAGTACTTGGCATGACATTTCTGGAATGCTGTAATCTTTCCTGGAGGACAATGGAGTTCTGATCCTGTTCCAAACCTGCCTCCGTCAAGTGTTGGATGAAGTCCCTCTAGTGATGGCTGGCTCCCAGTCCCTACCAGGCATCAGTGAGCAGGTGGACTCCTTCTTTCATACTCTCCATAATGGTTGCAGAGAGGAGCAACTACAGAGCAGAAGCAGGGAAAACTAGCATCACTCGGCTTCCTTTGGAGGGTTCCATGGATCTGGGCATAGGGAAAAGGAAGAAGGAAGCTTTTCCTCTTTTAAGTTATAAAAATAGAGTAATCTACCAGCGTAGGTCATTTATCCACAGCTATCTGGTAGCACAAATGACTAAGTTATTTACTTACTGTTGACCTCCAAATTGGCCCAGTGCTTTATAGTCACTCTTTGGTTAACCCTTATCAGAATCCTTAAAAGACAGATGGGGTGGGGTGGGGAATGGGATTTCTTCCTGGAAGCCACAGAAGCATTTAGTTTCATGTCTCAGTGATTGGGAAGATGGTAGTCTTGTCTCCCTAGCTGAAATGCAAGCATGGCCACCTTTTCCTGGATGTGGTGGGTAGAATTCTAAGGTGGCCAGAGATCACTACTCCTTCCTGTCAGGCCAGTATAATCCTAACCCCTTCCCCTTGAGTGTGGATGGGGTCAGGGGCTTGCTTTCAGCCAACAGAAGTGGTAGAGGTAATGGGATGAAGGAGGGAGTTTCTAGTTCAGGTCTTGAACCAGCAAACAGCCATGCTGTGAGCTGCCTGTGGAGAGGACCATTGGTAGAGAGCCACAGCTCGTCCTGAGAGCAGCGCCCAGCCAGCAGCCAGCTGGCAAAAATACAGGGACCTCAAATTTACAATCACAAGAAGATGAATTCTGCTCACCACAGAAGGGATCTTGGAAACAGACTTTTCCCTAGTCAGACCTTCAGAAGAGCATGTAGCTTAGCCATCACCTTGATTGCAGCCTTGTGAGACCCTGAGCAGAGAACCCACTTAAGCTACGCCCAGACTCCTGACCCACAAAAACTGAGCTGATATATAGATTCGTGGTAATTTGTTATGCAACAATGGAAAACTAATAGACTGCACGTAATCTCATCCCTCCCCCTTCAGACATCTCCCAGAAAGCCGGGTACCTCATAGGTGCTCAATAATTAAACATTATCTTGATTGATCCATCAATCATCCTCAGACTTTGTCCTTCGACATATTGGATTTGGGGGCTTTGAGATCTCACCAATTTTCTACACATTTGTTTTAGGTAAGTAGGAGGCAAGTCATATCTTGTCTTATCCTTGGAGGAAAAAAAAGTTACCAATAGATAAAATATTCTTCAACAGTACTTAATGCTCCAGAAATAAACATCAAGAGATATATTGAAATGCAGATGTGATGGGAGAGCCTTCCACGCTGTTTTGGCTTGAAGGGGTGTCTAGATGTGTTCTGGTCATGTCGTGTGGACGTTTGGTTAGTTTCTGTCACACCAAAGAATGGGTTAGGGTGTGAGGAGAGCTTTTCCTTCCATATAACATGTGGGACCCGGTAGGAAATGAAAGTGCCGCCTATGTTCAAAAAATGGGGGAAAAGTACTGTTCAAGATACTAATATATAACTTTTCCCCTTCTTCTACAATTCTCCCTAGGCCTGTCATGATGGGTAAGATGGGAGATGATGCAGGAGGACATTCTCTACATTGATTGTGCTGCTCTTCATACAGACCCTCTGGGTCTAATTCCCTTCATGTCCCTTCTCTGCATTCCCTCTACTCCATGAATTTTTATATGCCCTTAGGGGATGGAGCTGGGGGAGAGCCTTCCTCTAACTCACACTCTGAATCTTCGTTTTGGAGTATCAGATGTCTTTTATCTACTTTACTATGGTAAGACCTCCTTCTCTGAGGAAATGATTCCTCATAGCCTAGTCAAAATCGGAGAAAAGCCCCAGGGTAAAAAGAAAATATTTGTAATGTAAAACATTATTTGCTTAACATATTAAAATTATTTTTTCCACCTGCAGGATTCCCAATACTTTACTATGAAAATCAGTATGTATGTGTGTGTGTGTGTGTGTACATGGCATACATGTACATTATGCAAATGAATTTTGCTGAACAGATCAAGGAATGCATGATAAACACCGTATTTAGATGCAGACTTTAATGTCACACATGGTATCCTTTATTGATAGTTATTAGTCTTGGAGAAGTTTTTGAATGAATCCAGTGAGCCACATTGTGGTCTCTCTAATTGGCCATAATAATATATTTCTTTAACAGACACCTAACCTTAACAGAACTGAATTCTGGGTCTCTACCTGCTACTTCACTTCAAGCAAAAAGGTTTGATACATAATCAAGTCAAGATGGGGAAGACAGTCCACAGAGTAATCCTGTTAATATTTCTGCTATTAAGATATCTGTTTCCTATATTTGGAATACCCAGAAAGAATGGAATCTAAATATTTAAATGTCTCACAGAAAAAAATCTGACAACTGGAAAATGTCTTAAAAGCCTATATATAAAGTCTGGTGGTGGATAATCAGAATCGGCTAACGGAATTCATTTTTATTAAAGCATTTCAAATGATCAAGTCACTGATGCGTTTTAACATTATAATGGCATAATACCCTTGCCTCAAGTCTTCAGAGAGGCAAAATGATCACAGATTAAGCAAGTTCAACTGCGCACAATGTTTTCATAAGCCACAGGAATAATACTCCATAAGAAATACTTCTGAGGTGGTCAAAAGGTATAAACTTCCAGTTATAAGATAAACAAATACTCGGAGGTGATGTACAACACGTTGACTCCAGCTAACACGGCGTGTAATATACAGGAAAGTCGTTAAGAGAGTAAATCCTGAGAGTTCCCGTCACAAGGAGAAATTTTTTTTCTCTTTCTTTTTCTTCTTCTTCTTTTTTTAATTGTATCTAGATGAGAAGCTAGATGTTAGCTAAATGTGGTGATCATTTCACAGTGTATGTAAAGCAGACCATCACGCCATACACCTTAAACTCATACAGTGCCATACGCCAATTATTCCTCAATAAAACGGGGAAAAAATACTTCTGGTATGAATGATGAGATTTTGAGGAAGTTCCGTTTTGATGCAAAATGATCTGGCTGCCCATGGTTATAAATGACCGCATGTCCGGTCCTCTTGCCCCTCTCCTCCGGGTTCCCTTTCTGCCTGCTGACAAAGGGAGTTCTGAGCTTGGAAGAAATGAACCAGGTGATGAGATGAATGGGAATCTGACCCTACATAGGTTTTTTTTCTTCCTCCCCATCCCCAATTTTGTCACGTGTAATAACTGAGAGTGTAGCAGGAAGTAATCAACGGAGAAGGCACAGATACTTGAAGCAAAAAGAGAACACCACGCGCTGCCAAGCAAGTAATCTGAACTTTGAGCCTTCATTCCAGCCCTCCCACGCATCCTCGTGGGGATGAAAAAAGAAGTGAGCAGCCCCGTTTCACTCTCCGGCAGAACCCAAGGGCTGAATGTGTTGTCCGCATCCCCGCGGATGTGGGAAGCTGGGGCAGTGTAATCATCGCTGGCCAGAGGAGGCATCCAGCCTGTGCACCGTCCGGGGGGGCTGTAGAATAGAGCCATCTCCTGTGGAATTGCGTGGAAGAGACTCATTTGCATGTGAAACACCAGAAGAACGACCCATCAGCACTCCACTGTTTTATCAGCCCTGTGCTGTAAATTCAGAATATTGGCAGGTTACGGAAACTTTTGGGGGGTGTGGAGGACTGACTCAGCACAATGGCACAGAAGGCTGTGTAGCAGAGCTTAAAAACACACACTTTAAGGCATGGTACAACCTGGATTCAAGTCTCAGCTCTGTCTCAGACCAATGATGGGGTATTGCGCAAGCCATTCCATCCGCCAAGGCCAGCTCAATCATTTCTAAGACGAAGCTGCTGAGAATAACTTTCTCATGGGGTTAAAATAAAGAGTTTATGGAAGACCTCACTTGGTGCCTGGCATATGGTAAGAACTTGATATGTGGTGACTCAATATCATCACCACCAATGATTTCTAAAACAATTAATGGTATGTGTGTGTTGTGTGTATGTGTGTATATATATATACACACATACAAACACACATATATTTTTTTACAAGCCCCCAAACCTAGTGGGACAGGGTCCTGGTCTTTTTCAATGTTTTGTAAATCATCCTATACATCTCTGGTGATTTATAAATAATAAAAACAATAAAAATGCATGTGTAATCACTTTCAAGCCGAGCAGACATCTTAAAATTTTCATAGCATCAAAGTCATTACGACCAAATTGGAGTCTTGATGTTATCTAAATGCGGGCTCGCTGATCCTTCCAGCTGCTGTCGGTGCTCTCCTCATTTTTTCTCTTTCATTTTTCCCACATTATTCCACCTCTAGGAGCAGGACTCAGCAGCTGGAGTCACCACGGGACCTGATTGATGGCTGCAGGACCCAGATGGCAGAGGCCCGAAAATGTTTCTGGCAAATACCTCTACAAGCTGGAGAGTGTGTGTGTGTGTGTGTGTACTCTTCCCTTTTATTGGCACTTGAGCTAAATGCCCAGCAGCCTTTCTTGGCTGGGTTCCATTCAAACTACAGTTGGCGCCTGTGAAAATGGCTTTGGCTCCAATATCTTATGTGTGACTGTCTATCATGAAGAATTTTCCCACTGCTGATGATTTCTATTTTTATGAATACTTGAAAATACATGTCTCACATAAGAGTTCTGACCTCCTTTTATCTTTCCAGTGGAAATTCTTTCATAAAGAAGTGTCATCTCTTTTATACAATTATGCTTTGTGAGGGGCTATTTATAGCACTGTGAAAATTAGGGAACGTAGTATTCCTTTTGACTTTCAGAAAAATTGTTAAGCATCAAATTGCATGTCAAGGGAAAAAATGATCTCATGAAAAAATTAACAGGCCTCACTATTTTCCACTGCCCCTCATAGCCTCCACTCCCAAATACATACAGGATGGGTAGTCATTACCCTCCAATAAAATAAAGCTGGCATCAAAAATGAAGCCATGCCTTGTCGCGTTTGATGCAATAGATATGCGGCTGAAGGGGGACATTTTAAATGCACTGGAAGAACTAGAGAGTTTGCTTTCCAAATGGAAAGCTGTGGTAAATGCTTTCTGAGAGACGTGATGATTATGGAGTGACTCTCCAGAACCTGATACACATGGTTGCTTAATTGGAATTTTCTCCTACTGCCTTTCCTTAAAGCTAGATAAATTCTTTGACCTCACAATCTCCCCATGTATCCATGAGCACTCTTTGTAGACATTTTCTCTCTCCTAGCTGTCATTTATGTGATTTTCAGAAACAGTAAAATGTTCATACAACCTGGAACTTGAAAACACACTAACCCGGAAGTAGGAACTCATGTCTCTCTCTGGATCCATCTATTTAAGTGTCAAGAGTCCACTCCACCCTATGCCACATGGAAAAAGGAGGAGAGGCCAGCTGCAGATGTGGGAATCCTCAACAAGTAAGGAAGAAATTTCTTTTAAAATGTAACAATGAGTAAATATTAAAGACTTGCTCATATCCTTTATTAATTAGTATGTAGAGACTCCAGGACTGGAAAAACAAAAGATATCAAGCCTTTCTCTAATGTGGATTTTAAGTTTTGTGCAAGAAGCGAGAGAAGTTTCTCCTGGAGACCTGGAGGATCTGGTATCCAAGGAAAGCTGAGGCAGGGGCTGAGATGATCCATTCTGCGGGAAGAGCACCAATGAAATTGTTAGCACTAATCCTAGAATCTGGAAATTGAATCCCTGATGAATCCTGATTCAAATATGTGAACGCTTGCAGTGGCTCTCTATGACATCTCCAAAAAGTGCAAACAACCCAAATGTCCTTCAGTGCATGACTATCCTTCAGGCCATAGTTCAGCAATACACCAAAATAATACTGGACTATAGAAAAGAATGAATTATTGCTATACATAACAATGTGGATGAATATCAATTGCATTATAATGAGTTAAAAAGGCTAAATGTTACATGATTCCCCTTACATGTCATTCTGGGAAAAGTGAAATTCCAGGGGCAGAAAACAGATCTATGGTTATTGGGGACTGGGGGATGTGGGAAGAGACTGACCACAAAGGGACATGGGGTAATTTTGGGGGGAGGGGGTGATGGAGCTCTTCTATATCTTGATCATAGTGGTAGTTATATAATTGTATGCTTTTTGTCAAATCTTGTAGAACTATACACCTTAAAAAGCAGATTTTACTCTATGTAAATTACATCTTCATAAAAAGGGCTAAGAACACACTCCATTTAAAAAAGCAGTGGTAAATAAGCTAATGATAAGCTTGACAGATCTTTCTAAAGAGGCTCTATCGATACTTTCAATATATTAAAAAGGGAGAGAATGGATTGCTTTTAAAAAAAATTTCTTCATTCAGACTCTTAGTTCCCGCCTGTTCTTCTAGCAGAGAATCTCATTCTGACCTCAGCCATGGTAATGACTCCTGCCCCATACTGCTGGGGATTGAACACCAAAACCCTTCCTATATTCCGTGTAGTCACTGGTGTAGAGTTCTGCATCAGCCCAAGAATACCTAGGTGCAGTTCCAACCCTCACAAGGGTTCCAGATCACTGCTGAGACGCCCGAGATTCCCCATTAAAGGCTGACTATGTCTGGTGTCTTTTTGGTGAAGGAAGTGAATCTGATTACTCAGGTTTGGGAACAACTTGTTCTTAACAATTAATTTAATACTTTTCCTAATATATAACCCAGGGGTGTGCACAAAAACTTTCTTTTTCTTGGGGAGATCAGGTTAAAATAAACTAGAAGAGTAGCCCTGAGCAGGAAAGGATAACATACAGCCTTCAAAATATATAGAAAATACAAATGTCATCCACTCATTGATGGTGTCTGGTCAGGCCATGGTTGGATATAGGGATCGATGTATCTATCTCTCTATCTATCTACCTATAGATAGATACATGCACATACACACTTATTACCTATAGATATATACACACCTATTACCTATAGATAGATACACATATACAATCACACTCACACACAGATGTCAAATCTTGTAGAAGATTGTGTGTGTGAGTGTGAGTGTGTGTGTGTGTGTGTGTGTGTGTGAACAGTCAGGCCATCTCATGATTCCTGAGGGCCACCTCCTTAAGCCACTGACCTACCTGTGAATGCAAACTACGCATGGCCCTGCCTTAATGTGAGAGGCTAAAACAATTTTCCTGAGTTCTCCAAGAGTTTCCACACCCTGGTACCATCTGAATCATCTGAACCTCATCTTATGCCCTTACCTCTGAAGGGACATATGAGCATATCCTTATCAATGGAGTAAACCAGTTACTCCTGCATTCCTTGGCCTCCTCCCGCCAAGTAGACACACATTCAAGTAAAAGAGGTCGTGGGGCCGATTGATTACCAAAGTTCCTGAAATCGATTAAATCAGTATTCTCCTTCATTTTATATGTAATTCTTTTCCAGAAATCCATTTGGCAGTGGTCATTGAGATACTTCTTTCAAGTAATTTTTCTAATATACCTAGCTATCTATATGTGCCCCAACTTAGTTGTAAATTTCCTAAGTCGGTGCAATAAAAACAAGAATATGTAGTCTTCTGAAGATCTTGTAAGTGCTTCAGTGAGTACGTCAGAATAATTTGTAATTAACTTGGTAATTTGGGGGCATGCATGCAAAGTGGACGCTACTAAAGTGATTTTTAATGTGCTCAAAAAACAGTTTGTCTTTCCTCTGAAGTAGGCTGAATAGTTTTCTCTTCAGTCCTGTTGACACTATTAATTTGCTTTGCAATTTCTCCCCTCTCCCCGTTTTTCTATCACTATTGCAAACAGAAGCAAGGACAGCGAGGCTTGAGAGCCCTTGTGGAGAGAGCCATTTGCTCCGGCTGAAGCAAGCAGCAAGGCCAATCAGCCTGAAATCTGAATTTTTCAGACACATAATAGACCCTTGGCTTATCAAAGACTCTCATCTGATTGGAAAAAATCAAAGGTAAACTTCAGGGCTCATGGAATTAAAAGACAAATGAGATGTCATAATTATCAAAGTGGCTAATTTAGAAAATTAAGCTGTTCACATAGGTGACATAATTGCTTGTCACAATCACTCTTTTTCTCATTAGCTTCCTCCATTCAGCACCTACGGGCTGCAGAACAGTCTTTGGCCTTGCTCAACAGTGTGGATGCTCTTTTGTGGTTCAGTGTCACATTGCTTTTCTCATTGCCTATAAGAAACGCGTATTTATTAGCAAGTTTATTTGAAGAAGAGTTCTAAAAATCCCAGTCTTTCACAGTTGCATATTTGGTTGTATTTTAAATTTGTTGGCAACCAACCATTCTTTTGAGTTAATTGGTTAACTATCGAGATAAGATTTATAGAATTGATACAGCTTATTAATATTCCATGGAAAACATTACAGGTTTCGATACAGGGCAATATAAAAAAAAAATTCTCAGAGGATGAATAGAATTTTTCTTTAACTGTCTTCCCAAATTCTGAATAGAAGGAAAAGAAATATCTTTTCAAGGCATCAGTTTATTTGCCTAATATTTTATTATTTGATTTCTGTATCTCCAGCCTAACATAAACAAATTCTATATAAGAGAATTATTTGTAAGACTGACAGTAATACTGTTTATGTGTCAGCAAGTTCAGAAATTATTAAAGATAATGTCTAAGAAAGGAAATGAGTCTTGTTTGCTATGTGCTTCTAAAGGATGTCATTGTAAATGGGCAAGGTTAAACATTTTGGATTAAAAACATGAGTATGAGATTGACTCAGATCCTACTGTCTTGTAAAGTTGTAGAACATGGCTGGCATGACTTATGGAAGGACTATATTATGTTATTCGTCTGAAGAGATAATTTATCCTGAATGCACACAATGAAGCTGTCAGCTGTATATTTCTAGGATATTCACGTAACTATTGTGTTTTGATTTCACTAACATTTATTAGTGTGGTAATTGTGTTACAAGAGCTATTATGGTTATATACTAAAAGCCAAGGGCTCCGAAAGAAAAAGAAAAATTCAATCAAATCCCTAAATGTATGAGGTTTCTATAAACCTTGCCTTTACCCATAACTGAACCTGAAGTGGTAGCATATACTCTGAGGACCTATAGACATGGAATTTTATGGAGAATTTATCCCCCAAAGAAATAGATACAAGTCCAATTATGGTAACATTATGTTATTCCCTTGATGCAGATGCAGTTGTTGGCAAGAGGAATGGCACACCAGATGCTCTAACTAGAAAAGGTTAAAGACTAAAACAGGGAAGAGACAAGGTGTACAACTTGTCTAACCTTTCTTTGTCCACGATACCCTTCAGGCTCCAGTATACAGCAAAGCCCTTGGGTTGAGTTTGTTTGGGGTTTTTGAATAAGAAAGTGTGCCAGTTTGTGGTAGAGTAGATGTTGAGGTAGAACTCACAGAGACAAGGAAAGAGAAGAAGAGACAGGGAGAAGATGGTCTCGTGCAAGACTAAGTAGTGGACCGCAGGCAGGCAGGATCGATGAGTGGCAACATCTCGGAGATGTCTTAATGGAGAACAGAAAGCTAAGGAAACAGCTGCTGTTATAGATGAGAGTAACACTTGGCGATTTTTTTTTTTTTTTTTTAACAATTTGACCATTCATTTGCCTCATTTCTATGGACTTTCCATGGAAGGCAGTAGAATTTTAGGGCAAAGATTTTCCAACTGTGCTTTGTCTGTCTTAGGCAATTTGAGTCTGGAAGGCAAAATAGACAAAACTCTACTTCTTCCCCCTCCTTCTGCTTCAACCCACACAACCGTGATTTCATCTGTTTTATACAGTGGGCTTCCAAGTCAAGATTGCATTTCAAGGTAAATTTCATGGCTAACAATATTTGGAAAACTGCTGGCCCAGCACGTAGGCTGGTGTGTATGATAGGACGCTTGAAGATAGCATGCCTGAGATAGGAAGATAATAATGGTATGGAACAAGAAATAACATAGTACCTGTTTCCATCCATGGACACATCTGTTGTCAATTCAGAAAGTTACTTTTCCAGCATCCGCCCTACAAATATTTATTGAGTTCTTCACTACCCATTACTGTCCCCTCAGGTCAGCCTGAGGTCACCTAAGACATCACCTGGGAACTTGAGTCACTCATGGGAGCTACTGTTATGGTTGCAGTTAGACTGTTTTTCTAATCTCCCCAACCAGAAACCATTCTTCCTCACTTTTGACCTTTCCTAAGATGCTTCATTAGCAAGCCTTGGCCTCCTTAATGTCTGTGATGAACTAAGATTATATCTTAACAGAAATGGGGAAAACTGGAAAGGGTCTGTCTTCTGATAACAATTTCAGGTGGCAGGAAAAAATTCAGGACTTCAGGGATATCTCAGTATTTTCACATTTACAAAATGGATCTTGTACATGATCCTCGTAAGTTTTGGGAGCGTATGCTGATTCTGTGTGGGATGCTCTTATACACAGTTAAACAATGTTCCAAGTTACATTGTAAATGACAAATGGGATCTAATCATAAGTCTGTCTGACACAAAAGTCTATGTGTCACCCAAGGGCCACACCACATGGTCTGTAGGGCCCTTGCTGAGCTGCGAAGAGCTAGGTCCAAAAATTGAGACTCGGTGTTTATAGACGTTTCGGAGTAACTGAACAGTAATGCCATGCCTGTTGATTATAATAATAAGAGATCGAGGCTTAGAGATTGTCTTCGCTTTGTTCTTTCCTATTTTAGTAATATACTTGTATTGTATTTTATAAACGTACCTGTCCTTGAAAGGTTGGAAAACAAAAGCCAAGACAAAAGCTCATCTACTCTACAGATAATTATATACAGGCATCACCCTGCCCCAAATTGTCCCTAAACTTTCAGCTCTCCAAATAAAATGGATGCAGTACAAGAAGGCGCACCACCACTAGTAGCCCTCACCTTCTAACCTTCTGACGTACAGATGGACACGGGTTCTCAATGGCTTGGTTTAGTTTCGCTATTGAATCAGTTTTAAGTCCATGCCTCAGAACTTCCCCACAGATTTCTCTCCACTGGATAGCTGGAAAAGCTCAGTGTTTCTGTCCTCTTCTCCCAGCTCCAGGCTCTTCTTCCAGCCTAATCAACTTTATCTGGGAGTGGGTTTAATTAGTTTCCTCTCTGGATGGGTTGGATTGAAGAGAGGCTTTCTAATGGCCTGTTGGGGGCAGGGAGCACCCCCTTAAAAGAGATCAAATTTATTTATGATGCCCTTTGGCTAGGTGTTTGATTTCCTCAGTAAAACATCATTTGAGTCCTTAAAGGTTTATCTTTGGGTGTTCTATAGCTGGCCTGAAGCCATATTCTCTTAAATGTGGTCAGAGATGCAGACAATACAAGTGAGTCAATACAAAATGTGTTCTATTTAAACCTGTTGCTTGGAACTTACTGTTTCGTTTTTTAGTTTTCCAAGGGACATGGATTGGAGACAGTTACAAACAATTCTATTGTACTATAATGATAGCATTTCAATTTATCTGCCTTATTTTCTCTCTTGAGACTCAGAAAAGACTGCTCAGATTCAAATATATGTGCTTATGCAACTTAAATGCTTAAATAACAAATTCATTAGGAATTTAAGTAATATATATGGTAAGATATATTGTTAAAATAGAATTGAAACTCTATCATAATTATATCCAAAAATTAGAAAGCGTTTTTGAGGCTTTTGTGTATCAGGGGTGGTCATGTTAAAGATAGATTTCTTAGCAACTAGCAACATCTTTCTGTTTCTTGCAAAACTCTTAGTTTGGGAGAGAATTGTTAAACTTTCTTGGGTCTCCTTTTAAGGGGGTGCCACTGTGAAGTTAAAAATGATCACAGCAAGTTATTGTTTTTAAAATTGTACTGCTAGAATGCATTCAGTTGTTCTCAGAAGTTAGACTATTATGACTGGAAATAAACTTACCATTTTAAAAGGATCAGTTGCTCCTGCAAATTAAATCTATCGTAAGTAGCATTTTTCTGGCTATTGCTTATATTTGGTGTACATTCAATCCTGCCAAGGCATCTGCCCCTGTATTCTTTTCCAAATAGAGTATCCAAGATGCTGACGGAGACTGTCTCATCATCTCTCTACTGTAAACACTGGTCTTTTGCCAGCAATGACATACAAACCAAGCAGAGCTGTTTGTGATATCATTTTAACATAATGATCAATATTTGATCTTCCTTCTTAGAAACTTCTCAAGAAATCAAGAATGGTCTATCAAATTCTTTTAAGCAAACTTGCACATCTCTGGATCTCAAGAGGCCAAAATATAGTGTGCTGAGTTTCCAATAGTTTATTAGATCCATTTTGAAATACCTTTTATTAAAGCAAACATTCCTCAGGTGCTAATGAAAGCAAGATTATGAAGATATAGAATTTGCTCAAAACAGACAAAATCTTTAGCAATCATTTGACGATCTATTCAAACTGAGGTCGTGAGATTATACTTAGTGAAGCTGTGTTGAAGGAATGCCTTGGTCCAAAGCTATTTGTTTTAGGAAGTGAAGGCTTAAGAATGGATCACCTGGAAATATCTAGGCATCTGGAATGAAACTGGTGTTGGTGAAAAAAACACTGAGCAGGCTCCACGAACTGTGACCAGGTTTTCGGCTGAACTTGCCCGGAGTCCTCATAGCTGAGGATGGACATCTTGAATTCAGGGCTTAGGTTAGTTAAGTAAATGCACTGACAAAGCAGTTGACTAAGTTCACTTATATGGAATAATACCTACCTAACACCTCCTGCGGGCCTTCTGAAATTGCTTCTCTCCCCGGAAGCCAAAATGCACTCTGGTCAAAGTCTCTGGTCTCTTTTGCATAGTTCTTTGTTTGGAGTCTATACTTGTGTCATGGAGAAAAGTGATTCCTTCTATGATAATAATGCCTCTTGAAGTGTGAGAGCTGAGCTGGGCTCTCAGACTCACCTAATCCCAAAGACTTCTCTATTATCTATCAGTGAGCTTGTGGTGGTGGGTCTTCAGCTATTGTCATCTTTCTTCTGGTAGTTCCCTCTCCCTCTGTGCCTTTGTTCCCTTTAATGCCCCGCAATGGCAGAAAAGTGCTACTCTTTACCTTTTTAAAAAAGATTTTATTTATTTATTTGACAGAGAGAGAGAGAGCACGAGTGCGGGGAGAGGCCAAGGGAGACAGAGAAGGAGGGAGCCCAGCAGGGGAGCCCAGTTCTGGGGGGCTCAATCCCAGGACCCTGGGATCATGACCTGAGCCAAAGGCAGATGCCCAACTGACTGAGCCACCCAGGTGTCCCGCGTCAAAACTCTTAAATCATTTATTTATTTTCTTCTGTCATATAAGTCAAATGATTTGTGGGAAATATGAAAACATACAGTGTATACATTGGTGTCATCAAAAATGGTATTTGAAGAATTCCTTACCTGGCAAAAAAGAATTAAATATAAACTATGTCTCGAAAAGATGAGAACATGTCCACATGCCCTTAATAATTTTTTGATTTAAGAAGGGAATATACGTGGCACCTGGGTGGCTCAGTCAGATCTAACAAGATGTAAGGTGACATCATAGGTACTACAAATATGGCTATGATTTGTTGCCTACACTTATAATTGAAGAAGAGGCTAAATTTCATTACAGGAAAAATAAAGATGTAATTGTTTGCCCACCCATGTTTAAAGACTCGCAGGACTCCAGGTTTAGTTAGGTATCCCTGATCTAAGTTAATGCCAAAGAAGAGCTTCAAAAGAAGTACATCTTAAAATGTTAGTCCCAAATCGGGATACACTTGCTGTATGTTTTTTATAATTATTAATTTTAATTTTGTTTTGTCACTTCAAGTACACATTCTTCTCCAAGAGGAAAAAAAAAGAAATCTGTAGAGGAAAGAAATCATATCAGTAAAAGGGACAATCTGTTCTTGTCTGTTTATTTATTTATATCCTGCCTTGTTCCAGGAGGGATTTAAGACGGCTTGTTCCTGTCTAAATTCCTAGAACTTGGTTAATTAAATCTTCTGAAAATGTAAATTAAAATGCAGTAACATTATTTGACAAATGGGACAAAATTATTATCATCTTTTGAATAATTATGTGATTGGGAATGGCTACATCATATTTATCTAATCTGCAATTAAATCATTTATATATGCAATTAAATCATTTATATCTGCAATACATAAATTCACATCATCAATAACAGAAAATGTGGCCAATGGCCAAGTTTGTTGCAAGAACAAAATAGCCCGTGTCAGGAGGAAGGGTCACCAATGATGTTTTAATTGAAACGCTGACAAATTAAACAAGGGCATAACTCATCCTTTCAGCTAGCAAGTGACACAAAGATTGCCACACTGAACTGCACTGTTCTGTTTACCCTTTCCTACATATTCTATAATATACACTTGCCTTGTGGCAACATCTCTGTTAATCACTGAAGTAATGGCTTTCTAGATAGTTTCGAATCTCTGTTGAGGCGAGTGTCTTCATTACTGTGTAAACCTCAATTACCATCGCTACCATACATTTCTGCCTGCAATTTCACACCAATTCAAAAAAACTCACTAAGGACTTAATATGTGCAAAGCAGTGTGCTGAAAGCATGCATGGTAGTAGGACTATTAGCCTACAAATGATAAAGTCTGCAAGACAAGTCTCTTTCTTTGTATTATCTAAAGAAACTTCGATCTGTCTGAACTGCCTTCCTAAAAAAACAGTGTTAGGGCTTCACCTCCTTCTCTCTTTAGATCATCCAGAAATGCTGAAGACTTACATGGTACCTAGAACATCAGGAACCTCTGGGCCATCAAGCTGCCACCCACATTGTAACTAGTGCTCTTTATTGCCGTGTTTTTGTGGGACACAGGAATCTGCAGAGGATGGAAGCCTGTGTTTGGTGCCTGGAGTGCACATATAGCTGTTTCCTTGAGAACTTGTCACCTCCCTGGGGTGCTGACGCCAAGCCTTATGGGTGTCTAGAACTATTCCAATCCAATAAATCTATTGCATAGATTTATCCAAATCCAAAAAATTGGATTTATTGCAATCCAATAAATCTATTGCATAGATTGCATCAATCTATGGACCTCCTCCCTCTTCCCATCCGGAAGGAAATCTCTTCTCCCTTTCTGTTCCTTTGCAACTGGAGGGACACCTCCCTCTCTCTCCTTGCACTCCAAGACATCTAGTATTGTCATTGAGTTTAGCCTTGAACAGAACAGAGGTGCTCTTCACTCCCAACTAGCTACCATTTTCTCCACACACAATGGTCACCTCTCCCACAAAATAGATCCCTTTTCCAACCTCCAGAAAAGGGAACACAAAACCTGCTTGAAAGAGGAGGAGGCAGATAAATAATAGAGTCAGAACCAACACAAATCAGTATCTCAATAAATTAGTCTGTCCTCTGAGAAGATGTGACTTTAATCCTTAAGTCATCAGTGAAATATAGGCTTTTAAATCCAGATATTCTGAAGTCTGGTAAGGATGAAAAAATAATAATAATAAAAAGAAGATTTTGCAACTGAAGAATCACTAAACTCTACGTCTAAAACTAATAATATCCTATATTTTAATTGAATTTAAATTAAAAAAAGAAGATTTTGTATTCGTATAGGTTGCATTAATATATTTCCTTCCATATGGTGCCAGGTACTTATTACATTCTGAATTAAGTTAATAAGTATCTAATAAATGTTCTTTGAGGCTAATAATGAAAATTTAATAAACTAAAAATCTATAGAACTGCAATTGTATTACTTTCATTAATAATCTTTAATATGAAAAAAAAAGAAAAAAATAATCTTTAATATGTAGCCTGTGTAAATTAGAAAGCTTAGTTAATTTTTGTATACCAACTTCATTTTTTTTTTAAGATTTTATTTATTTATTTGACAGAGAGAGACAGCGAGAGAGAGAACACAAGCAGCAGGAGTGGGAGAGGGAGAAGCGGGCTTCCCGCTCAGCAGGGAGCCCGATGCGGGGCTCGATCTCAGGACCCCAGGATCACGACCCGAGGTGAAGGCAGACGCCCAACGACTAAGCTACTCAGGTGCCCCCCAACTGCATTTTAAAACAATTGTTTTTTCGCTTTTTAATTAGGGACATGTAACAAATGTCACAATATTATAACATCATCAAAAACAAAGGAACTTCATGTTTTAGTCAATACAATCTTCCCAAGGATGAATCTGTAATTTCCAGTGACTTCTTTGAAATATTGATGAGAATTTGTGAATCCCAATTATTCGCTTGTAGAAAGAACCCAGGTCGTAATAATGTTTACAAAGTGCATACATTCAGTGAGTTAACTACTGTACTAAGTGACTTACATAAGGATTGTATTTCATCCTTCCTGAAATTCCCACTTTTCAGGTGTAGAAGCTGAGGGTGTGATAGGTCAGACATCTTGCCCACCCTCAGTGGTGAACGGGGCTGCGGAACTTTGATGTGGGAAGGGTTTGGCAAAGCAGTTTGGTTGGGAGGCATGTTGAGGATGATGTGGGAGCCAGCAGACTCATCTTAAAGCTGCATCTGTAGGCAAGCGTTCTGTTTCCGCTGAAGAGCAGAGGTTTATTTTGGGTGGCAGTGGTTGATGGAGTTTACAGGGCCATAACCACCACCCCTGCCCAAGGTATCTGTTGGCACCATCATAACCCTCGGTGAGAATTTAAGTCCAAGAGAGTCCAATCCTGGACCCCATGCTCTTAACCACTGAGCTGTGCTGAGAGGCTTGGCCTGTCAGAAATCACAGGGCCGGTCCCCCTTCTCCCAGCCTCAGCTCCATACCCTAGGACCTTAATCATCCCCTCTACTGTTCCAGGCCCTGTGCTTGGCTGGGACCCAGAAATGGAGAAGGTGGCCTGAGAGATAGACCTTTGGTGAGGCCCTCTGGGAACCTCCCGCTCTCGAGCTGCTGTTCAAGTCTCACCTTATCCTGAATTCTCAGTCATGTTCAAATGTGTTACAACCTAAACCACTTAAAATGGTTTATTTTTCTTTGTTGAGGCAGCAGTGTATGGTGATTAATAGAAACTCTGGAGCCAGACTGCCTGGGTTCAAATGCTAGCTTCCTACCAATTCATGATATAACCTTGCGCAATGGACTTTACCTGCTGCTGCCTCGGTTTCCTCATCTAAGCATGTATATTTGAGAACTTCTGGGGTGCTTCTCTCTCTGATACTTTGAGGCAAGTGTAGACCTTGAGAATTGAGACCAATATAGCTCCCTTTCCCTGAATTGAGAAATGTTGGGGCCAGACTTAAAAAAACCTTAGCCACTTGCTCCAGGAAATACGTGGAAGGTAAGATTGTGACCTAACCAAAGCAAATTAGTTTGATCTCGCTGATCAAAACTTGCTTCAAGGCTCTAGCTCTGCCCATCAGTCCAAAACTACGGGGTCGTAACTGATTCTGAGTCCCAGTCAGACCCCCACTTACAAGTCCCACCTGGAAATCACTCAGCTCGGGCCCTAAGATCCTGTAAACATTCCTCTCTTAGCTTTGTATGATTAAAAAAAGTCAGGGTAGGGTGTGCTTTCCTGGTGTGGGAGTTTTGGTCTAGGTTAGAGGGTCAGACACCAGATAGAACCGTGGGACTGATTCCCCTGTCAGTGTGGCCTTTGATGGAAAGGAAATGGACTTGGGAGAAGCTAAGACAAAATAGTTTGACACTTCCTCTGGACCTCAAAGACAAATAACTCTATATTTACTTTTAGTTAGTATTCAGAGTTATTGGCGATTAGTCACAATTAGTATCTGGGGACAGAAGTCTTGATCACTAAAGTCTTGACCTTAATCCAAAATGGCTGCCTCAGAATGTCACGTTATCCTGCTAGAAGAGACAGAGATTTCGTTCAGTATGCCTGCACATTGTGCTGGCTACCGGGGAGGTTTCTTACAAAGGGCTTGTAGAGATTTTCAAAACATCATCATATTCACAGAGTGGAACCCATAATGCCACAGTGCAATTTAAAGCATCTATGGGGAACGCTGTGAGCTCCCTACCAGTGGAGCTGTGTTCCAGTTCTGGGACAGGGGTCTCTACTGACCTTCAAATATACCTCTCTAACAAGTCAGCTGGTTTGGCTCAATCTTCATTTAGATTTGTCCAAAGCCATTTTTCTTTGGGTTTCTCAGCATCTTGCATACATTCCCTTGATTTATCATGGAGGAGCACCATGTGCCTTAGAAAGGTCCAACTCATGGGATTACTTTTTTCTTTAGGGGTTATAAAGAAAAGTTAACTTCCTGAGTTAAAAAATAAAAATGGTTTAGGCAAGGAGGAAGGAAGGCACTTTTCCAGAGTAAAATTGAGAAGCCACGCAGAAGCTGGTGGGAGCGGAAGCATCCGGCAGTCAGGCAGGTGGCCGTCAGCAGGTAAGCAGTGCAACTTGCCGTGCAAATTGATAGGAATTATACCTGTTGTTTCCATAGTTTTGGGAACTGTCGATCTAACAGATGTGGGGACCTGCCTTTATATTAGCATAATTCAGTGAGAAACCTGCAGTTGAAACTTGGGCTAAGTGATAGCCATACTTTGCTGCCTTCTGGAGCTCTTTCTCTGGAGAGCAACAGGCATCTAAAGGTATAGCCTTGAACACATATGTGCTCTATTGTACATAAAGAAAAGACTTACATAGCGTTTTCCAAAAAAAAAGGGTATCAAAGTGCACAGTGATGAGAGATTTTTATTAAAAATAAAAAGTTAGCTATAGATGTATTCCTTGAGGCAAAAGATAATGTCAGTTTTAATGCCGGGCATAAGACATGGCCCATAGTAGGCATTCAATAAGTTCCTGTTGAAAAATAGTTTATTGTTCCAACTTGGTCTTCTTTTGGTTAACCACTACAACCCTAAGGGAAAAAAATTACTGTGAAACAATTGCCCATGACTCATTGGAAGTATGTCTATCAGGCGCTGATTGCCTGGAATGTTTTCAGTCGGTCTTGATAAGATATAGCAGCAACAGAAACATTCCAGTTTAAGGAGTATGAAAAACCGAGGCAAATGAGCAGGTATGACATGGGAGCATGACATGGGAGTGTATGAAGGGTTTATGGAACTCTCAGTTAACCATAGTTAGACTTCACCTGTCATTCAACTTGGGGCAAGAGTCCTGTGACAGGTAGGTCAGGTTACAGACGAGGCTGTGAGTGGTAGACAGGCACAAGAACAGAGAACCCCACTTTGTTCCAAGCTACCGAACAAGCAGGTCCTCCCGTGTTGGATTCAGGATGGCGAGGGGAAGGCAGGAGCCATGTTTTGTACAAAGAGATACATGGGAATATTTGAATGGTAAATTCAATGAATTGAATATGACATGTACCCATTACCATGATCGCAGTCATCCTTCTAGGGCTCTAACCTAAGTGGGTAATGGTGTTGGGCTTAATGAGAAAGAAATTCTCTTTAGAATTCAAATTTTCAGGACAGAGGAACCAAAACAATAGGCAAAAGAATGAAAAAACTAATGTAAACCTAAAAAGAAAACAAAATGTTAAGAATTAAAGGTGTTCAAACCTAGTAGAAATTCTGCTGATCAGGTACAATTGAGACTCCTGGTTGGAGAGCCACCAGCAAGCAAACGCAGAGGGCTGGCTTGTCCCAAGTCATCCTGATTGGGGATTTGCAGGGCTGACAGCTGAGCCAAGGGCTACCCAGACCAAAGGGGGCTGGAAGAAGGAGCCGTGAGTACAGTATTTGGATGCAGAGCAGCTGTGTACCTTGTATGCCCCATGTTGAGGTCAGTAGGATTTTAAATCTGGGAAAATTCAGCTTTTTAGAATAGCCGCTTATTCTCCTGCTTATTTAAAAACATGTTTTTCTTATTGCTTAGTGTCCCTTCTGCTGTACCTACTCATGGCCTATCTTCCATGATAAACTCCTGGAGATGAGAGGTACATCTATTTGGCATTCTTTGTTAGAGTCTGGTAACACCTCGTGCCCGGGCAAAACCATTCTTTATAAAAGCCTGTGTACTGAAAACAAAGGCACCCAATGAAGAAGCTAAAATGAGTATGGTTACAGAAATATGGGGACGTTTGGTTGATGTTTTTACTTTAAGGCATCTCTATTGATGAGTTAGGAAGAGATATTAATCTCCCCCGAGCACACAAGACACGATGGCCAAGACCAGAGTTCCACTTTACACATCATTTTACCATTAGCCTGACCAGCTCTAACACATCAACAACCAGTGCAAGTGCATTTGCTTTATTTTAAGGTAGAATATTTATTTTGGATAATGGATTATTAAATAGATATGTATCATTTATCTCTGCAAGTCGTTTTATTGAGAATGATTTATAGCACATCAACTGCCGTTGCAAATGCATTTGCTCTTTTTTGAGGGCCGCTCATTTTATTATGAATGGCTTACTGAGCAGGGAGAAGCCAAGTGCAGACAACCTGCCTTCTCAGAGCTGGGATGGTTTACAACAGTTGCCTTATAAATATTTTGCAAATTACTTACAAAGCGTTTCTTAGCAAAACATTCAGAAGCCCAATTAATGTTCCAAATCCATAGGGCCATTCTGGGAGAGGGCATTCAGGAAAGTGACTCCGAAGTCTGGCTTCCTTTATTAAGTGGCCATGGTGTCCTCAGACGCGATTCTATTGAGGGGACTTTGATTCCTCATCTGAAATGCCGGTCGAAAGTAGACATTTATTTATTAGGATAGGGATGACATTACAGAAGTTTCACGGCTGAGAATGTGAAGAAAAGGAACCCCTCTAGCTGAGCTCTAACTTCTCTGTCATTGCTGCCCAAAGAAGTCACATTGTTTGCCATTCGAGTACGTGGTGGTTCATTGTGTGTGAAAATTACAGAAATGGGCGTCAAAGGCAACCTCGGTGATAATTATTTGGATTGTGTTGTTTTTTTTTTTAATTTGACTATTAAGCGTATCTCTAATACTCTAATGTACCTGGAGACGAAAAATACAGATACTTGGCTACAGTATAATACCGTCAGATTTTTAATTCCGGAAAAGGTAAACACTGCCAAGTTTTGAAGGTCTGCATCAAGGATACTGACATAATTTTCAAAGTCACAGGGTAATACTGCAGCACCTCCCCTCAACATAAAACCCAGGGGGCTGACACCAGCACATCTCTCCTTCATCTACCCCGTGCATAACAATGTTGCCACCTAGCCTTCCTGAATATTTGCAGTGGCACAGGCAGAGTGGGTTTTGCAAATGAAGTGGGGGTGATGTATCTTACGGCTGATACTGTTTCACCTGTATTTAGTTCCACTGACATGGCAAACCCTGCGGCCAATTGTCCTTATTATAGCCCCTGTATATTTCTCCCCAGCGCACTTGCACAAGGGGAAGACGTGAGCATGGAGCGTACTTAACTGCCAGGCTGAATGGCTCTGTAATGTAGCTTCAGTGTGGCATAAATTAAGCTGTCATTTTTTTGGCAGCAAGTGCAGAGAGGCGATTTTCCTGTACTGTAACATTTGAAACAACAATTTTCTGGCTCCAGTACTGACTGACAGTTCTGTATGATACATTCTCAACGTGTGTGCTTCGGGGCTGCAGCTGGAAACTGCCTTCAGGGCAAGGTATTGTCTCTATTAGCAAATCCTGGCTGCCTATGCCCTAAGACAGCCTTTCCCCGAGTCCTGACTCCTGCTGCTGCCATCCAGTCCAGGAGGCTGCCTCCGGGCCAGCAAAAATGGCACTGGAGATCCAGTGGCCTGAGCAAGGATTGGAGGCATGTTTCTCATATGCAAAATGGTCTTTTATCATGAAAATCAGATTGCGTATTCCTGTGTGTTGGCTCTCACTGGGCAAAGCCTTTTAGGAATAGGCCTGATTTCCCAATTCCCCCTCCCCACCCCCCACCCCAAGAGATTGAGGGCTGGCCAGCCAGGCTGAGGTTTGGAGGGCAGGAAACACTGAGGGGTGCTCTGAGGAGCTTCCAGGCATGGACCCGGCCGTCTTTCCAGGCTGCAGGTTATAGCTACAGTGCAAAAGCTGAATGTTGATAAAGGTAGTGAGGGGTGTCGGCAGGAGGGTCTCCGGAGGGACCACAGCAAACTGCTCTTTCTTTAAATGTCCTCTGTCCCCCTTCCCCCACCCCCACAGGTGACTATAAAGCAATTTGGGCACCACTACCTGCCAACTCTCCTGAATACACATAAAGGGCAGAAAAGGTTACCTTGAAAGCAGTCAAAATAAAACTGTAATCACATCAGTCAGGATGCAGCAGGGAGAAAGAAGTTATGTGACCGCTGAGCTTGGATGCAGAGTTGTTGCTCAGGTACTAGAAGAATGAGGTTGCTCCCCAGATCAGAGCAAAGCAGCTCAGTTAAGCAAGAGTGCACCTACACCTATCCCCAGAGCAGGCCTTGACTGTATTTGGGGCGCTCTCCGAGGAAGAATCCCCAGCCTCCCTGAGTTCACACAGTGCAGCTGTTGCTGAATGACTTGTCCGCAGTCAGCGAGGTCTTTCCTGTATAGAACTTAATGAGTTTCTGTTGGTTTCCCTTCTTCTGTTTGGTGCTATCATCAAGGCAAGATCAAGAACATGCCATAGCATTCCTCATAAAATAACATTTAGAGGCTGGCTGTCCTCAGGTTCAAATACCTTGGTTTCTACTATTTTCCCCATGCGCTTTGCGAATCACTCATTTATTTGTCCAAACGGTAAATACACAATGTTTGCAATAGGTCAAGTACTATTCAAGGGATAAAGCTCTATATTACAGATTAAAATTCAAGTCTTTCGTTTATGGCCTGAGACATACGTTCCTCACCGGCTGCTTCCCACCACTGTCTGGGCTCACCCACGTCTGTGATGCTGGTCATATCTCTGTCCTAACTAGCTAGAGCCAGCCACATTTTCTCTTGCTTTTGGGTCATGGCTCAAGTGGCTCTATGTATGGGAGATGACCACCCCACCATCGTCTCTTCCTGCTTAACTGCCAACTAAGACAGGAAGACTTCCCTGGCCAATTCCTGCAGCCTAGTCAGGGTTAGACATTTCCGCTCTCTGTTACTTGAGGATCTGGTATATATCTCTCTGTCGAAGTTTAATCATCTTTTATCTACCTATCCCTAAAGCTGCAATTTATATCTTTTTTTTAAAGATTTTATCTATTCATTTGAAAGAGAGAGTGAGAGAGCATGAATGGCGGGGAGGGCAGTGGAAGAAGGAGAAGCAGACTCCCCAGCAGGGAGCCCGACATGGGGTTTGATCCCAGGATCCCAGGATCATGACCTGAGCCAAAAGCAGATGGTTAACTGACTGTGCCACCCAGGCGCCCCTGCAAATTATATCTTTTCTGTGGGGACTGTACTTTACCCTGTAACCCTGCCATAATGCCTGGTACATTTTAGGTGTTTAATAAATATTTCACTAAATGGATGTATACGTTTATGGTTATTGTTCTCGAGACACATCCACAAATGATAAACTCCAATTACGGAAAAACAATTCTCTGATAATGGCCCACTTTTTTTTTCCCCTTGAGGAAAACAAGAATACTATATAGGCAATTCACATTATATTTCTTTTTATCATATCCTATCAAAATGCATTTTGTAGGGGCACCTGGGTGGCTCAGTGGGTTAAAGCCTCTGCCTTTGGCTCAGGTCATGATCTCAGGGTCCTGGGATCGAGCCCCTACATCAGGCTCTCTGCTCAGCAGGGAGCCTGTTTCCTCCTCTCTCTCTGCCTGCCTCTCTGCCTACTTGCAATCTCTCTCTCTCTGTCAAATAAATAAATAAAATCTTTTTTAAAAATGCATTTTTTTAACCATTGCATCATGTTCCTACATTGCTGATCCATGTTCAGCCTATGGTCAACTAGCTTCGAAAGATCTTCCTGCTGCACAGTATATTCTACCATCTCTAGAGCTTATTTCTGTAATTTGCTGGGCTATGATCATTCACATTGAATTTTCATTCTGCTTATTCTAAGCCATACTATGAGCTTATCAAAACCATTTTAAATTCTCAGGGTAGATTTGAAGATTCCATGTTTTCTCTGCCTATGACAGGATAAGACAAGAACAATATATATAAAAGCAGAAGGACTAAGCCCCAAATTGATAAATACTCCTCAGGTTCTGAATGGGAAAACAGTCTCTGGTGATTTGCCACTTATTTTATATCCTCCTCCCCATGATCATCTTCATGAAATTTATTAATTATATACCCACTCTATGTCTCTAAACCAAGTTCTGTAGTAACCTATTAACGAACTTCCCATAATATTTTTCCTCAAAAGGCTTATAAAACATTCACACAAGAAAACAAAAATGAAATAGGAGGATCTATAAGACAAGTGCCAGTGAGCATTCTCCAAATATCTCCTGTGATGGTGCCTGGGACAGCTTCAGGCAATGTTACTTCAACCCAGACCTTGAACTTTGTTTTTAAAGATTTATTTATTTATTTTAAAGAGAGAGAGACTGGGAGGAGGGGCAGAGGAAGAAAGAGAGAAGAAGCCTCCCCACTGAGCACAGAGCCTGATGCAGGGCTTGATCCCACCACCCTGACATCATGACCGGAGCTGGACTCAAGAATCAGATGCCCCAGACCTTGAAGTTTTGGGAGATTTCTAATCAGTGGTGAGGAAGAGAAAGGCTATCTCCTCCAGGGAGGAGATGGCATGAGCAAAGCTTCAGAAGTAGGATGTGTCCTACTCATGCCATAGCAGCATTATTTGCAACAGTCAAAATGTAGAAATAACCCGTGTCCACTGACAGATGAACTCATAAACAAAAGGTGTCATATACATACAATGGGATATCATTCAGCCTTAAAAAGAAAGGCCATTCTGGCATGTGCTACAATATGGATGAATCTTGATGACATCATGCTAATGAGCCAGTCCAAAAGGACAACATACTGTACGATTCCACTTATATGACGTACCTAGAGACAAATTTGTGGAGACAGAAAGGAGAATGGTGGTTGCCAGGGGCTGGGGATAGGAGGGAATGATATACAGTTATTATTTAATCGGTACAGAGTTTCAGTTTTGCAAGATGGAAAGAGTTCTAGAAATGGGTAGTGGTGTTGGTCGCACAACAGTGTGAATGTACTTAACGCCACTGAACTGTACACCTGAAAATGGTTAAGATGGGAAACTTTACGTTGTGTGTATTTCAGCACATTTTTTTTTTATTAAAGTTCAGTGTTAGAAAAGTGTAATTTCGAGAAAAACGAATAATAGTTTTGACTGAAATGTAAGGTTATGTAATAGATTAGTTGAAGGCAAATTTAGAAAGAAAAGTTCACAGACTGGATCACAGAAAGTCTTCAGTGAACACTGAGGATTTGTTGAAGAATCACCAAAGGCTTTTGGAGCAGGGGACAGATGTTGTCGGACTGGGCTTCTGGAAGTTTGGACTGGCATTGCTATGCAGGTTGGCTTGGGAAGCCTGAAGGTGAAGGTGGGAGCCCAATATGACTACATATCATTACTTGAAGAGTGAGATTATAGGCCCAAAAGGAGGGTGATGAAGAGGACATGCAAAGGCTCTAAGGGACTTGGTGAAGAGCTGAGACTGGCCGGCTGACTGGGGGAGTGGAACACAGTAAGTGGGAATTAGAGGTCGTTCAAAGACTGCGCTTGAGAGACTTGAAAACTACAAGTATGAGGCAAAATGGCAAATTAACAGTTCATTTGTTTGATGAATTCAGTCCAAGACACTGAATTTGAGAAGATGGTGAATTACATAAAGGAAGATACCCACCAGGCAATGAGTGCTCAACAAAAGATCAGGACTTGAGATAAATATCCAAGAGTCATCTCCTAAGTAGTGGGAAATGGGCTATACATGAACGAGAAGAGGAGAGGGAATGGTATTATCGAATGCCCTCCACCACACCAGGTACTTTGCAAGGAACTTCCCAGACCATAGCACAACCCTGTGCATTAGATGGTAATATCCTCATTTACAGAGGTGGAAACTGAGACACAGGAAGATTCATTAGATTGCCTAATTTCATGGGCAAATAATAAGTGGCAGGGCCAAAGAGCAGGCACAATGGACTGACTCCAGAGCCTGTGCTCCTTCCACACTATTCCGTGTCACCTGTCTCGGAAGATATGACTTCTAGTTCTGGCTGTCTGAGGAAAGATCAAGAACCAAGAACAGAGGGTAAGGAGAGAGTATAAACAACAGAAGGTAGAGGTAAGACAGCTCTACAATTAGGAGAGAGAGTGAAGAGAGAGCCAAGAAGGCAGAGAGATGTGGCAATCAGAGATGTGGGAAGAGGGTCAAGGTAGCGTTGCTTCCTAATCTCATGAGAGAAGCACATCCGTGAGATGCAGGCTACAGGGTCTAGTGGTTGACTGGACCAGAGGACAGAAAGCTGATGTTAGACCACTGGATCTGGCCTTGGTGGGGCCAGATTGTAATAATTTAGGAACAGAGCGAATAGTCAGAAAACGGAAATTGCATCACTTTCTTAAAAATTTTGACTGCAAATTATAGTTCACCTATTTTATGATTAAGTTGTTGGAAGGTGGGGCGCCTGGGTGGCTCAGTCAGTTAAGCAGCTGCCTTCGACTCAGGTCCTGATCCCAGGGTCTTGGAATCAAGCCCCGCATTGGGCTCCCTGCTCAGTGGGGAGCCTGCTTCTCCTTTCCCTCTCCTCTCCCACCAGGTAGGCTGTATTGTCAGTCCCTTTTTACGGATGGTGAGACCGAGGCAGCGAATTCTGAAACATACCGAAGGCAGATAGTCAGAATGTAGTAAAGACGGACAGTCTGAGGCCGGATCCCAGCGAGGTGTCAACCAGATACAAAATCATCCTGCATTTTCATTTACTCGCCATCTTGTTCTGAACGAAATACATACCCAGGTACCCAACGTCACTTACAAGCTTTTTGAAACCAACTCGATTTACTTCCATTTTTACTTTCAAAAAGACTTGGGAGCCATGAATCTTATACTGGGAATTCTCTAAATCCTTGCTCCTCAAAGCGTGGCCTTCACGCTGGCAGCATTGGTATCCCCTGGGAGCTTTTAGAAATCGGGAGCTCAGGCCCCTCCACAGACCTACTGACTCAGAATCGGCATGTTTACAAGATTCTCTGCGATTCACGTGCACGCTGAAGTTTGAGTAGCGTGCATCTAATGCTCTCTCTAATCCCTTCCCGCTCTGGTGTTCCTTGATTCTCTCCGTTTTCTCTCCTGTCTCAGCACGCTGACCTGTCCAGCAGTTGGTCCTGCAGGGTTTGTCCAGGATTATTTATTTGCCCCCTAATATCTCATGCTCTATTATCAACTGAGGAAGTTAAGTCATGTCCATTAAATAAATGTGACCTCTATTGATTTTTGCAGCCCTCCCGTTCTGAACGTGACTAAATGTTGTATCTTTCACTCGTAATGTGACACACATGTGTCTAATGGCAAAAGGCTATCTTTCCCATTCCTTGAGGTCCTGACCGACATGTATGGAGATGGCTTCTGTCACTTACCTTCAGATATTTTGCCACTTTCTCATACCTTTATTGCCTGCTACAGAATTACTGCAGATTCCCTTCCAACTCTTCCCTCTGCAAACTTCTATCAGGGGTTTTTACTGTGTTCAAACGGCTACTGCCCATCAGACAGCATCGCTTGCTCCAACACTTGCTCGCTTCTGCCTCTTCTAAAGGGATCGGCTTTTCTTTCAGACCAATGGAAGATACAGTTAGGACTCCATGCCACTGAGAGGTGATGTCTTGCTGCTCTTCTGGAATGTACGGCCCCATGTCAGGGAGCTGTGAGTCAGGGAGCAGCTCGGAGCAGAATGTGTGAGACAGTCTCCCTTCCCACTTGCTCTTAAAGTGAATTCAAAAGGCATGGCCATTTGGTGACTGTGCCTGTTACTCAAAGGTTTCCAGGCTGTGTTAGGGTGTTTTATGAACTAGCTTGGCACATGTATTATATCCACACTGAGTAGCATCATTATAATTAAGTGCCTGTCACGATTTCCATTACACACCCCTATTTTAAGGGACCTAACAGACAGCCATAAAATTTACTTTTGACTGAAACTTGGCATGCCTGAATCCAATGCCTAATCACGCTTTTCATAAAAAGCATAAAATTATATTGTTTCCCAAATACTAGTTTCCTCATAATACTTTTATGTTTAAAAGAACAAAGAGGCTACTTCTCCACCTCAATAAAGTCATCAATTGTTTTTAAAATTTAAAACACAGATATGATAAACTGAAACAAAAGTATGCTATAGGGCATAAGAAATCTCTTCACATGACTGATTTATAAACTTGATGCTTTATTTTCAAGAATTAGCTGTAATGATTACATTAGATGCTATAAATTATGTGCTAGTGTAATGTGTATAAATAGCCTAAAGAATCATGTAATACAGCATATTTGGGGCTGTAATGTCCAGCAACCTGCCATATATATGGCTTTTTCTCAGTTGTGCTTGGAGTGGGGAGGGGGTGGGGAAGAGAGATAGGGACAGGGTTAGAGAGAATATGAACATGTCGGCTAGTATCCAAAATCTATAAAGAACTTACCAACTCAGCACTCAAAAAACAAAAAATCTAGTCAAAAAATAGGCAGAAGACATGAACAGATATTTCTCCAAAAAAGAATATGAACATGTCATTTTTGTAGCAATATTTCCACGTGGGTAAATATAACAAAATCTGAGTATGAAGAAAAGTCATCCAGAACCTCATATATAAAGAGAGATATTCCTCAGGATAAAGTACTGTGGCAGACTGAATAATAGTTCCCTGATGATGTCCATGTCCTAATCCCTGGAACCTGTGGATATGTTACCTTATATGGCTAAAGGGACTTGGTGGGTGTGATTAAATTAAGGCTCTCTAGATGGGGAGATTATCCTAGGTTATGTGATAGACCCAGTGTAATCACAGAGGTCCTTATCAGAGTGACGCAGGAAGGTCCAGGGTCTGAGAAGTTGATGAGACTGAAGCAGAGACCCGAGCAATGTGGGTTTATGAGCCGAGGAATGCGGACAGCTTCCAGAAGCTGGAAAAGGCAAGCAGACGGATTCTCCCTTAGAGGGTCCAGAAAGGAAGCAGCTCTGCTGACACTTTAATTTTAACATCTGCAACCTGAGGAACGATAGGAGGATACATTTACGTTGCTTTATACCTCTCAGTTTGTGGTCATTTGTTAACAGCAGCAACGGGAAACTAATACAAATACCATAGGAAATTTAAAATGCAGAGAGGAGGAGTATAGATCAAGTCCATTCTTTTTCAAAAATTGTAAGAGCTGCTAGTGTCTTTCAGAGAAAAAAAGAAGGAGGAGGAGGAGGAGGAGGAGGAGGAGGAGGAGGAGGAGGAGAAGAAGGAGAAGGAGAAGGAGAAGGAGAAGGAGAAGGAGAAGAAGAAGAAGAAGAAGAAGAAGAAGAAGAAGAGGAAGAGGAAGAGGAAGAGGAAGAGGAAGAGGAAGAAGAAGAAGAAGAAGAAATAGAAATGTTTAGGGGAAAGCTATTTTATTAAAAAGTTTTGACTAATTTTATTTCTCAATGATTACCCTTTTAGAGGTTCCATTATTGTTCTCGGTAAAGCGAATTTAACTGCTCCCGCGCAGGAATGAGATAACACAGGTCTAGGAAATACCTGCGGTGTCACCGCGGAGTAACGGGTGCTGGTTTGCACATCTTGCTGTTGGGCTGTCCAGGCTGACTTATTGCTGGATGCAGATTCCTTCATTGGTTGGGAGGATATCGGAAGCATTTTTTAAAGTAATCAGCGGGAAGGTTTGGGCTTCGCACTCATGTGAAACCACGATTTGAGCTCTCCTCCACCTTTTAAGTAAGCTGCTTCTGGGAAAGTGCATGGGGCTAAGCCCATTTTTTTTTTCAACGCTGCCTTCCTCACAGGAGCATATCAGACCTAGAAGTCATATCTCTGTAACTCTCTCACCTGTGTGAGAAAAAGAGAGAAAGGAATAGACAAAACCCTAGTGCTCAGGCTGTCCTGGGTATAAGATCTTGGCACATCCCTCCCCTTTTTTTTAATTGGATAATGTTAACAAACAGTAAGCTAGGTGTTCAGCTAGATGACCATATTATAAAAGCGATGAGTCTCCATGTTACCCTAATGTATCGTAGGCCCCCCCAAACCGCCTCTCCAACTTTGCCTATTGCACCAGCAATGATATCAAATAGGTAGCAGGAAATTATATCCCTACACAACCCGAACCTTTGTGCCCCAGCTGCAGAAGGAAAGCATTCCCACCAGCACTGATGTCCCCCGGAGTGTTCCAGAGCTCCTGGAGGGCTGGAACAGTTATCCTGCATGTCCATCCCTAAAGCCTGCTGCCTGAGCCACACACAGTGATGGAGATCCACGTAACAGAATACACGGGTCAGCAAATAACCTCCCCTCCACACACACAAACCAAAATAAAACAAAACACACCATACATTTCAAAAGGAGGCCTGCCATTTTTATGGCTTTATTGTACATTTTTAAACTCTGTAAGTAAACAAATGGGACTGAACACCTCTTTCAAGGCATAATGGGGCTATTAGATTATTTTTATCTGGCTTTACACTAAATGGATCTCTATGTAACTGAAAAAGAGCTGAAAATTGGGGTGAATTTAGACGGGGGCCCTGTATTTGAAAACTCTTGGCACCATTTGCACACTATGTATGGTTCTTATCCCTTTTGGTCTTATAAGAGAGTTATTTATGCATGTTTCTAATCTCTATTCCTAGACAGTGAGCATCGAGAATCTCGGTTATATTCAGTACCTAGTCATTGCAAGAAAAGCACTTACTGGAAGGGAGTGAGAAAGGGGGAAAAGAGGAGGGAGGGAAGTAAGCTAGCCCCTCCCATTTGCCTTATGTATTTCCACAGTAAAATATAAAATAGGAAATGCACTTGATATTTTGACTGCCAGGGCCAGCACTGCTGGCCTTTCCGTTTCTGGCTTCCTGGGTCACCAGGTTTGTACCAAGATGAGGCTAAAGGAGAAGCTTGGACAGTGCTGAGTTTCCGGTTTCACTAATCATTCTGATGGATGTGTTGCAGGCTTCTCCACCCTATGGGTTCAGGAGCATCTCTCTAAGGAGGCTTGCCCCCCTGGACGAAGCTAGTGGAGACCATGAGGCCAGTTTGCCATACTTCCATGGGCTCCTATTAGTAATCAATCTGAAAGGCTCAATCTCAAGCTTGTTTCCTCCTACCTGGTAACTGCAGGATTTCAGCTCCTGGACTGTGGGGGAAGGTGGAGAACTATCCCTACTCAAGAATATCTGGGGCTGTCTTCTATGTGCTTGTGAATCAGACTGAGCTGAAGCTCCTTGGAGCCAAGTCTGCTCCTTGGGAATCTGAACCTACTGGAAGGCAGTTCTCTAGGACTGCCTCTACCCTCAGCTCCTCCCTGGTCACAGGTCCATGCTCCACGTGGTCATTGTCCTAGGCAAAGTTTCTGCTGTTTCCAGAGAGTTCTTTTATCCTCTGTGTAACCCGAAGCTGGCGGCTGGTTTTGCTGAAGCAGATCAGAGATTGAGGTTTGGCAGGAGGGGCAAGCTGATTCCACAGCCCTTCTCTCTAGTTATGTCTTCTTCATCTTTCAGTGGACTTCTCTGGGTCTCTGGATCCTACGTACCAGGGGTGGTGTTCCCTGCCCTCATTAGGCACCCCCTCTGTACCATTCCTTAGTCTGGAAGGCGGAGTGTTGATGGCAAAATTCAATACAAGTTTCATTTTAAGCGATAAGTTGTGGTGGTTGCCTAGCAAAGAGTAGCTGGTCCCATGCCTTCCCTTTTCCTTTTGTTTGATGGTCAACCTGGAGTTTTCAGTTTCTCCTCCAAGAATTTTTCCCAGATTCACCTGAACTCTTTGGGCGGGAGAAATGCCATTTGCTTCTTTTACCCCCCCTAGAAAGCCATAAGACTTAATTCTTGGTGATGCTATGGCCCACCAGGAAACTACTCTCTGTGAAAACAAAATGGTGGCAGGCCTAACTCACTGAGTCTTAGCATTTTACTTTTTGGGGTGGGGAGGTGTTCCTCTAATCACAGTGGCCTTTAATTGCATGGGATGATGCTCTGAGGGACAGAATGGCTGGCTGCTCTCCCCACTGAAGGACTGGCAGGAACTTTTGAGACTCTGTCAGACAGCTTGTAATTCTCTCTTGGGTCACTGAAAGTGGCCCCCTGCTCCTCTAGGAAACAAGAAGCCTGCCTCAAAGCAGGTTACTGAGGATAACAGCAGGACCTATTTGAGGCTGGCCAGTTCTGCAGAACATTTTGTTTTAGGGCCCTTTCTGAAACGAGGTTTCTAATGACCATACCTGGGGAACTTGCCTGCCCGCCTGCAGCAGGTGTTAGGACAACGCCGGCAAGGCTGGGAGACCTCTGAACACCAGACCAGTCTGCCTGGGACACCTGCACCGGCATCGGGCTTGCCTCTTACCACCTTCTCCTTGCCCCTTCTGAGGCTGGTCACGCTGGCCCTGCCACAGGACCTGTGCCAGCCTATCTTACCCCTGCCTTCCTCTTTCCATTTATCGAACTGCTTCCTTACCGTCTCACCCTGTTCATGGGCACACTCGGGGCCGGGGACATGCTGAAGTTTAAAGTAGAGGGGGGCTGTTATTACAGATGATGGTGCTAGCCCTACCTACCCTAGCCACTTCATCTTCCCCCAGGAATAACTTCCCTCTTTTAGAAATTTTCTAACTTGGGGAGCCTGGGTGGCTCAGTCATTAAGCATCTGCCTTTGGCTCAGGTCATGATCCCAGGGTCCTGGGATCGAGTCCCACATCGGGCTCCCTGCTTGGTGGGAAGCCTGCTTCTCCCTCTCCCACTCCCCCTGCTTTTTGCCCTCTCTCGCTGTGTCTCTCTGTCAAATAAATAAATAAAATCTTAGAAAAAAAAAAAAGAAAATTTCCAACCCATATTAAAGGAATGAAGGCTCGCTTTCTAGGGACTGCTCTCCTTTCCTTGTATCTTCCTAGGGATAGCAGGAAAACTGACCTTCTCAGCAAGCTCTAGAAGACAGCATTCATATTTCCTTCTCTCCTCAACAAGCTGACAAGCGCTGTCCATGCCTGAGAAGTTTGAACAAACACATCAATGAGCTCTAATCCCTAGAGTAGTTAATCCATGGTGCAGAAGGACATGATCCAGGATTCAAATAACCCCAGGGAAACCCCACAACATGTAGCTCAAACAACCCTGGGCCTCCCAGTGGATGCTTTCCAGTGTGGTCTCGCAGTGACTGCATCACAGATGTCACTAGATCCGTAGTCCACATCTAGGCTATTTAAAAAACCTTGATCTAACACACACCCCAAGTTTCCTCCTTCTCCCTGCAAGTTTTTTTTTTTTTTTTTTTAATTCTGAAGAGAATTTTGCATTTATGATCCCACTGTTATCTCATCATGCTCTCCTGGCACCAAGGGCCTCAGAGCCATTCCCACTGGAGCCAGAGCTCTGCCACAGATGGGCCACAGCTCGCTGCTGCCACCATCTCATCTACTGGAAGCCCACCCAGGCTGCCCCTCCACTCTGTGGTTGCAAGACCTTGCCCTGCCTCCGGGCCACTGCTGGCCTTGCTTCAGTCTCCAGCATAGAGTGCTGAAGGCAGCCTTGCCTTCATGGCACCTTACGAGCGGTCTCACTGTTTCCCTTTGTGTATTAGGCTTTGCTCTGAGGGGCCCGCGGCAAGGGAGCAGTGTTTGGGAGTGTGAGCGGCTTCTTCCCATTTACCTGTAAGCTGCAACAGTAATGGTAAGAGCTAGCTTGTCTTGTGAGCGCACCACACGTTGTTCTGAGCACTTTCCGTGCATTCGTTCATTTCACCGCCACAAAGAATTCGAGGTAGCCGCCATCAGGAGCACCCCCACGTTGCAGATGAGAAAACTGAAGCGTAGACGGGTGAACACTAGCTGCAGGTTGGCAAGGGGGAAAGCCAAATCTGGAACCCAGGTAGCCAGGCTGTGAGGTTCAGGGCTGGGCCTTTCTGCCTCACCTGCGCGCATGCCAACCGGTTGGAGTGTAGAAGGTTTCGGTGAAACTGTTATGCTCCCTTCCAGAACTGCGTTCTCCTCTGAGGAATACAAAGGCAGGTCAGATCCCGGTCTTCATACCTGCCGTCGTTTTCCTTTGTTTTCTTTAAGTGCCTCAGAGTCCTTTGCCATTTGGCTTAGGTTTCTCTTCCCCACCCACCACGCTCCTCCATGTAGGAAGACATGCCTACGTTCCAGAACCTCAAACGTAGACGTGGCTCCAGGACTTTTCTGAGAAGCCCTGATTTCTCTTGGTAAATTAGCGGATGCCTATAGGCGGAGGGAGGAAAACGACTTCCACCCCGGCCAACCAGGACCTCTTTCATTGAAATATGGACGGCTTCACGACTATTTCCCAAGAGCAGATGGCAAATCTTTAAAGTCAAATTTCAGATAAGGATTTGTCAGAGTGCTTACTTCTCTTCTTCTACGAGCAGGTTTTCCTGAGGGAGGAAGGTAAAGAATTAAGAGCCATCCACAACGTTTAGGAGAAGTTGGCCAAAGCAACCCCTATTTCCCACTTTTGCACTCTTCTCATCAAACGTGATGAAAAGATCAAGTAACAATAAAGGATTGGCATCAGCATGGTCCAGTGCAGCTGGTTGCACAGAACGGGTCTAAAAATGAAATGACTCTTCTATTGTTTGCTTATTACTCACTTCAGATAGAGACTGCAAGCACAAATGACATTCCTCTCAGCTTGTAAGTGATTTCACTTCCGTGCAGCATCCCTGCATAGCTTCCTCCCGCCTCCACAGTCATTCCCACCGCCGTCTCCATTTGCTTTTAGCCTTATACTATTTTGCATTCAAGCACATTAAATGCAACCCATGTTATACAAGCCATTATTTATTCTTGCTTCGAAACTCTGTAGGTCACCCACCACATGCTAAAGAGAGAAAACCCATCAACAAATAGCCCCTGTCCATTCAGCTTAATTGACATTTCCATTGTCTTTAACCAGGGTGTCTGCATAACAGTGTACACCGGGAAGGACGTGGCTGGAACACCCATTGGCTGCTGCCTGGCTTCGCATCAATAATCGAGTGCCATTTGACCAATGCCGAGGGCTTTTCTGGGTGTGTTTTCCTCCTTTGTCAATGTTAATGCAATGCCAAGTGATAAAGATGCCCTTTGGCATTCAACACTCTTAGCCTTTAATAATAAACACTTTCTGCATCTCAAATTGCTGCTATACATGAACAGGTTTTAGTCAACCCCTGAAGCGAATATGTACCTTCTCATTACAGGGCAGCAGTGGTGAGAAAGCAATTCACTAAGCCATAGGGTTGGCAATCACCCATATTTTCTGCTATGAGTAAATAACTTCAATTGATTTAATCATAAAAGAATAACAGGAAAACTACATTGATTTCCAAATCCCTAATGTGAACATCAGACTCTATTGACCAGGCTGCATGCAAGGAGGTTGTAGCCATTTGTATGAACTCAAGAAACATCAATACTTGATCATTACTCCAACAAAAAAAATGACAATTTGGGCCTATTTCAAAATGGATTGAAGTAGTATTATGCAGGGCGATTGGGCAATCTAGAGTGATATAAGTGATAATATGCTGCAGTGCTCATTAGGTTAAAAAGAACAAAATCCATAAATTCTGGTGAGCGGTTCTCTTGCTAATTGTAATAGGTCATTCACCTCCTATAGTAATAGTAATAACACACTAGACCTCTGCTTCTGTTAAAGTCACCAAATGGGGTTGTCGAAAATTCATTTGTTGCCCATGTAAATTTAGCTGCTTAGAAGATCAGTGCACATAGAAAATCTCTTTAAAATTGGAGAAAAATAGTGTTTGTTTCCCCCATGTTGACTGATCATTCAGGGTTTAGAAACATAGTCAAGAATCCTCAAGAGAAACACTTATACCTAAAAATGTGCAAAAAGAAAGAAAGGTGTTCTTTATTTTAATGCAGGAGAGAGACTGTTGGTCTGAGTGGTTAAGTAGGGGAACATGTTTAAGTAGGGAGAGGTACTAGTGATGGAGGCTAGGACAAGAGGCTGAAGCCAGGACCATCCCAGGCAAAGTAGGACGGGGGATCACTCGAAGAGTTGAGACTGACCGTCAAGTCTGCCATTAAATTGCTTTGAAACTCCAAGCAACTCGCCTCCTGATTTTGAGTCTCTTTTTCACCTGCAAAATGATATAATCTATGATCTTAAAGATTTCTTCTGTCAAATTTGAGTCTGAACTAAATGGAGATTCTGAACTAAATCATTTTAATGTCATCATTCTTTTACTCATTATTTGTTCCTATGAATACTTCTTAACTATGGATTATCTCAGTACAAATAGTCTCTCTTTTTGCTTTACTGAGGCAATGGTGATTATTTTAATGAAAGTTCTTATCTAATTGCAGAAAATATAACAGGTAGCCTCTTTCCCATTCAAAAGACCCAAAGCCTTTGATAATATTTAAATACATAAAGTGTGGGTGAGGGGTGCCTGGGTGACTCAGTCATTAAGTGTCTGCCTTCTGCTCAGGTCATGATCCCAGGATCCTGGGATGGAGCCCCACATCAGGCTCCCTGCTCGGCAGGAGGCCTGCATCTCCCTCTCCCACTCCCCCTGCTTGTGTTCCCTCTCTCGCTGTGTCTCTCTCAAATAAATAAAATCTTTAAAAATAAATAAATAAATAAAGCGTGGGTGAGCCCCATACTGAGAACTGACCACATGGTGAGCATCTTAAGGGACTTGATGGTCATAGGTCAATTGGTATTATACTTTGTGTGTTCCTGAAACAAAATCAGGTCTACCGTGGGACATGGAAGTCATATAAGAAAAGATATCTGCCCAGGGTGCCTGGGTGGCTCAGTCGGTTAAGCATCTACCTTTGGCCCAGGCCATGATCCCAGGGTCCTGGGATGGAGCCTGTTGGGCTCCCTGCTCAGTGGGAAGCCTGCTTCTCCCTTTCCTTCTGCTCCTCCCCCACCCCCACTTATGCACGCTTGTGTTCTCTCTCTCAAATAAATAAAATATTAAAAAAAAATTTTTTTTTAAAGGTATTTGCCTTCAAGTAAGCACATCATTGTTAGGAAAATGAAATTTAAAAAAAAATTTTTTTAATTAAAAAAAGAAAGTGAAATTAATATACAAAATAATTAATCATATAAGAGAGTAGATAATTGACTTCAAAATGGAGTTTGAAGAATATGTTGTAGAATTTAGAAAAGCCTAAAATCAATGCAGGTTGGACTATTCAGAACTAATTATGGAGTTTGTAATTAGAATGGGGACTAGGCTTTGAAAACGATATAAAGTTTGACCAGATGGGAAGAGAGCAATAGGATCTTTAAGCAAGAGAGTCAATATGAGAGTCAACAGGCAGAGAAGGGAATTGCATTACTGACATGGAGACATATGCTAGTAACTCACTATGGCTAGGTGAGATCAGATATATGAGCACCAGAAATCAAATAGTTTGTGTAAGATGGTACCCAAAAGAAAAGATTTTGAAGTGCTATGCTTCTGTAAGTTTGAGAAGCTTTAAGGGGCTCATTTGGCTCATTTGGTTAAGCGTCTGCCTTCAGCTCAGGTCATAATCCCAGGGTCCTGGGATTGAGCCCCACATCAGGCTCTTTGCTTGGTGGGGAGCCTATCCCTCTCCCTCTGCCTGCTGCTCCCCCTGCTTAGCTCTCTGTCTCTCTCTCTGTGTCAAATAAATAAATAAAATCTTAAAAAGAAAAAAAGAAAAAGCTTGTAACATGCGGTCCAAAAGATAATTTTAGGCTGTATCGTCACTAAACATTAAGTAATATTGAATCATTTTATGAGAAAGTTATAACCCTTTCAACTCCTTTAGTTATCCTAGTAAGACCTTATCCTCTATCACTTGTTAATTTCCCTTTGTAGAGAAAGAGAAAACAGACCTGGGACCAGAAGCTTTAGCTAGCAAAGTTATCTGTTGATACCATTGTTGTGTCTCCATTGTATTAATTTTAAGGCTATCTTCTAATTGCATTAAGTGATAACGATTTTCTTTTGACAAGGGCAACATCACATTTGAAGAGCAGAACAATTAACAATGTGTGGAATAGTAACGTAAGCAGCATCCAGATATGACGAACATCCCAAAGGTGATACGTGAATGGCAGTTTGGGAAACACTGTTAGAGAAGAAAGAGCACTGCTCCTCAAAGGAAAAGCCTGGCTTTAAATCCTACTTCTGTGGTTCATTAAGGGTGACCTTGTGTAACCACTTACTCTCGCTGAGCCTCAGTTTACTTGTCTGTAAAGAGTGGGGTCGGGCGAGATGGACTCCAAGGTCTCCTCCGGCTCACACTTGTGTGATTAAAGGGCCATCGAAGGCTTCTAAGCCGACAGTGACAAGACGAAAGTGGCATTTAAAGAAGATTAGTCTGGCAGTGGCACGAAGGTGAGTTTGGAGAGGAGAAAGCTTGGGGTCAGGGAGGCCGGATAGGTGGCTGCTTCCGCAATCCAGGAATGAGCCCATACGGGCCTTGGCCAGGATGGAGGCCGTGAGAAGGCAAGTGATAAAGAGACATGGAAGGCATTTCAAAGGAACGTTTGACAAGATTTGAAAACTAAATAGTGAATAGAATCATAAAGGTGACTTGAGGATTTTGAACTTGTGGAGTAAAAAAGGAAGCCTTTTGACAAAATACGTATGGAGGGGGCAGGAAGAGCTAGTTGGGTTCTGAAAATCTTGAGTTTGAGCTGATTGTGAGAGACCGAAATGCTCTTGGGATGGATAAAAATCCAGGACCGTGCTTAGGTAAAAAGAGTCCTGAACACCTAGAGATATAGGAGTCTTCTGTGGTGAAATGATGAAGGAATGAGTTGCTAGGAAGAATGCAAAGGCAAGAATAGCAGAAAGCCCCAAATGGAATTTTGGAATACTGTGCCTTTTGTTAAGGGGACAGGAGCAAGAAGAAAGACCAGGAAAAAGAAATAAATATAGAATACTCACAGAGTGACAGGAACTAGAGTAGTGTGGGGTCTGCAAGCCAAACCGGAAGCCAGTTTGCAAAAGATGAGTAGTACTGAGTACAGAAAATCATGAAGAAGGGGGAGCTCTGAAGCAAAGACAAAGGCTTGACTGATCTCCTCAGTACTCTTCCTTTGAGCAGAAAGCCTCAGAAAGGTAGCAGCTGATTAAGGCTAAAAAGAAATTAAGAACCAATTGAGAGGGAAAAGTAAAGACAAAAATATGAAAAACTGCACTTTCACGGAAAGTTGACTTAAAAAATTATCTGGGTAGACTATAACTGTGATAACAGAAGGGGATCAAAGGCTCTGGGAAACAGAAAGATGGAAGGTTCTGGAGAGTGAAGGGAGATACATTGTGGACTCCATGTTGTAAGGTTCAAGTAATGAACATGGCCCATATTTGAGTCATCAAGGGTCCCCATAATTAATTTCAAAGAAAGAGGCCTCATGTACATTTCCTGTTTCCTAGCACATCTCCACCAGGTTCAGGTGCAAAACAGCCTCAAGAACAATGAGTGTTTTCTGGATGCAGACTTTATTGTAGGTTCACTCTTGCAAGCACTTCAGTCTCAGTCGGGCCCTGGGGTTGAGATGGACATGTACTTTTCCTACAACAAGTCTGATTTCCAACAACCTGGCTTCCAACCAGGTTCCAACAACCTGGCTTCCTTACTTTGGTGACTTGAACGTGAGGGCTGGGCGCTCACATCCTTGAGCCATGAATCCCCTTCCCAGGCTGGGCAGTGCTCTTTGTGTATTTCACACCTGCTCAGTGGCTACAACTGTTGTCTTTTATTGTGTGTGTGATCCTCTCCACAAGGCTATAAAACATTATGAGCCAGGACCTCAACTTATGTCCAAAAATAAATCAGGGCCAGAGTTTTCACCAGCTGTAGAAGAAGAATCTGAAAATACAGGGACCAGATTGCCATCCTATACAAAACTCTCCGGGAATTCCCTATACCAAGGCTGTGTAATTCATTGACCCGACCTAGGACTCCCAGCACACACTGGGTCCAGCGGCTCTGGAGACCATAGAAAGGTTCTGTATTTGACACATGTTTTCCCTGAAAACAAGGAGAGAGTAGGAAAGTAAAATAACTTTCCTGGTATCAAAGTTGTAATTTTGACTCTATGAACTAAATTCAATGTGAGGAACATTGTGTTCAGATGTTCAAATGTGAACATTTGTTCACATGGACAAATCACATGAAGAACACAGACACTTCATGCCACAAAATCTCGGCTTAAAGATGGTCCCCTAGCATGTAAGTTTCAGCCCCGTGGGGTCTGGATCCATTCCTGGGGTGCATTGGGAAGACAACCGTAATGCCAATAACACCAAGAAGGTTCACCCGGTTAACCGCAGACTGGTGAAATAGAATGGTATGGTCAGTGATCCACAAACTCAGGTGCCTCCAGGAACCAGGGAGTTAAATAAGCTGACTAAATCGGGTAGTACGGAAGGCAGTGGGGACAAGTGGAGCCCAGGGTCCACTGCACCCAGCAGGCCCCTCTCAGGGGAGCAGCCACCCACTCACCTCAAGCCAGATGGCAGTGAAGTCAGATCTTCCAATTATTCCGGAGAATCTAGAAATCCTGATTTTTATCGGATTCTCCCGGGTTTTAATCCTTTGCAACAAATTAAACATATTTTAGATACTGTGTTGGGAAGACAAAACATGTCAGTGAAGCACAGAGTTTTACAAGCTGGCTTCTAGCTCACGACCGTTAAATATGGGAGCGCTCTGAGATCCCACAACCTGGAGAAGTCCTTTTGCCCCAACTCACTGGTCTGAGGCCCAACCCTTTCAGAGCCAGGAGCCCTCGGGATTTGCCCTCCTGTGGGGGACCTGAGATCCAAAACGGCCTTTTATTACCCATCAAAACCTGGTTCCATCAGTAGCGGCTGATCTCCCCAAAAGGAGACGAGGGATGTTACCTACCTTTAAAACGAGTTGCAAAATGAGAGTGCTTTTCAGAAAGATTTGCATCAAAAAGAGACCTCCTGTGAACTTAAATCCACTTTTAAGCTGTCTGAGGGAGGAAAATGAGATGTAGGGCCCCAGCCGGTCAGGAGATACTTGGGGGAAGTCAGGGATCTGCCTGGGTCCTCAAAATTCCCTGGGAGTCTCATATATGCTAGCTCCACCTCATGCATTCATTCCTTCATTTGTTCAGAAAGTGTTTGTGAGCTCATACTACGTGAGGAGCACAGAGCTGTGTCCTCGGGGTGTAGGGCAAACAGGCCTGCTGCAGAGGCCAACATGCTATTAGGCTGTTACTTTATACTGCCTCAGAGTTCCAGCACGGAGACTCTCAGAGGAGGCCGTAGACCAAAATCTTGCCCTTTTTAATCCCCATTCTTCCTTTCCTCTGCCCGACATCTTCACTTGCTCTAGGCCTTCCTTCTCCTGTTCTTATCTCTGCCGGGTGACTGTCCGCCTGCCAGTGGCTTCAGCAGCTGGGCACCAGGGGGCCACTCATGGCTCCAAAGGGCTTTGCCCTTCTCACCTGCAGGCCTGTTCTCCAGCTGCTCCTTCTTCCAGGAATAGTATTTATTTGTTCCTTTGTCATGGCCTTCATGTTGTTCTGCCTTCCTGCTTAGTAACTGGTTTCATTTCTACATCTGTTATCAACATGTAAAGTGAGGGGTCATGTCTTTTTTTTTAATCTGTGTATCTCCCCCATGTGTGCTTGTATTTTTGGCACTCAATAAATGTTGATTTAAATGTATGAAGAGCCATCCCTTCAGTCTCAGTTTTTAGAAAATCCTCCATATCCTTTCATGACCCAATTAAATGCTGCCTCTGTCAGGCAGCCTTCTCTGATTGCCTCAGCCTCAGAGAAAGTTCTCTTCTTGCTCAGACTATCTTTAGCCCTGGGTTTGAACTCTTACTGCCATCTCACACAGGGCTTTGTACTGTAAGCATCGTGTATATGTGCCTCATCTCTACTAGACTGTAATTTTTCTTTAAAAAAATTTTTTTAAAGCTTTTACTTATTTATTTGACACAGAGAGAGAGAGAGAGCACAAGCGGCAGGAGCAGCAGGCAGAGGGAGAGGGAGAAGCAGGCTCCCCGCTGAGCAGGGGATCGATCCCAGGACCTTGGGATCATGACCCGAGCTGAGGGCAGATGCTTAACTGACTGAGCCACCCAGGCACCCCCTAGACTGTAATTTTTCGGAGGGCAGAGGAAGTTTCTTCTGAATCTTTCCACCCTGCACAGTAGATAGCACATGATATGGCCCATAACTGGATTTCATTCAATAAGTATGCCCTGAATCAGTGCGTTCGAGCAAATGAATGAACTGAACGAATGAAGAGGACAGGATCTGAGATCATCAGAGCATAACTGACCCCACCCAGCTGCTCCCTTCATATACATACTAGTCCTGGGTGTTTTTTAGATCTCACAGGTATCTATTGGAAATAGTGATTCTCATTAATTTAATTTTCCAAGTAACTAAAGGCCACAAATCCTGAAGAAAATCTTTATGGTAACAGGTGTTCACTGTGATGTCCAGATCATTATATATTCTACAAAACATTGACCCGCTCTAGAGTTGGAAAGGTGTTTAGGACTCTTCCTTCACTGAGTGTGAAGCAGATAGCAGTCCTTCCTCCCCCCCGCCCCATATCTTCTTTAACAGCTCTTTCTCCCATCTCTTAGTTGTTGTTATTATTGCTGTTACTGCTTCCAGCCACTGTCTCCTGTCCTCTCTCCTCGATTCAGTTTATTTAATCAACGATTATTTCTTGAGGACCTATTACATGACTTTGCACTTGCTAGAGGCCTGGAAAGCTGACATCCCTGTTTGTAAGACCCAGTTTAAAAGAGTAGCGTTCTAGAAAAGAGAAAACACATTTGAGCAAGGAATCATTTATTGGTAAAAGAACCACAGTTCAGCGCTGGATTCTGCAAACTCTCTTTTGGACTCTGAGCGAGCGGACATCTCACCCTCGGCCGTGCTCCAGAGAACAGCTGGCTGAGTAACTGAGCCGGAGATGAGGGCGCTAGGAGCAGAGTTATAGCTTCTGGAAGGGAACTGCTGACCAGAGCAATGAAAGGATTTGCTCCATTCTGCAGTGAAATCAAGTTGCAATTCAGCATGTTGACTTCTCTCTTGATTCTGCCATTAAGGCACCTTGTCTTCTCATCGTAAATCACTACTCAGGTCGCTAAAATAATGGAGGAAAACAAGGTAAGAAAATCATAAAGCCATACTTCGCAACATAATGTTGCCAAGAATGTAACCATCTCTTTTCATTCCTTTATAAAAAGGAATAACCAATTGAACAACCTTTTTCTTGAACATTCTCATAGATATAAAATAGGCAATAGGTGGTACCTCCAGGAGTGATGGATTAGAGATTTCTCTTATCTAAAATAGAACAATAGCTCATATCAGTGTTTAGGGCAATAAACAACTACATCATTAATTTCTACTTCAGAATCGTGAGTGATTACACTTTCTATCTCTAAAAGCCCATAGACTCTTAACTGTTGGAAATGAAAATAATGTGCCATCAATTTGAGCAGCCTTTTAGAATATAGGAATAATGATCTGAGGGATTTTTAATTATCTAAACTCCAGTAAGAGTCCTTGTGAGCTTTTTTTTTTTAAAAAAAAAAAAAAGGACGAAGAACAGGACCCAATATGTAAAAGTTGCCTGAGAAAATGAGATGTGCCCTGGGCAAATTTAGATTCTATAGCAAAGAGCCTATCATAGATGCTAAGAATTGAGTCCCTCGTGCCTCACAGGATGGTGAGCCGAGAAACTTTCAAAGAGGGCAGATGAACACTCCTTAGAGGAATTTTTATACACGAGTAAATAGTATTCAGCCATCTTCGTGGTTACAATTTTATTATCTACATATGCCTCAGGCCTGTTGGAAGTCATAAACTCACACCGAATGACACCTGAGACGAGCGCGTGTATTGGCTGCCTTTTCACCTTGTATCCATTTGTGTGTTAAATAGTTGATATGATGGGCTCTTTTTTTCTCATACTTATAAGCCAAAGTCATTGCCCTGTCAGTGTATAATGATTTTAGTATTTTTGGAGTGTGAGCCAGAGGATTTTTCCACTGCATTAGGGAGCTGCGGCCCTATCCATAATCAGAGTGAATGCATGGGGGAGGGGAGAAAGAAAGGAAGTTGGGTTGAGAAGGACAAAGGAAAGAAAAGAGGAAATCTTCTATTTGGAATGCGGGACCTGAGCCCCTTTCAGGGAAGAGCTTCTTAGGCTGTCTTGGGCATGCTATTTAATTTCTCCTCAGATGCTTTCGGCTCCCTAAGGCTCATCAAAATGACAAATATTTTTAAGTGGGCTTCTTGCCCCTCAAATTTCTGAGAGCCGAGCCTGTAGGAAACTGAGAGGGTGTCCATCTACCTTCAAAATCCACTCGTAGTGTTTTCCTAAGCCCACTTTTGTCTGGTTCCTAATCCATTTGGGTATTAATGTTAATCTGATATTTCTGAAGTGCTTAAAGGTGTTTGTCTCTGAAAGGGGCTGTGGAAAAGCAGACTGATGGATTGGCCGTGGATTTGACAGGAATTCAAATTTTGAAAAACAAACCTACTTATCCGAAAGTGCCAAATAACCATCATATGTTTCCCGAAAATAAGAGCGATATATAAAAAATCGTAGACGGTGACACTAATTTCCATGTTTGCTGCACCATTTTAGCACTCCCATAAACCTGTAGTAGCTCTAACAGAAATATGGCTGGATGAGGCATATTTTATTCCTCAGCGTGCAAGCCTAATGAACAGAAACTTTAACACGTTCTTAAGCAGTCCCTGCGTTCAAACTTAGGGACGTGTTTTAACATACAGTTCACACTGTACCTTTAATATTTGGGAGCGATAACCTAATATCTGGTTATGATTTACAGGACTGGTCAGATTGGCAGAACTCCATATCTTACCAAACATGGTCATTTTACCAAAGCAGCTCCTCATTTGTTTTCCCCACCGCGAACCTCCAGGCGGTAAACACCACTCTGACCCAGTCTTTGGCAAAGCTGTCCTAGGACTCCTCCTCAGGGAACCACGTTAAAGGTGAGAGTTTGAAGTTCTTATTCTTCTCGTAAATGAAACTGGTGGACTGGGCCCAAAGAAGTTCTATATTAAGGTAAATTCTGGGTAAGCAAGGCTAAAGTGCATATGTTAAAATCTATTGAGGACAACATTTTTACCAAATTTTAAAAATCACCTGTTTTTAATATGAAAGCAATGTATCATCCACAAAAAGTGTATTACATTCAAACAAACAAAAGGAAGAAATGTAAACATAGCCACACGTAACCTTTGGTATGTATCCTTTGAGATTTACACTTCTGAAAAAAATCGATCATATCTAATTATGTATAATATATAGTGAGTATAATGAAATATGCTTGGATTCAGTTAAAGACATGTTTTTAGAGAGTGGTGATAGTTACATAACAATATGAATGCGCTTAATGCCACCGAACTGTACTGTACACTTAAAAATGGTTAAAATGGCAAATTTTATGTCTATTTTAGCATAACGAAAATATTTTTTAAGTAAAATGAATCTAGAGAACATGCTACTTTGTCACTTGTTTTTTAACCTAATATATTACAACTATCTCTCCATGCTGATCAGTACAATTCAAAAGCATCATCTTTACTGGCTGTGAAATATTCCACTTTGTGAATATGTGCTTTAGATTATTTAAATCAGTGGTTCTCACTCTGGCTGCACATTATAATCACTTGGAAAGTTTATAAAATACTGATGACCAAGACTTACTTCCTGAAATTTGATTCAGTCAGTCTAGGAGGGACTTGTATATACATCAGTCATTTTTTAAGGCTTCCCGGATCATTCTAATATTCAGTCAGTGATGGCCAACACTGATTGAAATGATCTCTTCTCTTAGATACTTTTTTTAAAAGTGTCTTTTAAAGACATTTCCGGTTTTTAAAAATAGTTTGATGTAATTCTGAAAAAATTAACTTCAGGAGGATTTTGTAACAAACTCCCGTAATTATGTATGTAGGTCTGGGTATGATGACCATATACTTTGCCGTCCCCACCAGGATTTCTCATAGTGAATGGGGCTCTATTATTCACTGCACTAGGACAATAGGCATGTAAGCCAGGCACATCTGGCAAATTGGGTCATATATGCCTTTACCATGTTTTAAATATCGAAATTTTTAAGACATATGATAGTTATTACCTTAATGTTATCCAAAAAAAAAAAAACTCATATTAATTACATCGAGTTTTTAAAAATACCTGTTTCCTGAAACCCATGAAGACATTGGAAAGTATTCACTCATTTAAAAAAATATTTATTGAATATGCCGGCTTATGCTGGGCACGTGGGACAGCTGTTAGAAGCAAGCAATACATAGTTTCCATTTCATAAGTCTAACAGGAATTATATTTAAACTTCATAAATTTGTTAGGCAAAAAGGTATCTGTTTTCATCTGTATGTATGAGGTCACTAGTGAAATTGAATGTATTGTTTATGATTATTTGTACTTCTTCTTTTGTCAATTATCCACTAACAACATCTTCGTTCATTTGGCTCCCCGTATGTTTCAAGTATTTTTCCAGTTTATTATTTGATGCTGAAGTTTGTTTACGTTGGCCTTTGAGAAGATTAAAACTTTTTTGTAGTCATATCTGTCCATATTTTCTTTAATAACATCTGACTTTGGAGCCAAAATTCATCTTTAATTCATAATTAATAAATCTGGTATAGAATGAAATAAGGATCTTATATTAATGATTCTGAGTGATTAAAAAAATTACCCAGTAGCATTTACTAAAAAAATTATTTCCCTTACCGGTTTGAAATGTCATCGTAAGTATGCAATAAGATCCTATATGTATGCAGCTCTGTTTCAGGGGTTTCTGTTATGTTCTTTTGTTCTATCTGTCTGTTCTCATACTAATTCGCCAACTTAATTATGAGCATACCTCATTTTATTGTGCTTCACTTTATTGTGCTTTGTAGAAATTGCATTTTTTACTAATTGAAGGTTTGTGGCAACCCTGCGTCAAGTAAGTCTACCAGCACCATTTTTCCAAAAACATTTGCTCACTTTGTGTCTCTGTCACATTTTGGTAATTTTCATAATATTTCAAACTTTTTCATTATTATTGTATTTATTAGGTGATATGTGATCAATGATCTTTCACATTACTGTTGTAACTGTTTGGGGGCACCAGGACCAGCACCTTTATAAGACAGCAAATTTAATCGATAAATTTTGTGTGTGTTCTGACCACACAACCAACTGGAAGGACCACCAACCGGCCCTTTCCCATCTCTCTCCCTCTCCTTCAGCCTCCCTATTCCTGACACAACAATAATCTTGAAATCAGGCCAATTAATAACCCTACGATGGTCTTAAGTGTTCAAGTAAAAGAAAGAGTTGCACTTTAAATCATAAGCTAGAAATGATTAAGTGAGGAAAGCATGTGAAAAGCTAAGATAGGGAGAAAGCTAGGCCTCTTGCACCAAACAGTTGACCAGGTTGTGAATATAAAGGAAAAGTTCTTAAAGGAAATTAAAAGTGCTGTTCCAGTGAATGTACAAATGATGTGAAAGTAAAACAGCCTTATTGCCGATATGGAGAAAGTTCTAGTGGTCTAGATAGAAGATCATACCAGCCACAACATTCCCTTAAGCCAAAGCCTAATCCAGAGCAAAGCCCTAACTCTCCTCAATCTTATGAAGGCTGAGAGATGTGGAAGCTACAGAAGAAAAGTCTAAAGCTGGGGCGCCTGGGTGGCTCAGCTGGCTAGGCAGCCAACTCTGGATTTCAGCTTAGGTCATGATCTCAGGGTTCTGGAATCAAGCCCTGTGTTGGGCTCTATACTCAGCAGGGAATCTGCTTGAGGATTCTCACTCTCCCTCTGCCCCTCCCCCTGCTTTCTCTCTCTCTCAAATAAGTAAATCCTTAAGGGAAAAAGGAAAGAAAAGAAAAGTTTGAAGCTAGCAGAAGTTGGTTCATGAGGTTTAAGGAGAGAGTGCCGTGGGTAAAAGGTTACCAAACACTGCATGCTCCAGTTGTCTTATTTTAAGAAATTGCCACAGCCCCCTTGCCTCAACCTTCAGCAACCACCACCCCAATCAGTCAGCAGCCATCCCCATAGAGGCAAAACCCTCCACCATCAAAAAGATTATGACTCAGAAAGCTCAGATGATGGTTAGTATTTTTTAGGAATAAAGTATTTTAAAATAAATGAATGTACATTGTTTTTTTTAAGACATAATGCTATTACATACTTACAGTAGAGTGTAAACATAATTTTTGTATGCACTGGGAAACCAAAAAATTCGTTTGACTTGCTGTGATATTCACTTTAGTGTGATGATCTGGAACCAAATCTGCAATACCTCCAGGGTACGCCTACATTTGGTACTGGACTCTGTTTTAGTATCTGACTATGCAAGCTCTTCCACCGTATTCTTCTTTTAAAATACTTTATGGGTTACTCTTGCCTGTTCAGTTCTTCCAGGTAAATTTTAGAAGATTTCTTCTCCAAAACATCCATTGATTTGATGGGTATATATATATAAATTTAGGGAGGAAAAACAACATTACAAGATGGATATCTATCCAGGAACTTGGTATGTCTCTCTAATCATTCAAATATTCTTTTTTTTAAGATTTTATTTATTTATTTGCCAGAGAGAGAGAGTACACAAGCAGCGGGGAGGGGCAGAGGGAGAGGGAGAGGCCGACTCCCCGTTGAGCAGGGAGCCTGATGCAGGGCTCGATCCCAGGGCCTCGGGATCATGACCTGACCCGAAGGCAGACACTTAACTCACTGAGCCATCCAGGCGTCCACCAAATAGTCTTATATGTCCTATATTTTTCTGATTTTGAAGGATTTTTAAAAACCCGATTTTACATATTTCCTGTTACATATATTTCTTTGTTTGGGTTGCTCTGTGTGTGTGTGTGTGTGTGTGTATGCACATGTGCAAAGGGAATTCTTTTTTACCCATTTATATTTTCTAAATGGTTATTTTATCCTGCTAATTTTTCCCAGCCCTATTTAAAAGCATACTACCATGTTATATCAGATAACAACATGCACCAATAAGTTGCATAAACATATCCCTCTAACTTTACTTTCCTGTATTCTCTTGAAAAATATTGTATAGCAGTGGTCTGGCTTACTCCAGGTCAGCCTGTGATAATTCACAGTGTCTATTTTTTCTTACACTACATGCCATTGAGACTTTTCTAGGGCTACACACTGAGCCAGGCATGAGAACATGATGATATAACAAGGGGACAAATGTTCTGAACAGAGAGCACAAAGGGGATCTAATTTATTTGGGATCCCAGTCAGGTACAGCTTTCCTGAGAAAAATGGTATTTAAGGTGAAGCATGGAGGGTGCTCAGGATTTTACTAGACAGAGAAGAGAGGAAAGAACATTTGGAACAAAAGAAACATCATGGAAGGGCCAATCTATAGACTAGGCAGGAGAATGGCCGTGACTCAGGCTTACATACAGGTGGGAGCCAATGCTGCAGAACATGGCGGACACACTAAGGCTTCTGTATTTAAACTTCGGAGCAGTGGAAAGGGATGAGGAGTTGATTTAGGGAAGGGACCGAAACATATCTGCATGCTAGAAGGAACCTGGATACAGGATGGAGAACAAAGTCTAGGAGAGCCAAAGAGTTGGCAGGGACAATAATAACCAGGTTTGGGAGTAGTCCACCCGAAACAACAGGTCTACCTGAATGATGACATTATGAGACCAGTAAGTGGAGAAAAGGTGGATTAAGGAGGCGTATCAGAGACACATTTGGATTTGGATTTGGACACTAACTTGGATATGGAACATGCGGCTGAGGGAGAAGTCAGGAATGACTGCTAGGATTCTAGGCTTGAGCCAGGTGTTGCTTAGAGGAGCCATCTCTGTGCGGGAAACACCAGAGGGGAGATCTAGGGGCAAGGTGAGATTCGAAGTTGAAGTACCTGTGAGACATCTAAGTAGATACGTCAGGTAGATGGTTGATGTATAAGAGAGAGCTCATGAGAGATGGTTAAGTAGAGAATATAAATTTAGGAGTCACCAATACATAGATAGTAGTTGAAATTATGCAAGTGAATAAAATTGCCTTAAAGTGAGTGAAAATAAGCATTAAAAGGCCTAGATCGTAAGTAATTTCAATATGTAACAGTCAGACTCAAGTTGGGTAGAAGGGGGAAGAAACTGACCTAGTTAGATGGTTAAATATTTAATGGTATTTGAGAACAAGAAAGGGAAAGGAGGTAAAGGCTTATAGACTTTAATTAAATGATCTTTACCCACTGTAAGAATCTTGGCCATCTTATTACATTTCTAATGTATTCTAATGAAAAGAGCAATTTCCTTGCAATTTCTTTTTTTTTTTTTTTTTAGATTTTATTTCTTTATTCGACAGAGAGATCACAAGTAGGCAGAGAGGCAGGTGGAAGCAGGCTCCCTGCTGAGCAGAGAGCCCAATGCGGGGCTCGATTCCAGGACCCTGGGATCATGACCTGAGCTGAGGGCAGAGGCTTTTAACCCACTGAGCCACCCAGGCGCCCCTTCCTTGCAATTTCTTAACATACTGCTCTAATTCCCCTTGGTTAAACACAATTTCCCAGCCCCAAATGGCTGTGGACTCTTACTACACTGGATGTAACTCTCCTTTGGGGCTGAGTTAACTGCTTAGAGGCCCTTGAACCAAGTAAGGCCCTTCTTCATTACCCTCCATCTGTCAGGGCCTCTCCTTCTAGGGGAGGCTGAGAATGGGTGTGTTTCCTCAGAGTCACCATCCCGGGCAGAATTTAGGAACACACCTGGATCAGCCACCTGGACCCAGGCAGGCAACTTCATTTTAAGTGAACAAGGCCACATGACTGGAGTTGAGAGATTAATGCCATTACATGGGGCTTCTTGTTTAGTGCAGTGTGTTAGATTCAGGGACAGTAATGCGCAAAGGCACTGGTGGGAAGTAAATGGTGTTCAAATGGAGCCAGTAGGAAAAGATTCATAGCACACTCAGATAAGGGCCTGCACACAGCTTCCCCCTGTCATGGGCCTTCCTACTGGCTAACACACGGAGGGACAGGGAGAGGTGGTGACTACCACCGCAGCTCTGAACTCTCCATTGTGGTGATGGCATTTCTCGGATTCACTTGATCCTTCATTTATTAACGAACAGTGATTGAGCGTCTAGGGCTGTGCCAGGCAGTGTTCTGGGAACTGAGGGTAGAGTGGCAGGGAATTGGATTCAGAGTTTATACTCCAATGGCGGGGAGACAATGAATAAGAAACAAAGGACAGGGGTACCTGGGTGGCGCAGTCAGTTAAGTGTCCGGCTTTTGGGTTCAGCTCAGGTCCTGGCCTCGGGGTTGTGAGATTGAGCCCCGAATCAGCAGGGAGTCTGCTCGGGTGTCTCTTGCCCTCTGCCCCTGCCCCGCACGCACCTGTGCACAAGCGTTCTGTCTCTCTCAAATAAATCTTTTTTAAAAAAAGAAACAAAGGACACTTCATATAATCGAGTGATGGAATTGTGACTGATTAAGGGATACATCAGTTTGGGTTGAACAAGCATGGCAAACGTGTGAGTCACGTGATTGGGTAATCTATTTGATCAAAGCATTTACCGAGAGAAGATGGTGTTTTAGTGACAGAGTCCCATCACAGAATGTGTCTTAGTCCATTCAGGCTGCTATAACAGAAATACCATAGACCGAGTGGCTCATAAATGACAGAAATTTCCTTCTCACAGTCATGGAGCCTGGAAGTCTGAGATCAGGGTGTTGGCATGGTTGAGTTTGGTGACAGCCCTCTTCCTGGTTCAGAGATTTCTATCTTCTTGCTCTGTTCTCACGTGGCAGAAAGGCAAGAGAGCCCTCTGGGGTCTCTTTTATATGGAGAATAATTCCACTGATGAGAATTCCACCCTCATGACCTAATGACTTCCCAAAGGTCTTACTTCCAAATACCATCGCATGTGGAGTTAGGATTTCAACTTATGTATTTGGAGTCCACAGCAGAGTAGGTTTGAATTCCAGTCTGACCACTTGCTCGACATCTGATCTTGGACAAATTGCTTCAAATCTTTGAGCTTGCTGAAGCTGTTTGGTTCTCTGGGCTTCAGCTTCTTCACTGAGAACACAGAGCTCAAGCACCCCTGTGATGAGCAGATGGACCTCAGCAAGCATCAAGCAGAGTTCACTCAACTATCTCCCTCCTCTCCCTTCCCCATGAGAAAGGCTGAGTGGATCCTGGCATTCTGGGTTTAGAGCTGGCCGATGCTCTGTGATCTTTCTCTCACAGCACACCTTCCTCATTTCTAAAATCACGATCCCAGACACAGGAAAAATTTAGTTTTAGTGGAAAAAAAATGCAGCACTGCAGATATATTTTGAAATATGAGAACAAGGAAAGTTCAGGCTGAGTAATAGGCTAATGGCAATCTCGTGGAGTCCTCTATATGGCAAGAGAAGCAGCACGGGTGGTTCCAATAGTTCACTCTCACCTAGATGCCACCAAACCCACCCTCATTAGAAGAGAACTTTCCATTGCATTTCTGGTATTGGTAACAGCTGTCCAGAGCATTTCACATCCTCTCATTCAGTCCACCACTTTTTACTAGTTAAGATATAGACTCGAAAAAAAAAAAAAAGATATAGACTCAAGTTGCCAAAATGCAGTGACATAAACAACATAGAAGTTGATTTCTCCCTTAGGAAACTATCTTAGAATTAGTATTCTAGGACTGGTCTGGTAGTTCCACAGTTTTGGACCTAGGCTTTCTCTATTCTCTCTATCTTCCTTGGATTTTTGGCCCCATCTGCCCAGTGAAAGATGACTCATTCACATGATGTGGGCATTCCAGTTAGTGGGAAAGGGACAAAGGAAGGGGAGGGAACATGCCATCCCTTTGTGGATTCAACCTGGGGATTACACACATCACTTCCACTCATATTCTATTGGCCAGAACATAGTTGCAAAATCATAACAATTTCCAACTATTATTTTAATACAGCAAAGAAGAAAATACGGAGACTACTCAAACTCAGCCATAACTTATGATGGTGCAGCCTATTTAGGGTGTAATCTATGTCCCATGGACATGTCAACATATGACTATGAAGTAAAACAAACACATTTTAAAGAAATACAATAGATTTTTGACAGACAAATATATTTACTTTCGGGGCACCTGGGTGGCTCAGTCAGTTGTGCGTCTGTCTTCGCCTCAGGTCATGATCTCAGGGTCCTAGGATCAGGTCTCACATTGGGCTCCCTGCTCAGTGAGGAGTCTGCTTCTCTCTCTTCCTCTGCCCCCTGCCCCCTGCTCATGCTTGCTCGGTCTCTCTCTCAAATAAATAAATAAAATCTTTTTTTTTTTTTAAGATTTTATTTCTTTATTTGACAGAGAGATCACAAGTAGGCAGACAGGCAGGCAGAGAGAGAGGGGGAAGCAGGCTCCCTGCTGAGCAGAGAGCCTGATGCGGGGCTCCATCCCAGGACCCTGAGATTATGACCTGAGCTGAAGGCAGAGGCTTTAACCCACTGAGCCACCCAGGTGCCCCAATAAATAAAATCTTAAAAAAAATTTATTTACTTTCAAACTAGTTAACTTTGGGCACATTTACCATTTGAAAATTATTGTTGTTCTGGATATTTCTGGATCTTCTGTTTCGTAACTGCCTGTTAGAAACAGTTCATATCCTACATAAGAATATCTGACTTACTGCTTTTTACTTACAGCTCAATTTTTCTCCAAAAACTGTAAGGCCACCCAACAAAGTCATAATACTTCTCTTATTCCTCAGGCTTAGTTCCAACTTAGTTTTCACTATTTTCTAAATCGTTTTCAAAGTGTAGATGGGTCACAAGTGGGGAGTTTTTCTTAAAATATGTTAGGAGCTCTGAAAGTAATCCCAAAAATGCTCAAGGAAAAGACATTTCTGTGGATCAAAAAGCTCCAGCATGCTTGTTCAAACAGTGAATGACGATTACCTTATGGTCATACTTCATACAATTTTTAGGATAGTGTTACCAGGCCATGTGTGAGAGTGGGTATGCTCAACTTGACCTTACCTACAACATGCATTGACTGTCATCTACCAGGGGGAGCTTTGTCCCCAAGCTCATTATTGTGACTTCCTCCACGACATCCTATAACCCACCAATATACATTGTTGCACTATTTTTCTAAACAGTTTGAACTCTTTTGTGTCTTTGAGTCTTTACTGATTCAAAATCACCTCCTCTGTGAACTTAACACTAACCCCTCTATTAGAGAAAGTTACTCACCTTCAGTTCTCCTGTAGCACTCTATGTACAGCAAATATTTAAAATACCGTATGCTAATTATCCATTTACCCATAATCCCCACATGGGCATATGCACATGTGTGCAAACTCCCACACACACCTCTGCTATGGACGGCCTTTGGGGACTTCATTATGATTGCCTTACTCACACTTGCATGCCCCCTAGTGCCTTCTATGTCGTGGTGCTCAACAATGTTGAAGGAACTTATTAAATGGGCAAATGAATGCCATCTATTTTGTGGAAAGTAATTCACTTTAGGTCTCTGACCTTCAGCTTCTCATCTTGTATTTACAGTTTCTTTATAAAACCTGG
>CM052887.1:45557902-45609691 GCA_028534135.1 Potos flavus
TCTTTGGGTGTTGAGTTTGAGAAGTTCTTTATAGATTTTGGATACTAGCCCTTTATCTGATATGTCATTTGCGAATATCTTCTCTCATTCTGTTGGTTGTCTTTTGGTTTTGTTGACTGTTTCCTTTGCTGTGCAAAAGCTTTTGATCTTGATGAAGTCCCAATAGTTCACTTTTGCTCTTGCTTCCCTTGCTTTTGGTGATGTTTCTAGGAAGAAGTTGCTGCGGCTGAGGTCGAAGAGGTTGTGCGAGCCCCTCTTTTTTACAGATCGGACTAGATTTGTCCCCTTTTGTAAATGCTGTTTCTAAACACAGGCACTTTGGTTTCATTACTGAGGAGCAAAGGAAAGAAAAGAGAGGTTTAATCTTACTAGACTGGAAGCAGAGTGAAGAAAGGATCACCTCCCTTTCCCAAGAAACTGTAAATTTTGACCGCAATGCCTACTAAGATTATTGAGCATGAGAAAAGTCAGCACTGCCAAGCCCTGGAAACTGTTAAACAAGAATAGAAAGGATAAAAGGAAAGCTTTAACTCCAAATGATTGGTTTATAATCTAACTTGGTAATAGAATATTATCACAGGCATATGTAAAGTAAGAAAATAAAGGAAAAGCTGTCACCAACTAACATCATTTAATTTCCTCAACATGCCATTTCACAAAAGGAATGCCGGAATACTTTTGTTGTAAGAAAATTATTGACACACTCAAGTTGGAAGAGGAAAAACCAAAAGTCTTACAGGATCTATTTTTCTAGAAAAACAGGACTAACTGAGCAAGGACTTGCCAGTCACCAAAACAACTTTTTTTTTTTTTTCATAGAAACAAAAGTACCTCCCATTTCCCCAGCAAGTGTCTTAAACAGCCATACTGACCATCCCCAGTATGTGATCTTTACCAAAGTATTCTCAATGGGAGAGCATCTGCTGATGCTGTAGGCACTGTTTGTTCATTAAATCTTCCACCTGGAGAGGAAGAATGGGAAGCAGGCCAGGGGCAAGGGCGGGGGACCGGAAACCTTAGAGGAAGCAAAAGGGGAAATACTGTAAGGGCCTTTCTTTAGTTTCCATTTCTCTTTAGTGGTCAGTGAATATCAATGGAGCGTTACCGGCCCCCCGGGCGAAGGAGTGCGGGTTTGAAATGAGAGTGGGGAGATCAAAAAGCTCATTTGTTGTTTACTCACTGGAGAGTCACTCTGCTACATACCACCCTCGCAAGTTGTTAAAAAGAGAGGGGGAAAAAAAAACAACACTCAGCAGGGAACTCCGAGGTTTTACCTGTCTTTCATTTATGCAGCATTTTCAAATTGTGCCATCCCGGCAGGTGTGACCGCGCTTTGGCGGAACCTCGGTGCTGTTTTACCTGCTTGAGTCTGTCAAAAACCCATTTGTATGCGCCCGGCTAATGTGCTAGAAATAAAAGCCCAACCTGTCAAGTAAATTCTCTGCACCTGTACGAAGCAGTTAAATTGTTCCATCTGCCATGATCCCGGGAGATCAAAGGCCCTCCCCGGGAGGGGTGCTCCCGAACGCAGGCAAAGGATGGAGCTCCTTGTCTTGGAGTTTAAAAAGAAGAGAACCCGACCAAGAGGAGAGCGCGAGGTGGGAGGGGACTGGGGAAACCCCGCGAGGAGAAAGGGTCCCCGAGGCCCGAGCCCGGCCCTGCTACCTGAAGGAGCTTTTGTCCGACCCAGGCGCGCCGGGAGCGCATTCTTTCACATTAAGAACCGCAGGGGAAGACATTCATTCACTCCTTTTTTTGGGTGACGTAGCTGGGGCATTCATGTGTTTTTAACCTTGAATAATTTTTGTCTCTAAGCTCCAAACAAGTTTTATCCTGTCCACAGGTCAGTTTTGTTACAGAGGCCAATTAGCAGCGCTACCTTCGCCTGCGGCAGAAAGCCAAGTAATGGCGGGCCGAGCCCTACGGAGAGGTGATGAATAACTCCGGAGAGCTGTAATTTGAAAGGGGGGCCTTTGAAGCATTTACCTTACATGGGACGCTATTGTCACTGCAGGGTGTTTGATCTTAAAATAATTTACTTAATGATCTCACCATGGGAGCAATTGGCAGCGCGAGATTAGGCTGTAAGGCCTAATGGACATGGGAAAAGTTAAAAGTGCTCGGAGAAAGGTATGTACCGCGCTGAGATCGGGCCGTGTTGTGTGTTCATTACTTGCGGGCTGGGGAGGGGGGCACCGCGATCGGCTTTGCACCGCTCATGCGAGCAAATCCTCAGATGCCGGGCTCGCCTGCGGGAGAGCGAAATACCCCGCGCTCAGCATTCTGCTTCTTGTCTGCGCTTCGGCATTTGTGGAGATGGATGATCTGATTTTGTTATTACAGCCAATGATTTCTTTCTATTTTTTTTTTACCCGCCCCCCCTTTTTTTTCTTTTTTTGCCACCGTGGAGCCACTGTGCTGAAAGGCACACAGGAGCAGGGCGGCCTCCCCAGGGCAGGTTTGCGAACTGGAATCAGAGCCAGATGAGAATGTGAAAGCAGGCTACGTTCTGTCCCCTCTCAGTCGGCAAGCAGGACTTCAGGGAGACACAAGGAGATGATTCGACATGGTTATCCTAGGCCAAAACACGATTTGTCCGCTAGAAAAGAAAAAACTCGAAAATGTCAGTCCCAATGTGACCTGTTTGTAACTGAGGTTACAAACGCGTGGTTTCCGGACACATGTATCACTTCCACTTACCTGTGGATCTGAAGAACCTTCTTTAGCGTTGGGTTCTACCTGTCTTACATCCAGATGCCTAGGCTTCAGGTTTAAATTTCTACAAAGTCTTGCTCTTTCCCCTGTTCAAACCTTGCTCACAGCCGTAGCCCCTTGTAAGAAGCATCTTCCTTATCTCTGGGATGAAATTGGAATAGCCTCCTTAGGTGGCAACCCAACAGGAAATTGGTTGGAATTAGTAGTAAGAATTGCTACTACTGTTGACTTATTTGATGCTAAACCTAAGGGAGTGCGATGCAAAAAAATTTGAATAATTCACAAATAAACTAATTTCCTCTCTGATGCGGATTCTAGCGGAGCAAATCACAGCAGCCTGTCCCTGCAACCCAGTGTCTTGATATGTATCCTTCCTTTGGAAAAAGAAGATTCCTGGGGAATGCATCTAACTTTGTCATCCCGAAGATTTGAATTTATTTGCATAAGATAGAAGAGCTCAACTTTGAGTTCATTGGGTATGAGTCTGATTCTCCAAGATCCACCACTTTGGCCTGTGACTGGTAGGACAGGACGATGAAATATTTTTAGTTCATGCAAATCAAGTAATGATGAGCATGAGTACTCGCTTTATGCCAGCAAACACCAGTTGACCTGTGCCAATTTGAGAGCACGAATGTTCCCCACTAGAGTGAAGTTTTTCTGAAATTCAGCTTTTGGAGTCCATTTCTGATTCATCTTTTGAGGTACGCCTGAGAATCTCCAGCTCCCAAAGTAGAGTAGACCCCCTTTGAACTTGTCTTTTTGTCTCTTACCTGTACTTGGAAATTAGCAACTTATTAATATGCTTCAATAATTTGTTCCCTGATGCATGGAATTAACTGTCCGAGACTGAAGTAAGTATTATATATGCTTTGTTCATATGTTCTTCTTGGTAAATGACTCGATAAGTGAGCATGGAGCCCATGCTGAAGGGTAGGGTGAAGAATGGCCACAGACCAGGGTATGAGTCTGTGTGTCTTAACCTTCTCCCGTGAGCTCAGGGGAGGTACCGGTACCGCATGGGTAACGTAGGGATGAAGGTGACATAATGGAGGTGAAACACATAGGACTAACTCCAATTAGAAGAGTCCCCATCAAATCTCTTTCCACCCTGGGCTGTGGCTACTTTGAATCTCCACAGTTGGGAGTTAATCGTGGGGCATCCCTCCCCTCTGTAATTAGCATTCTCTCCCATTTCCACTTTTGATCCAGTGGGGTGTTACTGTGAGATGAAGCGAGGCTATTTACAATGCAAAAATTTGAATGCTGAGATTATTTACAAATATCTAAACATTCCTGCAGAAATCTGATTTGTTATCTCTAGGTCATCTCCAAGGTGTGAAGACTAATCTGCTGAGATTTTCTTTTCTCTTTGCATTTTTCCCAATGCTATCTTAAAAAAATTTTTTTTTCAATCTTAATATAGTTCCAATGGTGTGTTGTCATAAGTTGGTGTTTGTAACTTCGAAACTGAGAATTGTTTTTCTCACCAAAAGACAACTGAACATTGATTAGAAAAGAGTAAGAAGAGATAACTCAGACAGAAAGGAAGTTAGGAGTGTTTTAACAGAAAAGTTTGAATTTTGAATAACAGCATGAATCACAGCTGGTGAAGCCCCTCTTTGTCTCTCTGCTCTTCCCTCTTGCTTGCTTAGCTTTCCCTCCATCTCTCCCTATCTCTGTCTCCCTTTATCTGTGTCTCTCCATTTCTCCCTCTCCTCTTCCCTCTGCCCTCCATATTTTCATTGTGTCTCATTCCTTTCCTTCCCTTCTTCCCTAATAGCCTCCCTCCCTCTCTTCCTCATCCCTCTCCCCTCTTATTGAGTGTGTATTCATCTCAGTCTCTCCCACTGGCCTTGTGTCTCCAATGTCTGTTGGCGCTTTTCTTTTTTCTATCTTGCTCTCTGTGCCTGAAAACACAGGACATAAATGAGAAGATCAGAGGTGAGTATGTGATTATTGAGAATTTTTTTCCTGATGGTCCTCTGTCATGATTTGCTTTTCCAAGTAAAAGCTGCGAATTGACAAACTCACTCAGAATCCCCCAGACTGTCAGGGCCCTGGATGTCAAGAAACACTTGACCATCACAGAAAGCAAATGCTGAGCCATCTCCCGAGCTCGCACACTGCAAGGAGGCACCTGCTCCATCCATTTCAGCATTCCCGAGAAAAGACCAGTCAGAAGAGAGGGGTGAAAAAGAACAAGGTCAAGGTCAAGCCACTCACCCACCTCTTCCCGCCCAGCTCTCCTCCCACCTCGCACTGATTACTGTACTGTGTGTCAGAGGTACTCCCACTGGCCTAGAACCATCATCTCATCCAGAAGACACATAAATTCCACCCAGGTAGTTCTAAAATCACCCAGCTGATCATTCAATTTATATACAGTATCAAGTGTTCATTTCACAGCTGCTATTTCAGTCCCTCTGACCTACAGGTCCTTGACATGCGCTTTGCCAGGGCCCTCCAGTGATGTAAAAGTAAGTTTTTAGCACTCGCAGAAAAAGCAATTGAAGTTCATTTCTCACAGATTACCAGGCCCCATCAGGAATGAAGATGCTGTAAAGCGCACATGGGGCAATATCCCAACATCCATTGCGGTCCGTGGAAAAGCCTGCTCTGCCCGCCAGTGGACCAGGCCAGTCACGTCCGGCGTGGTCCTGCTTCTCATAGGCTCTGCTCCACTGCACTGTCAGCACTGGGAGATGAAGATACCTGGCTGCGTGTCACCAAGATTTGATCGGATTTCTCTCATTTTTCTCATTTCTCGCCTCCGATGGTGTGTTTTGTCTTTTGCTCAGTCCAGTCCTACGAGCGCAGGCTTCAGAGGGGGATTGTGGCTGGCCTGGCAGCAGGCTGCCCACCGAGTTTCCAGAACGGGGTGGGCAACACCTGTCCTGGCTGGTGCTAACAGCATCTTTCTCTTCGTCTAAAATGAGCTGCAGGAGAGGAGACCAACTGGTGAAAATGGGAGTAATTGTGTTTCTCAGGGCTCTACTTTATGATCACTTCAGTCCATGGCCCCTCCTGCAGTGCTTATTCTGCCCCCTGCCCCCCAGATACTGTTTCCTAATCCCCCACCCACTGTTCTCTGCTCTGTCCCTCTTACACATTTTCCCCCACTGCTCTCTCTAATTCAAGTTCACACGAAGTGAGTTTCTGCTTGAGAACTTGAAAGACATCTATGCTAGCCAGTGACCCAAGTTCAATTTTAAGACACTAAGCACAATATCATGAAGGTACTATGACCAGTACTTGAAGAAATCCCTTCCCCCAAAAGGGAGGAGTTTCTGGGGCATTCATTTCATCTAGAAGTCCAAGACAAGAGTGTTCAGATTTCCACAGACTCAAATTTGGAGAATTTGACTACCAATTCAAAGGAATGATAATGAGGTTTGTTATAATGGGCATGTGTTGTTTTACATGTATTTTTTAAGTGTTCAAAACATAAAGCCCCAGTTCTTAAAGATTACTGAAAATTTGGCATATTTTTAAAACATCTTCTTAAGCAAACTGACTACCAAGACAACTTCAGAATTGAGAAATTCTGAAATTCAGAAATTACCCTGACTCTCCCAACCACATTCCTGTTGAATAATCTTAAAACTTTCCCTCAGCTGTCATTTCTCTCACACTTCCCAAGGACAAGCATCAGCAACAACTTAGACTTAAAGTGGGGAAGAGAAACAAAGATCTTATCTGTGCCTAATAAATGTTTTTTTAGTAGATATCTTTCTAAGATGCAGTGTAGAAAGCGGACTACTCACAAGACTTGGAAAGGCACTTGATGGCTCGAAGCAACTTGTACAGCCAAGGAAACCGAGGCCTTGGAAGGTAAAGTAAGGTCAGTGCAAGATGAGATTTAAAAGCCTCTTCTTGGGGTACCTGAGTGGCTCAGTCAGTTAAGCGTCTTCTTCTGGTCAGCTCATGATCTCAGGGTCTTGGGATCAAGCCCCGCATCAGGCTCCCTGCTCAGGAAAAAGAAAAATAAAAGCTTCTTCTTCGTGGGCACAAGGTGGTTGCAATGCCTTCCTCTTCCCCAGTACAAACCGTTCTGGAGGAGGAGATGCTAATGTCTGAATGCCCATCGTGGACTCGGTACTGCCCCTCCCAGGACTCTCACCTCTCTCATGACCTGGACACTGGTCCTTCTGGCCACTTGTTTGTCCTGCCTGCTGGCAGCTCTCAGCTGAGTCCCTCTCTAATAATTTTGTCCTCGGCTTCAGAGAGAGACCTCTGTCAAGGTTAGGCTCTCTCCCTGTGGGCAGCCTGCATCAGAAAGTCTGGTTGATTTGGGGAGTATGTAAACCACTCTATCCATCACTTGGAGGCTGGCTCTTTTTATAAGGACAAGGGGTGTGGTTCTGTTTCCTTTTTCCCTCTTCCTCCACTCCTGGGCAGGGAGGAGGGGTGAGGGAGGGAGCAGGTGTCTAAGGAGATAAAGCATAGGTGAGGGAGGGGGAGTGACAGCAGTCAAGGGGAGGAGTCAAGTTGGAATTTTGCGGCAGGGGGGCTTCCATAGGGGGAGAGGGGGGTTGTTGAGGCTGGTGGGTGGGTGGACTGTGGCCAAGAAGGTCAGGGGGTTAAGATTAGGTTCAGCTCATAACATCGCAGCTGCCCTTGTCTCCCCAGATTACCTATCTTCTGTGTCCCTCCCCCGAGGCCCCTTGCCTTAATGTGGGGCTAGGGAGGGCCATCTCAGTTCCAGAGCAAATGGGCCTGACGGAGGTCTGTCTTGCACCTGCTCTGCAGTTCAACTCCTCCCCCTGCACGATCCTGTCTTTTTCACCTCCCCGATAGTATTGAGCTGAGACCCTCCAGTAAACTTCCGCCCATAACCTTCCATTCAAAATCTGTTTCCCAGAACCTGACCTCACACACTTACATTTGTAAAATATGTCATCCCTTAAAAACGCTGCTACCTGGCATCGTCATGGTGTTCCCACTGCAAACAGAGGCTCAGAAAAGTGAAGTGACTTTCTCAGGGTCACACACTGAAGTCCTGGACCTGGGACAGAATCAAAGTTCTCTGACTCCTGGCCCAAGGCTGTTATGAGAGCGTAAGTGAGTTACAAAGGTGTGTGTGTGTAGCTATTCCTAAAAATGTTTCTCCTCTTCATGGTTTCACTTTCCACCACTCATGTCTATTTCCTTAACTGTTTACTTTCCCCTCCCCAAACCTGCTCTTCCCAGTTCCACTACCTACCTTTGCAATGTTTTCGTTACAGCAGCGCTGCTGGAAGTAGCAGGAAATATACAGGCTTGTGGGGCGTCAATACCTTGGCACCGAGACCTCTTTGCTTTCAGCCCAAAAGAAAGAGGTGACAGAGGGATATATCTGGTGGTCCGGTGATGCATCCCTGACCCTCTGTTCTAGACACTTAGTTTTTCTCCTGCTTCCCACAGCTGTTTTCATGTAGAATTTCATCAGGGCTGATGTCCCAGTCGTCTTACTTGCAGAGAGCAAGAATTTCTCAAGCTAATCACTCTGTAAGCATAGGTGCAACTGGGACACTCCGTAATTCTGTGTCCTTGTTACCATGTTCTGGGGTCTGTTCTCTAGGCTTACAATACCCTCTAGAATCCCCTGGGGACTCTGTCATTTGAGTCGTTTGATTCAGCCCAGTGCTGGCTAGAGAAGAAAATGTTCTTTACACTCCTCTGTGAAAAGCCTCTGGGGGTCTATTCATCGCCTTGATGTTCTGGAGCTTCCGGGGCCTCAGGGGATTTTCACCTCCCTTTGCAAATCCTCTGCACTGATTGATTGGCAAGCAGAACGCACACCAATTAGCTGCTTTGCACAGCCTCAGGACAGGTGTTTAGGGAACCAAAGGTTCACAGGTACTGTGCTGTGGTTTTGACCCTTGGTTTTTCTTCAGATTTTCTGATTTTTTGCAGACCGTATTTTAGAACACAGAGTTGAATCCATTCAGATCTGTCATCTCCTGGTTGATGATTTCAACCAATGTCTGACTTCCTGCAAAAGATGTGTCTCCAGAATATGCGCTCAGTTTGGTAAAGGGTGGGAAGAGCAGATAAACGCAGTGTCGGCGGCTTGTATGGGTCCTCGCTGTTGTCACCTTCATCACTAAGTAAGACCCACCAGGGTCTTATGGTAATATTACGGTCTTGAAAAAAGTCCTGCTCTGACCCAGTGTCCAGATTTTAATCAAATCGTGTGTATTCTGAGCTCAGCTCTAGATTGCAGTTAAAAATAAGAAAGAAAAGGTTTTAACTTATTGCTTGTTTCATGAATTAGTTGTTTATATTAGGGGGTGGAGGGCTTTCCCCAAACCCGTATGTCCTGGGAGTTGTTTTAGAAGTATCTTTTCTGTGCCATACCAACCCCCAGGAGTCTGGCTAGCATCCTCATCTGGAGAGTCGGGTTAAAAATGTGAATTTGGGAGCTAGCTCTCCTGGGTTCAGATCTCCCTCTGCGTGCAAGTTACTGGCTGTGTGACCTCCGGCAAGTTACTCAACCTCTCTGTTCCTCGGTTTCCCCATCGGCAAAATGGGGGTACCAAGAGTAGGGCTACTGTCAAGAGTAAGTAAATTAGTTTATTTCGTAGTCCTTGCAACAGAGGCTGGCATATAAATCATACACAATCTGGATTATTTTCCTATTGTTCCATAGTGTGTCTTTCCCTTGTCAGTTACATCTGGAGATTTTAAAACAACCGTTCTTTGTGGTGCCTGACTACATTTGTGGCAGAGAGAGAAAAGAGAGAGGCCCTTGTTAACATTTAAATATATTCCATTTCGCAGGCAAATCTTATTGTATATGAAGGCAGGAAATCGGAAGGTAAGTGCCCACTGTTTTTAAACTTGGAATGAGGTATTTTTAAACAGTTTTCAATTTACTTAAGAGTTTTAACACAGCTAATATTAGTTGGAACTGAATGTCTGAGAATGAGGTTAGTGTTCTGCATAAACCCTGCTTTTAAAAAGCTCACAGGAAGGGTCAAAGACCAGGAAATGCTCTCACTATAATTCTCATTTTCAGCTGAATTGGACATGGCAACAAGCACGCAGGCCTGAATCACATTATGTTCCAGGAACCTTTAACTTTGCATCATAATGACCTGGGGCCTAACAGAAGCAAATTGCAAGTGGTTTCAAAAGGATAAACTCTAATTTATATTAAACTAGTATTATAACTTAAGCAGCTCGTTTTGAAAGCAAAACGAAAAACCTCATCATTCTTGTGATGGCTCCTAAATGCATCCCTTTACATTTTACCTGTAAAACGCTCTGTGTTTGCTGACAGGTTAAATGTGTACTATACACAGAGAGGCAAGATTTCTCTTTGTAACACCGTAGCAATCTTACTAGTTTTAGCAGCATTCTTATTATTTTAAGCTGTCTCCATTGTCTTCTAAACACCATAATTAGAAGCTGAAAAGCTTACAGCAACCAAACCCAATAAGGTCTCATTATGAACAAAATATTCGACTGTGGCTCAACAAATGACCCTGTGTAGTCTAACATGATGAAGCCTTCAGCCTTCCTGCCCCATTAGGGCTTGAGGTATGTACAAAGTTTCCCCTCTCGGGGTTCTTTAGCCACTGGATTCCAAGTTTTAGTTTCTTGCTCATAGTTCTTTGCGTACTGGTCTCTTTGTTTCATTTTGTGCAACTGCCATTTTCCAGTAGACGTGGAAGAGCAAACCTGTCTGCTGGAAGCAGTTCAGAGTTTCTCTTATTAGGGATGTAGTGTTTTGTAAATGAGTTGAATGAGAGAGTTGTGAGCAGGGAGCTGAAATAATCGAACTGCTTGACTCCAGAAAGGAGAGAGGGAGGTGATTTTTAGGGGCCAAGAAAATACTTCCTGCACCAGATCAGTGACTTTTTAATGTGCTGTTCAGCATCTGTTTTTCCATTTGAAACAAGTCTTCCTGAACTGTGTCTAAAAGTGAACTCCTGTAGGAGATTTAATAAATTAAGCCTTACCAGTCATTTACATCTAAGTGTAAATAAGTGTGTATGTGTGTGTGTGTGTGTTTCTCTCAAAAAAGGAGGCAAAAGCAGAGGTTTTTGGTGAAGATTGCAAAAGAAAGTTAAAAAAAAACAAGTTAGGATATTAGAAAATAAATCTATTCTCAGGTTTTACCTGGAATTGTTGTTCCTTTGAATCTCTTGTTTCACTGCATTACCACGTCCTTTTGTGTTGACTGTAAGCTGGGAAATATCAGATGGGGGAGAAATGAAATGTGTTCTGTGTTCTGGTGTCTTCTGTCTTCTAAATGTGTTCATGGTGTCCCATGGCCAGGTAGATACAGCTCGGGTATAACGTATTCTCATTTAAAGCGAGCGTGTGAAATATAAAAATAAATCTTGGATTTTTTTTTTATTTATATTCTGCTAGTGAAACACTGAACTCTGAAAAATGGGCATGTCAGGACTGCTTTTAATAAATCTACTTGCCTGTCATCTGTTTTCAAGGTTTCCTGTTCGTTAATTATCAAGCTGTATTTCTCTTATTTCTCTAATCTTTAGAACACAATGAAGCATATCAATCAGCATAAACCTCCGGGAAGCTGCTTATCTCTGAAATCCCATCTTTACTGTTGGGTGCTGGGTCTCCCAAGCCAGGGCAGTCCCAGTTAGCAACATTCTTTCCCTGCCCTTCATCCTTTGAGATTGACTCTAGATTCCGATTTTCTTTTCCTTTTTTCTTTCTCTTCCCTGCCACCCTCTCCCCCAGAACTCACTCTCTCTCTCTCTCCCCCTGTTTCCCCCTCCCCTTCTCTCCATCTCTTTGTCCCCAAGCAGAGGGTGAGACTGCTTAGGAAACCTGAAGATTGGTACCTCTCCAGTCAAGGAAAAAGTGACTTTTAGAGCTCTTCTCTCCTCCCTGAGGCAGCAGGGTTAAAAATTCAGTTTGAGAAGTGTCCCTATGTCAGGATCACATCAGGGAGGTGGGAAAAAGGACCTACAGACTTGAACCCTCCTGGAGACCTGGCCAGGAATTTGCCTTTACAACAGGATCCCCAAGTGATTTGTAAGCTGTCTAAACCAGAGAGACATTGCTTTGGGGGATCCCATTCTCTGAAATAAGGAGGACTTAGCCTAAAATAATGTAATTATTTCATCATAAATTTCCCTCCCCAAGATACGCATTATCACCCAAGTTCCTGAGTCTGGCACAGAGAGAAGGTAGAGAAAGGAGGAGATTTCGCTTCTCCTGTATACTGTTTTGTCCATGTCCACATTCATTGCTCATTGTTCCTTAGGGCAAAGGTCAACCTATGTGCTCTGGGGCCAAAGGATGAGCACGGGCCAGCGAGCCCAACGGACCCAGCGAGCACTGCCCTTCACAGGCTCCTTGGGATGGGCCACGGGAGGTTCTGCCCTGCGTGGCCACAGGGCCCCCCTTCTGCGACATGCAGGAGTCCCCACAACAGCTCCCAAACAGGAAGTTCTTTCTGAGCTAATTAAAAAAACAAAAACAAAAACAAAAAAACTGCTATGTCACACTAGCTTTCTTTTCAAAAATAAATATGCAAAAAATAAAACTGCAAATTGTGTCCCCCGAGTTCCTGTCATCTTCCCTGCTTGATTTTCCTTCATTTTGCTCATCATTTTCTAACATGGTTTGTAACTGACTGGCTTGGTTTGTTGTGTCTTCATCCCTACTGGCATAGACGGTTCACAAGGATGGGGATTTCTGTGTTTTTCATTGCTCTCTGCCATTCGTAGAATAATGCACTTCAATATTTGTATGGCCTGATGGCCTGAAAATAGGTTCTCAGATACAGCGTAGTTTGGCACAGGTATAGATGGAAACACAATTGTGATTTGCCATAGTTTATACATATCATGCTGTTTGTGCAAATATGTAAAGTTTGACCTCTTCCAATCAATCAACCAATCAGGAACAGAATGTGAATGGCTGCTAAACTCTAAGACTTTTCTCTGTCATCTATATTTGTCCATGTATTAATTCTACCCTGATGCCTATTTCACATGATTGTTAGCCCTTTAGTAGCAAAAGCTGTGTCTACAGAGACCTTTTTAAAAAACTGTGTTTGCCTCGAAGTGGATAAAGCCCTATAATCTGAAAATCTGGGATTGAAGTTTCATTTCATGACCCAGCTGAGAGTGGAAACAGAAAAAGTTCCTTCTTTTTGGCAATTACTTTAAAAAATCCAGCAAAATCCTGAGAATACACACCCGGAGGGGTGAAAATTGCTCCAGTGTGGGTTTGCCTGATTTGATTTGCTTGTTTGGCAAGAACTCTTGAAGGACTGATGACCTCTTCCTTTCTGGAGAGAAGGGCAGCAGGGGAGATGGTATTTAAGAAAAATTGAAATCAAACTATATGAAGGAATTTGAAGATGTAGCAAAATGGAGATAATAGGATGGATTAATGGTTCCCAAGTTTTCCACTGGTAAGGGCCCTCGATCTCACTTTTTCTGAAATAACTTCTCCATTAAAAAAGAAGAAGAAGAAGGGGGAAGGGGAGGAGGAGGAGGAAGAGGAGGAGGAGGAATCCCACCTTTCAGCATCACTTAGAGGGTCCTTAGAAGCCTATCTTTCGATTCTCATAACTCACCAATCCCACACCTGCATGATCCAGCCTTACTTTGGGATTTAGTTTCTAGTGATACATTCTCTGATGCCTCCTTGTCTTTGACCCTGCTGATCCTTTCTCTGGAAAATGTTTCCTCTCCAAGCCCCCTCCCCATAACCACTCCACCTCACTGTGTTTTGAATGAATGAATGATCAAATGAGGGCCGGCAAAGAGCTGTACCAATGAAAATCAGTTCTACCCCTGAAACCAGATTGCATAAAATATAGCTTTGTCTACACTTGATCTTAGCCAAAAGGCCGAGAAGCAATAAAATATAGCTTTGTCTAGAGACGGATGGCCTACAAACAGAGAAACACTGACCATATTTACCTGTGAATAATATGTGTCCCAGATATCTCTCATCACTGTTGTACTGAACAGTGTGCAAGAATGAGAGGTAACCAAGAAAACAATGAGTAACATAGGAGCTGGAAACACCTGCTTAGGCTCTGAGACAAAAATGCCCTCCCAAACTTTTGTACCACCTCTGCAGTGCTAAATGAAGTTGTTGGTCAGTGAACCTGAATGAAAGGACTGATATTTATTCACAGAATCACATGAAACAGTAGGCAATTAAGATGACTAGGGCTTTGTAGAGATTTTAAAACACCTTTTCAAAGTATTGAACAGAGGCTCGCCCTTTCTCTCTTTCCTCCCAAGGCTTTGAGCCACTCTGAGCCAAGAGACCTATCAAGATTTTTTTTTTTTCCGGTCCTGACATCGTGTGATCTTGAAATCTACTCTAATTCAAAGGCCCAAAGTGCATTTTCAAGATTTTAATGCAAGGTTCAGCTGCCAAAGCCACCCCTGCCTCCAGCTGTTGCTATTTTGAGAAGGTGAGGGTGGGCATCTTCGTCTTCTCTTCCCCCCACCCCCCTGCAGCTGCCGCCTTTGGAGTGACAGAGCCGATTCCATGGGCCTGTTTTTAGTCCTCATCTTACCTGGCCCATCAATAGCTTTTGACAGATGTCTACCCCTTCCTTCTTGAAACATTTCTTAGTTTCCTTCTTGGTCTCCTCTTTTTTTGCTTCCTCATCATCTTCTAAGGCTACTGCTCAGGGTTTAAATATCTTCACTTTATCTCTCCTCACTCTGTAAGTGCCACCATTCACTCTCAAGGTTCTTTTACAGCCTGATGATTCCCCCATTATGTCTCTCTTCCCTGTGACGTGATGGAGCTGGCTTGCCTGGGCTCACGAGAGCACATTTTTTCCCAAATCTGTATTTAATGCAGTTACTAGGTTGGTAACTAGAAATCATCCATGGTGAAGTAGTTACACCAAAGAAGTTGACAAACACAACATACTGAGCCCCTTTTCTCTACCCGCCCCCCCCCAACAGCCCCCACCCCCCAAGCACTAGTTGTTAAACATTTCCTAGCTCACCATTTTCCCAACCTCTCCCACCGAACTCTGGTCTGTGTGTCCAGCTGCCAACTTGATACCTCCCTTTGGAGATCAAACACGTCTAAAATGGAACTCCTCCCCCCAAACCTAGTCCTTCTTCCCCAGCTTTCCGCTCCCAGGAAATAGCAACTCCAGCTTTCTAGCTGCTCAGGTAAAAAATGTATGTTATCTTTGACTCCTTTCTCTCATACAACCATTAGTAAATCCTACTGGTTCTACCTTTTTGTATATCCAGGATACTCATAATACTTACTCAAGGTACTTCCACAGGATGCATAGGTAGATCCAAGAGGGAGGAAGAAAAGAGTTGTGTTCCCTGATAGAGCTCAGTGATCTAGTCAGAAGTGCTTATTACTGCTCCCCTCCCCTTCTTTGCCCGTCTCCCAGTAGATTGACTTAGCATTCGTGGTAAGCAAAAGTCTCACATGGCAAGCAAGAGACTCAGTTCACATGCACTCTTATGTGCTTATTGTAGAAAGAAACCAACAGGATGGAGAATCTTTATCAGTGTCTCTCCCTCCCACATAGTTTCAAACACATGGAAGGTGTAAATGAATTCTGTATTTTTACCATTGTTCTAGTTGATGCAACTCAAAGCAACAAGTCAATGGTGGACTTCCTATGGAGCTAATGAACCTTAACCTTGAGGGTCCCTGACTTGCTCTGGTCCGTGTGGGCACTGAGAATGGCTGGGAGTCCTAGAGTGTTCCAGAAAGGATGGAAAAGCCAGATTAGTGGTTCATAGGTACGTCAAGGTGCCACTTATTGAAATTCCATTTGCTGATTAGATCACCTGTGGAAAGAAAGTTGTTACGTATCCTATCTAAATGCTTTATTTTTTTTTTTTAAGATTTTTATTTATTTATTTATTCGACAGAGAGAGAGATCACAAGTAGGCAGAGAGGCAGGCAGAGGGAGAGGGAGAAGCAGGCTCCCCACCGAGCAGAGAGCCCGATGCAGGGCTCGATCCCAGGACCCTGAGAGCATGACCCGAGCCCAAGACAGAGGCTTAACCCACTGAGCCACCCAGGTGCCCCTAAATGCTTTAAAAGTATTTAGAAGAGTTGTTTGAAGGCACTCAAGCCATCTTCCTGATAACTGATCAAATGAGTTTGGTTCTAATTTTATTTGGAACTTCCAAAGAGTCTACACATTATTACATGTCCTACATATGCAATTAGAACTCTGATAACAGTCCATCAGGGTGAACTCAAAGCAATCATAAAGCTGTTATTGTCCCAGATATTCTAATGACATAAAATAGAACTTCAGAAACATCAACCATTAATATCTACACAACAATAATATCTCCTAAACAAATTTCCCGCATTTCACCCCCTACACCAACATTTTAGAAAGCTGTACTGCCTCCATCTGCCCAGGAAAGGGTAGAGCAGGGTCTTTCATACTGACGTCAGGAAAACCACACAGATAGTCTAAGAAAATAATGTAAAAAAAAAAATCCATTTTTACCATTCTTGTTGGCTAGCCTTTGAATGGTAGAAGTGCAGATGGGTCCACTCCCTTAAATGTCACCCACTATCCTGTCAATAGCCAATGACAAAACAAACAGATGGCTAAAGAATGGGGTGGGGGTGAAGGGCAGATGGGAGGGAAGGAATACTGGCTGGAAATAACTCAATTCTTGGTTGAGTAAGTTGTGTGTGTAGAACTCTGCTGGAAAATTTCACCCAGGTTGCGCTTTCAGAAAGATGGTAAGATTGGATTACATCTTTAAAATAATTGTTCAAATAAGTGGGCTAGCACAGAGGAGAAGCCTGTATTGACTCTCTGTTTACCCAGAAGGGGGAGAAAAGTACAAAACAAGCTTTTCTTTAACTACAATGGCAATCTTCTAATAGCGCACTGACTTGCTCCAAAATACAAGACTCAGAGGTTGATAATCATCTTCAAGCTCAGGTTATTGCATGCAATTTTTCACATTCATTCGACTTTTTTCACATAGCTCTTAGTAAAGTAACTCTCTTAACAATAAAAGCTTTTATGGAGCCCATTACTCTGGAGAGCTAACCACTCCTGTGGTTTTTTTTTTTCCCTCCTTCTTCTTCTTCTTCATCTTCTTCTTTTTATTGGCTCCTTGGAATATTTATGGCTGCCTTTGTTCTCACTGCAAACTTATACATCTGGCTGTGTGTGGCCAGTTTTGTGGGTTTTGTTGTTGTTGTGGGGTAGGCGATGGGTAAGCATGTGTGTGGACGTTTGGGTGGCTTCGTTTATGCACGTGTGATTCGCTTTTCATCACCTTGTCACTAGAAATCTTCGTTATTTAGCCAGGGAGTGTTCTCTCCTGGACTCTTTTCCATTGGGAGCTGTGTGACCTAAAACTTTATGAGCTGCCGAGCTGCCTTCTTCCTGATAAACAGGTTCCTTGATGGAGGGCGTCTTGAGGGAGGCTGGACTTCAGAAGGAACAAAAGCTTGACTCCCTGAACACAGAATGAGCAGATTAAATTCCCTGGTAAAGAGTTTCACTGGGACTGACTGACATAGGCAGAGTGAGTGCCGTTTGGCCTGAATCGCGAGAGAACAAGGGAGCTTGTTCTCCGCGGCATTCTCATGGACACAGGTGCAGCGTCCATGAGAATTTTCCATCTTTACTACTGCTCTGTAGGACTGCGTTTAGGCATTAAAACACTGGCAGCAGTCTCCAAACTCATAAAGGACAACTCTGTCTTGCCATTATAATCCCTCCTGCAATTAAGCCCGTAGTCTTCTGACCTGGAAAATCAGATAGTGGTTGAGATGGCTGGCTCTTCAGCCAAGGTGTCTGGGCAAGTTAGTCAGCTTGTTGAGCCCCAATGTCTGCACCTGCAAAATGGGAGTGATCACAGGATTGACGTTATAGGATTGCGGTATGGATTGAGATAATACAAATAAAGTGTTTAAACCCATACTTGACCCATAATGAGGTCTCAAAATACTGGACCTTATTAGCCCTCTCATTAGAATGCAAGCTCCTCGAGGGTAGATTTAGTCTGTTGTGTTCTCTGCTGTATCTCTAATACCTGGAACTTCTCAGGTGCCAATAAATACTTGCTGTAGCAATTCCCTACCAGCTTAACCTAAGAACTCCCTGTAAAGGAATGAGGGAGAGGGGTTCTCCTAAGTATCAAATACAAGGAAGCCGTGGGTCTCCATGGTTACCTGGTTTCTGTTAAGCACCCATCCAAGGAGGATTTAGCTGAAAGGAGTTGGGAATGTTTCACCTCTCAATATTGCTTGTGGGACGGTAACTCTCAAACCCATCTAGAAAGCAACACAGGCAATTCCCAAACTCACCTAAATCCACCTCTTTTTTTCTGCCTTCCTCACTAGAGAAGACCCGAAAAATGAGCACCCCCTCAACATAGCTCGTCCTGGAGAAATGCTCCTCACCCACAGGCGTCATGCCTCATGACCCCTCTCGGCTGTGAGGCTCACTTTGAAGCCCTTTAGCACGGGAGGCTATAAAGGGTTATCCCCTTGTTTCTGAGGCGCTGTGGCCAATCTAAGCATAAAACTATTTTTTGTGGCCAAAAACAATCAGAGATCACGGGTCTCTGGGCTTTGAATGCAGGACTTTGCAAAGACATTTTTATACCAGCCTGTTCTTTACTATATCAATGTCATGATATGTTATCACGGGGCTCTCTCTGGATCCATTTTAGCTGAGACTCTGAAGAGCATAAAAGCAATAGATGGCAGGTGTGTGTGTGCGTGTGTGTGTGTGTGTGTGTGTTTGTGTGTTTGTGTGAGATTGTATTAATCTCCAGCTTCATTTCCCTCTGGATTCATGCTTAACTTCTTGGCTCCTTGAGATGACCAGACGAGTTGAAGACAGACTTGATCCCTTGCCTTCTGTGTGAAGCCAGTCCACACAATGGGATCCCTGAGGGACCCATGAGTGGTTTTGTGGGTGATGAAGCAGGTCAGAAGAGCCTCAGTGTGGACGATACAACCCTAGGGTTTCTGGTTGCACCAGATCCTGCTAGGAACTGCCTGGGATCTACATTGAACACAGTTGGATACAGTGGGTCAGCTGTGTTCAGTGTCATGGGACAGGCCGCTCCCCCCCACCCGGTCTAGGCCCGGAGACTGTGGGAATTATCGCAGCAATCAGGAACTTGCTGGAATGTTAACCACTGCCGGGAAGCAATATGGGAAATCCAGGAAATCATAGACTACTTCAGCCCAGGGCACAAACAATAAAGAACTTCTTGCTTCTGTAGGCGCTGAAAGGAAGCAGTTGGGTCATTCAAGTGTGCTCCTGGTGGCCAGTGGATTAGGACATGCTTTCCTAGCACAAACAAAGGAAACTTTAGTGGTCTCTGGTCGACTGTCTTCCCATTCTCCTGGCTGTTCTCTCAGGCAGCAGTTATGGAATGTTTGTGCTGCTGAGCCCCAACTTCTCTTAGGAAGGACTAAAAAAAATACAGGTTCCTTGTACTCATGTGATATAATTGTGTCTATGTAATTGAAAATGGATGAAAAAACCTCAAGGCCCTCCTCTAAAACAACTTCCTTTTAAAAGGAAGAAACAGAGATTCAGTATGTGAGGTCTTTTTTTTTTTTGTGACAGGAAACCTAAAATACAAAGAGATTGGGATTAAGCAAAAGGTAGAGGATGAAAAAAAAAAAGGAAGAGGATGGCAAGCTGGGAAGTCTTGACCAGAGCCACCAAGAACACTGTCCTGAAACCATGACCAACGTGGAATGTGCCCAAGCACCATGAGGGAAAACCTCAGTGGAACAGCCCCATTCCCTTAAGGGTCAAATGATCTAATTCCTGGGACATTTGTTCAAGCTGATGACAGACCTCTCATCCCCTCCTCCCTCCTTTGCTCCCCACCCCCCCCAACCACACAACTCAAGTTTTTAGTTCAGGAGCTAGAGAAGCAAGGGCAAAGAAAATGCAACTTAAACACACCTCTCCTATTATAAAATAGGGTCCAGCCTCCTGCATATTTTGTGGTAGTTTCCTTCTTTGTAAACCTGAAAGATGAACTAATACTCACTACCCTGAGTTAGCTCAGTTTTTGTTTTTTGGAGTTTTTTCTTAAAGTTTTTTTTTTTTTTTTTTTAAATTTGAGAGAGAGTATACAAGGGGAGGGGAGGGGAGGGACATAGGGAGAGGGAGAAGCAGTCTCCCCGCTGAGCAGGGATCCCAGTGCAGGCTCAATCCCAGGACCCTGGGATCATGAGCTGATCTGAGCTGAAGCAGATGCTTAACTGACTGAGCCACCCAGGCGCCCCAGTTTTTGTTTTTTTTTTTAAGATTTATTTATTATTTTAGAGAGCAAGAGTAGGAGCAGGGGGAGGAGCAGAGGGAGAGAGGCAGACACCCCTCTGAGCACAGAGCCCACCTCAGGGCTCAGCGCAGGGCTCGATCTCACAACCCCAAGATCATGACCCCAAGATCATGACCTGAGCTGAAATCAAGAGTCAGCCACCCAACCTATGGAGCCCCTCAGGCTCCCCAGGAGTTAGCTCAGTTTTAACTGAAGTTCAAAATGAAGACAGTTTAATAAAGCTTTGGTATTGAAATGTAAATTGATTACTGAAATCTAAATTCTTTTTTTTTTAAGATTTTATTTATTTGAGAGAGAGAGAATGAGAGAGAGAGAGAGGAGGGTCAGAGGGAGGAGACTCCCCCCTGAGCAGGAAGCCCCATGTGGGACTCGATCCTGGCACTCCAGGATCATGACCTGAGCTGAAGGCAGTTGCTTAACCAACTGAGCCACCCAAGCGTCCCTGAAATGTAAATTCTAAAGATTTTGATCTCTATAGTTATATAGTAATCTAGTGCAGAAGAACGGGGTTTGGGGGTGGTAGCAGGCATCTCAGATTTATTTCTAAAATGATGGAAAAACTCATGTTTTGTGTCACTTTAAACTGATTTAAATAACGGTATGGTGTCTTCCATCTCACACACGCGAAAAGCAATAATGATTTTCTAGGGGTACCTGAGTACCTGGCTGGCTCAGTTGGTATAGCATATGACTCTCAATCTCAGGGTTATGAGTACAAGCCCCACATTGGGTGTGGAGCCTACTTAAAAAAAGAAAAGAAAAAGAAAAAAGATTTTTCTCTAGTTCTTTGAAGATATGGCCTTGATTGTTCTGATTTCTAGCAAAGGCTATTAGATCACCAAGAACTTGACCTTAAGGAGGTGAAGCAGTGATTCTCAACCAGGGGACATTTGGCAAGAATAAAAATAGTTCTGATCATCACAAATTGAGTGGGGGCGGGAAGAAGAGGGAGAAGGAATTTGTGACTGGCAACTAGTAGGTAGAGGTCAGGGTTGCTGTAAAACATCCTAAAATGCACAGAATGACCACCACACAAAGACTGATCTGGTCCAGAATGCTCTTAATGCCAAGGTTGAGAAACCCTGAACTAGAGCATTAAGGGTGAGCCTAGACTATTGTCATGAAAATGTTAACAAGGGACGTTAGTGCAAAGAAAATTTCTCAACCACAACATGTTTTGGAAAATGTGTATAATGTTATAGCAGTTTCAGTTTAATAGGAAAGAAATATATAATTTTTATTTAAATTTAAATAATTTTAGTTAATGAAGGGATTCTAAGGAACTGGTGGGAAGACTTCTTGAGAGCGTAGTGATCTCCCTAACTTAACACACAGAATAGCACCGTTCACTGACCTTTCCAGGAACAACCCACCCAGCCATAGATGGCTATCTGAGGCATTTTGGTAGGTACAGACGGTCAGTGTGGGGCACTGCCTCTTCTCCTGTGGGCAGTGCACCACGTGACTCATTCCAGCGTCTGCAATACAGATGAAACAGACGTCAAAGTGTCCCATTCTGAAACATTCTTTTCAGCTGGTTGAAAGGTTTCTCACGAGGCACAGTGTGCATGGCAAGCACTTCACGTGTGTGGGGACAAATTTCAGGGGGATGCAATGGGTTCTAACAATAAGCCTCTCGTAGGAATTTATCCCATTCTTGCAAAGGCCGTCTTTCTATTCTTTCTGGCAGTTTTTATATATTTGACATGTGTCTTGGACCAGTCAGCTTGCTCTCAAAAAATACCACCGACTGGCTTATACACAACAGAAATCTGTTTCTCACAGTTGTGGAGGCTGGAAGTCCAAGTTCAGGGTTGGGCGAGGGCCCTCTTCTGAGTATGAGACTTCTCACTGTGTGCTCACCTAACAGGAGGGGCTGGGGCACTCTGTGGGGTGTCTTCTATAAGAGCACTAATCCTGTTCAGAAGGGGTTCTGTCCTCATGACCTAATCACCTCCCAATGGCCCTACCTTCTAATTCCATCACATCAGGCATTAGGATTTCAACATGTGAATTTTAAGGGGACACAAACATACAGAGCATCACACCATGATCATGTCAAACGACGGCCCTGAATTTTCCCATTTTAGGTTTTATCTGTCTTTCTCCTCACTGCAAACGTAAATGATTAGGAGCGTGATTATTATATAAATCTTCCTTACCATTAGTCTTTTAAAATGAAGTGTATTATTCAGAAAGTTATATCATGTTTGTATAAAATTAGTTCTCACTAGGCTACAATTTTAGGAGGAAGAGACACCCAATAAAAATAATTCTTAGGAGACAAAACATATAAACGTAGAGGCAATATTTACATCATGGGCTTCTATAACATACAAAATATTACCTTACAGTCCAATGACTGTGTGCCCTAGAGAAACACTGATGCTGGTTTCCCAGGTCTACTTGAGGTACGCATATCAGACCCTATTCTTTGATCCATCCATTCCAGAAACGTTTATCGAGTGTCTTCCACATGTACGTGTTATATTGGGGACTATATGGCATATGGTTCCCATAATTTGTTGGAAAAGATTTACTTAACATAAACTATAATTTATCACTGTGATTGTGTCAATAAAGGAATAAATTATAATGTGTTTCATTCGTTTATTGAACAGATATCTATCTGACACACCTCTATGGGCTAGAAATTACGCTACATCCTAAAGACACTAAGACTTTTTACTAAAGCAGATTATCCTTTTTTGAGAAGGATGTGCATACAAACTTCTCAGGGTGGATAAAAAACAACTGTGTGTGAGGGAGAATGTGGGATGGCACTCAGCTTGCACTTTAACCTCCTTCTGCTGAGCCTTCTCGTGCTACCAGCAGCTGGGAAGCGAAATGCCTTGTTTTTCCAGAATCCCTTGCAGCTGCAGTTCCGAGGGGCTGTTAGATGCACTCACGCCAGACATGGAAGGCGGACGTAAGGAGGAAGCCATCTTCCCGCTGCTTCTCCAGTTTTCTGCCAGCAAGCGTCCTCATGAAGATGTTGGTTTTTCTGTAGCGGTTTCTCCGTGGCCAGCCACTAGTTTCACGGGAGCTGAGAGGCAGACGTGGTAGCGGTGGTGAGCAGCAGCTTCCTGAGCCTGAGGTAAAAGTCTCGTCCCCCAGCGGCGGATTCTGCGGCTTCCGGATTGTGGCCCGGGAAGCGGTTTCCACGACGGGCCAGGTTGGCGGTGCGACTCTTAGAGCGGGTCTGGAAGGACCCGTCATGGGCTCATGTCACCAGGCCTTCCAGCAATTTTGTAACTCATTCTCGGAATCTCATTCGGCTTTAAAGAGGTCGGTGTCGCCGCCCGCCGCCCCTCCCCCCCCCAACAAAACACTGACTTGAAAACAAAGACACGAGAAACACCGACAGAAACCTGCCTCGTTGGAAGCCCTGAGGAGAGCAGGTAAGCTCGTGCCTCGGGCACTTGTGGGATCAGAGTCTTGGGAGGCGTATGGAAGTTGGCCTGGTCTGCTTGCCGGGCTGAGTAGTTTCCCCTGTCCTTCATGCACGGGAGGGAACTTTGCAAGTTTTATGCTGGGAAGTGTCGAGGTGGTGAGCTCTAGAAATCAGAAACATTATCTTTGTGTGGTCAGTGTCTGGCAGAGCGTTTGGGGGTGTATTAGCCCTTAAAAAGGACGAGATGTTAAGTTACGAGATTAGTGATCTAGGAACATTTATCTGGCTTTGGTGACTGGTGAAGGAGAGAGGGGAGGCAGAGAGCCCCTGGCATTACCCAGGCATAAAGAAGAGTCTGGGGGAGTGTGCAAAGGATTTGAAGGAAGACTCAACAGGCATTAGGGACTGTATCAGTCAGGTTCAACAAGAGAAGCAGAACCCACAGGAGATATATCTTAAGAGATTTGGTGCAAGGAATTGGCTTACGTGATTCCAGGAGCTGGCGAGGCGAGTCTGAAATCCATAGGGAAGGTGATCAGGCTGGAAGTCTTGGGCGTTGGTGACACTGCGGTCCGCAGGCAGAATTCCTTTCGAGAAACCTTAGCTCTGCTCCTTAAGGCATTTCAGCTGATTGAATTGGGTGCCCCCAGATTTGGGGGGGCTCACCTCCCTTAGTTACCGCCAACGATTGTGGCCTTTACCTCTACAAACACCTGCACAGCAATGCCCGTTTCTGCTCTAGCCTAGCAAAGCTGGTGTATCAAAGACCGTCACAGTGGCCAACCAACAGGAAATGAGAGAAAGGGGTAAGGAGTCACGTGAAGCAGGTCCATCTCCTCCTCCCGATGCTCCAGCGTGCAGATCTGAAATACTTAGAGCTCACTCAAGCAGTAGCCTGTCCGACTCTGCGGGATTGGTAGAGGCCGTTTACAGCCGAATTTACTGATAAGCAGAATAACTTCTCTCTTAAAATTATGGTAGCCCTCTAGTCTATTATTCAAACTGAGACTATATGGAGAATAGAAAGGGGGTTCTTCTCATAATTATGTCAGGACCACAAACAAAACACAGGACAGTCCCAAACAAAGCAGAGTATTTGGTCCCCTCACTCAGCCTGAGATGCTTTGGGTCTTTTTTTTTTTTTCTTCTTGGTCTTTCAAGTTTTTAAATTCCAGCTAGTTAACATATAGTGCAATATAAGTTTCGGGTGTAGAAAGTGAGTCATCACTTACAAGTGCCAGAGCTCATCACAATGGCCATCCTTGATGCTTTGGATCCTCCTTTTCACTTGCTTTTCTTGGTTTCTGCAGTGCATGTGGACCTGTCGTTACCTTCTGCCTACTGTTCATTTCACAGTGGGGAACGAGGAGTGCCGTTAAACACAGAGCTTTATTAGTTTGCTAAAATTTACACAGAGCAATTTTATTAATATGGGGAGATAATTCTAAAAAGCAAGAATTTTTTTGCCATTGACCGAACCAGTTTTCAGGTGAAAGGATTATCTTTCAATAAACATTAAACAGATAAAAATGGTGAACAATTAATGACTCCCCTCACCATCGATGCCAAGTGATAAAGTGACATTGAGAAGAAAGAGGCAGCAGGGTAGAACATTTAGGAGTTTGACTTTGGAGTAAGACTGCTCTGGTTCACATGCCAACTCCTTTTGTTAATTCTGTGAGTTGGGACAAGGTATTCAGTCTCTCTAAGCCTCAATTTCCCTACCTGTGAGGTGAGGACAAAAATAAAGCCTGTATAGTGAGACTGTTTAAGGATTAAACGAAACAATGCATGTTGAAATTGTTTGGCACGGTGCCTGGCACGTAATAAGTTTTCCATAACCATGACTTATTATCATCGTAATAGAGCTACGCAATCTTTGAACCAAAATATCAAGTTTAAGATTTTTTCAGGCAACACAATAAAATACTACCCATGTATTTATTTTTATGATTATTACTATTTGCTAGGGTTTTATTTCTGTTTAATAGCCTGTCCATTCCAATTATATTATCCCGATGGCAACACCAGACTGAATCTGGAAATAGCCGTCCATATGACAAACCTCTCCCGGAGTAATGTTAAGCATCATTCACATCTTCAAAACCTTTTTCATAAATGTGGCTCTTCTCCATGAAGTGTAATTATTGAAAACAGCTATGTTTTTGAGATTTCTGCTGAGAGGAAAACTAGCAAAGGCATAGGACTGTTCAACCTTACTAGAAATGATAGGGAATAAAAGAACTTTCCCACTATGCTTTGTAGTTTATGAGACTATCTCTAAATAATTCATTAGTTCTAAAGTGACATAAAAATCAATTAATTTTAATGGTGGATAACAGATTATGGTATTTAATAGTTCATCTACTTTCATGAAGCAGAGTGAATTAGACAATGCTGTGTAAATCTAATAAGAGCTCAGAGCACTCATTTGACGGTTTGTCAAATGGAGAAATGATGAGCAGATCAAGAATTAGAAATGAGGGTGCCTGGGTGGCTCAGTTGGTTGAGCAACTGCCTTCGGCTCGGGTCATGATCCTGGAGTCCTGGGATCAAGTCCCGCATCGGGCTTTCTGCTCAGCGGGGAGTCTGCTTCTCCCTCTGACCCTCCCCTCTCTCATGCTCTCTCTCTCTCATTCTCTCTCTCAAATAAATAAATAAAATCTCTAAAAAAAAAAAAGAATTAGAAATGAGAGCATTCTATACCAACTGCATATATAGTTTATACACAGAATTAAGTTAGAAGCTTTAAGGAACATAAAACATATGTGCTGCATTCCCCTTTAGCGTGCTCTTAAAACTTATTGAACACTATCCGAACTTGTGTATCTATTAAAGAAATAAGATACCGATGTATGCCTTCCTCTCTCATCTTTTTTTCTTTCTAAATATAAGTAGAATAATTTAGGAATGTTGGTATTAAAAAGTTTTCAAAAAGGGTTGTTTGCAAATAATTGAAAGAGTACCGGCCTCTCGGGTTCCATTCATCTTTGTGGTAGTAAACGAGCCTATTTTCTCTAAGAAATCATTTTTATCATTATGAAACAAGCCAATTTTAACTAAGAAAAGTAGCCACTTCTTCATGAGATTTAGCCCAGCCGAGACTTTGGGCTAATGATTCCCTCCCTCCCTATAGAGAACCCCAGGTACAGCCCAGTTTCCAGCCCCCAGTAGAGGAAAATGTACAAAGGCAGCCTCACTAGCAACTTACGTTTTAAAATGCTGTTAAATGATTTCTTTGAAATATTCGCGGCTCTACCGTAAGGGAATCACGATGTCACAGTTGCCTGGTTTCTATTGATTCTCCTAGTTAATAAAGAGTTAAACAGTGAAGTGTGGGCTTTTATTTTTATTTTTATTTTTTTTCTTTTTAAAGGCATTTTGAAGGTGCTAGAGAGGGAAGGCCCAGTCCTAAGTGGTCATGTGGCTACCGCCATTCATCTTGGTAGTGACTATCTGTCAAAAGTGGCAAGAGTCCCTGTTAACAGCCCTGACCTGAGCAGTAATGAAGGGAGAGTGCACGGCAAAGTGTCCATTATCAGCAGGTCGGGAGCAGTAAATTGGAGCAGTTTGCTTCAATCTGGCTGCAAGTTGAAATGGAAGATAGGTGGGGATCAGCAAGAGGCAATTTTATCCTATGATCATTTTTGTCAGATCGCATCAGAGTGGCAACTTAGTTCGATGCATGATTTCAATTAACCAACTCTGGCCGTAATGCTTCCACTGCCGGGGGAAGCTCTTTTCCGAGCCTGGGTTCCTGGTTATTTCTTATTTAAAGTCCACGTGAGGACACATAGGTGGGAGAAGCTGCGGTTTTAGTGAAAAGGAAGTGACACGTGTGGAGAGGGCAATGGCTGCCCCCAAACCTGGCGTCTGTCCAGCAGGCAGCAGGCCGGCCCCAGTGGCTCCAAGTGCTACCTGGCTTATCTGTAAATTTTCCCAGTCTGAAATCTGTGTCTAATGACCTTCAACTCTAGATTTTAAATATGTCGAACTTACACATTGTTGACTCTTTGACAAAAGAATCAGCCTTTTGGACGACGGTTTGAGGGAGGGTCAGGTCACCAAATTCTGTACTTGGGCTAAGTCACGTGAAGCTGCTCAGAAGCACAAGAAAATGAGTGCGAGGCCGAAGCCTGAAGCTTTAACTCTTAGATCCCTGAGCGATAATGACCCAAAGACAGAAGTGAATAGTTGTTTCAGTGATTGTACAAAACATAATGCATACATACGATGGCGAGGCCATCTCTGGTCTCATGGAACTTACACCTGAGGAGAATGAAGACATACACAAATGGCTGTAAGAAAAGCAGAGAGTGCCACAGAGGGGAAATAAAAGTGGTGTAGAAATTTAGGGAAAGATAACTTTTGGGCAGGGAAATCAGGGCAAACATGAAAGAGATAAACATTTAAACCGGGTCCTGGAGGTCCTGGTGTATGGTAGGCTATTTCCAGGTGAAACTGGAGAGTGGCTGTATTAGTTTTCTATAGCTGCCTAATAAATTACCATATATTTAGCTGCTTACAACATCACTGACTTACTAGCTCACAGTTTCGTTGGGTCAGGAGCTAGGTTAGCTGGGTCCTTTGCTCAGGATCTCACGGAGCCAAAATCAAGGAGTTAGCTAGGGCTGCAATCCCCGAGGCTTGGTTTGCTCCTCAAAGCTCATGAGATTGTTGGCAGAATTGAGTTCCTTGCAGTTGTAGGACTAATTCCCCATCAATTAGTGGCTGCCAACTTGGGGAGGGGGGTGTCATTCTCAGCTCCTACAGGCTGCTTGTCATTTTCTGCCACATGGCTCCCTCTGCAACATGAGTTTGTTCCTTCAAGATCAGCAAAATGGCAGGGGCACCTGGGTGGCTCAGTTGCTTGAGCGTCTGACTCTGGAACTCAGCTCAGATCTTGATCTCAGGATCATGAGTTCAAGCCCTGCTTTGGGCTCCATGCTGGGCAAGGAAGTCCACTTAAAAAAAAAAAAAAAATCATCAAGATGGATCGTCCTGATTTTAAGAAGTGTCCAATCCCTATTAAGTACTTACCTGATTAGTGACCCCTACCCAGATGATCTCCCTTTTGATTAACTCAGAGTCCCCTCATTAGGAGCCTAACCACAGGTGTGGCATCCCATCATATTCACAGGTTCTGTGACGTGGGAGGGGACTATACAAGGTTTGCATACCAGGAAGTTAGAACTCTGGGGCTATCTGGCATTGCACTGTAAAAAACAATTTTTGAGAAAAAGAGGTGGGGCAGGAAGCTCTAGGGATGTTTGAGACTGGTAATGTGTCAGAGTTTTCTGGACCAAATGAAAAGATAGAGATGGTTGGAGACTCTTGGCCTAGAAAGAGATTTTAGGTTCAGTCCATGAAACATCTTAAATTTCAGAATACCAGAGTACCAGAAAGGTTTTTAAAGGGTGACACAATCACCATCATGATTTTTAGGAAAATGATAACTGTGTAGGTTGGGTGGGGAGAGGAGGGACTGTTCTGTCCGTCTCTCTTTACATGGATGGATCCTTAGAGGACAGGGTTGGCTGCTGTAGCCCCAAGTGGAACATAGTCAGTCCTCATTACACATTTGTTGAATGAATGAATGTGAGCAAACAGGGAGTGATTGTCATAGTCTGAGTGAGCAGGACTAAAGGAGGACCTGGGGAGGCAGCGATGCAAATGAAAAAGAGATGTAATGAGAAGATAGTGCAAAACTATCATCAATGGGTGTCACAAATGTGAAAAAAGAAGACAAGAAATCAAAAATGATGTTAAGATTTATAATGTGGGTTCCTGGGAAACTGAAAAATAATGAAAAATTAACGCATTGTTTAGCTTTGTTCAGAGAAGATCACTAGGATGTTGGCTAAATTTTTAACTTTGGAGGCAGATTTCTGGCGCCCTATGGACACACCCACATTGCATTTACTAATGGTATATATTTTCCCAGTGGCCTGTAGTTAATTTTATTTTCCGGTTTTATTGAGATACAATTGACATATAGCACTGTATAAGTTTAAGGTGTACAGCATCATGACAACTTAAATATATTGTGAAATGATTGCCACAGTAAGTTAACATCCATCATCTTATATAGATTAAAAAAGAGAAAGAGCTTTCTGGTGAGAACTCCTAGGATTTATTCTTTTAAAAACTTTCAGATATACAGCAATGTTAGCTATGGTTATCATGTGGTACATTACGTCCCTAGTACTTATACATCTTAATAGCTGGAAGTTTGTACCTTTTACTACCTTTATCCACTTCCCCTGACTCCACTCCCAACCCCCTTCCGAACCCAGTAATGACAATCTGATCTCTTTTTCTGTAAGTTTGGATTTTTTTCTTAGATTCCACATATAAGTGAGATCATACGGTATTTATCTTTCTCTATCTGACTTTTTCACTTAGCAGAATGCCTTCATGGTCCATACATATTGTCACAAATGGCAGGATTTCTTTTTTAAGGCTAATAGTCCAGTGTTTGTGTGTGTGTGTGTGTATGTATATGATATCACACCTACTTTTTTATCCACTCATCCACTGATGGGTACTTAGGTGTTTCCATGTTTTGTCTATTATAACTAATGCTGAAGTGAACATGGGATTGCAGATAACTCTTTGATGGAGTGTTTCTGTTTTCTTTGGGTATATTCCCAGAAGTGGAATTGCTGGATCACATGGTAGTTACATTTTTAATTTTTTGAGGAACCTCCATACGGTTTTTTATAGTGACTGGACAAATTCACAGTCCCTGATTGACTTATTTCACTTAGCATAATACCCTCTAGTTCCATCCATGTCATTGCAAATGGCAAGATTTCATTTTTTTTTGATGACTGAGGAGTATTCCAGTGTGTGTGTGTGTGTGTGTCTGTATACACATGCCACATCTTCTCTATCCATTAATCTGTCTATTCACATCTGAGCTCTTTCCATAGTTTGGCTATTATGGACATTGCTGCTATAAACATTGCTGCTATTGGGGTGTGGGTGCCCCTTCAGATCACTGCATTTGTATCTTTGGGATAAATCCCCAGTAGTGCAATTGCTGGTGGTAGGGTAGCTCTCTTTTCAACTTTTTGAGGAACCTCCATACTGTTTTCCAGAGTGGCTACACCAGCTTGCATCCCCACCATCTTACTTAAATGTGGAATTTAAGAAACAAAACAGAGGATCATAGCAAAAGAGGTGAAAAAATGAAACAAGATGAAATCAGAGAGAGAGATAAATGGTAGGAGACTGTTAATCATAGGAAACAAATGGGAGGATTGCTGGAGGGGAGGGAGGTGGGGAATGGGGTACTAGGTGATGGACATTAAGGAGGTCACGTGATATAATGAGCACTAGGTATTATATAAGACTGAATCATTTACCTCTACCTCAGAAACCAATAATACATTATATGTTAACTAATTGAATTTAAATTTTTAAAAAATGAAAAAAGAAGGTGCAGTCAAAAGACTATGCTATAAAGTTAAACAAAACAAATTAACAGTGCCATTCACACGGTTCACAAGAGTTTCCTTTTCTCTACATTGTCTCCACCCTTTGTTATCTCTTTTTTGTAATAGTCCTTCTAATAGGCATAAGACGATACCTCATTGTGGTTTTAACTCACATTTCCCTAATGATTAGTGATGTTGAGCACCTTTTCTTGTGCCTGTAGGCCATTCATATAGCTGCCTTAAAAAATTGTCTATTCAGGGGCGCTTGGGTGGCTCAGTCAGTCGAATATCCAACTCTTGATTTCAACTTAGGTCTTGACCTCAGAGTCATGAGTTCAAGCTTGGTGTTGGGCTCCACCCCAGGCATGAAGCCTACTTACCAAAAAAAAAAAAAAAAAAAGAGGGGTGCCTGGGTGGCTCAGTCAGTTAAGCATCAGACTCTCGATTTTGGCTCAGGTCATGATTTCCAGGTTGTGAGATCAGAGCCCTACAACAGGCTGGTGCTGGCTGTGGAACAGGTTCAAGATTCTCTCTGCCCCTCTCCCACCTTCGCTGGCATGCACACACTCTCTCTCTAAAAAAAAAAAAAATATATATATATATATATATATGTAACATATATGTATTCAGGTCTAATATATTAGTATTATATTAATATATATAATATAATATATATATTACATACATATCCAGGTCTGAATATATATATTCAGGTCTCATTTTTAATCAGATTATTTGTTTTTGCTATTGAGTTGTATAAGTTCTTTATGTATTTTGGATTTTGACCCCTTATCAGATACATGGTTTGCAAATATTTTTTCCCATTCCCTAGGTTGTCCTTTATTTTGTTGATCATTTCTTTTTCTGTGCACCAGCTTTTTAGTTCGATATAGTCCCACTGGTTTGTTTTTACTTTTGTTGCTTTTGCTTTAGGTGTCATATCCAAAAAATCATCAACAAGAAGACTTTTTTGTCTTCTTCTATGAGTTTTATGGTTTCCAGTCTTATGCTTAAGTCTTTAATCCGCTCTGAACTAGTTTTTGTGAGTAGTGTAATATAGGGTCTAGCATCATTCTTTTACATGTGAATATCCAATTTTCCTAGTACCATTTAGTAAAGTGTCTTTTCTCCATTGAGTATTCTTGTCTCCTTTATCAAATATTTTAAGTTATGACTTCAAATATATAGTATTTGATAAATGTTGCTTGTCAGTGATATGCATATATTCAAAATTCATATTATATAGGTAAATAATTTGGACAAATTTATAAATGACAACTGAGATTATTGAAGAAATACGAGATTGATAGCCCTCATCAGAAAAGTTTAGGGGGCACCTGGGTGGCTCAGTGGGTTAAAGCCTCTGCCTTCGGCTCAGGTCATGATCTCGGGGTCCTGGGATCGAGCCCCGCATCGGGTTCTCTGCTCAGCAGGGAGCCTGCTTTCCCCTCTCTCTCTTCCTGCCTCTCTGCCTGCTTGTGATCTCTCTCTCTCTGTCAAATAAATTTAAAAAAAAAAAAAAAAAAAAAAAAGAAAAGTTTAAAGTAATTGATCCATTTAGTCATAAAAGCTTATAGTGGAAGGTAACGTGTTATCCCACTGAACTTTTTAACCATGAGTGTTCTCACAACACCCTTGGTGCGTGATCATTCTATCTTTGCTTGGACAATTCCAGAGACTGAGAGTCCACTAGATTTTTAGACAGGCTGCTGAAGTTGTTAGTAAGTCCGTCACCTCATATGAAGATATGCCTTTCTCATGACTTAGCTCCATTGTTCATAGCCTGGTTGTTGGAGCAATGCCCGAGAAATCTAAAGTTCCTCCACATGACAGCATTTCAGACCAAGGAAAGTTGGGGGTTTTGTAAGGAATGCATTCCTGAGGACCTTTCATATTCAAAATTGATGAAAACTGAGACTGTTATAGGGTGGTGATTATTGTTCTTTAGTGGCTAAAAGCCATGCTTCCATGGAGCAATAAGGGAAGGACAATCCACTAGCCCTCAGCTTTGAATTTACACAATTCTTGATTAAATTTGAATTGTGGAGAGTTGATTTCAGAGAATAAGGAGAGCTTTTTCGCTTAAAAAGGGAGAGAACAGTCTTTGAAGAAAATTTTCATGTCTCCAAGGATTCTCTTCCCAAGTATAGGGGAACAGTTAGAGGTATCATATTACTCTACCAAAGGAGTCCAAGACACTACCATCTCCAGAGGTCTATAGGAACAAGAATATGAACCCTCTTGAATGATTTAAGGATTTGTATATCCTGATGCTAAGAAGTGGACACACAGATTCTTTTGCACTGATGGCATTCTGACTTTGCTTCTCAAGCCCAGGTTTCTTAAATGTACCACTGTGACTACACTTAACTATTTCTGATGATAGATATAAGACATATCTAACAAAATATACGTTTAAAATATACATGGGCGGATGTGAGTACCACTGCATGTTTCAATATATTTATGTGTGTATAAAATATGTAATATCAGATATCCCAAAACCATTCATTTGCTTTGTTTACACCTTCAACTTTGCATGGGGGTCAACCCCTGTTTTCTTAATGTCTCTTTCTGCTGCTTGATTATTCGTATATAGCAGTGCAATGGATTTCTGTACATTGATTTTGTATCCTGCTATATTACTGAATTCATTTATCAGTTCTAGCAGTTTTTTGGTGGAGTCTTTTGGGTTTTCTATATGTAGTGTCACATCATCTGCAAATAGTGAAAATTTTACATCTTCCTTAACAATTTGTATGCCTTTGATTGCTTTTTGTTGTTTCATTGCTGTGGCTAGGAGTCCAGTACTATGTTGAATACTAGTGATGAGAGTGGACATCCTTGTCTTGTTCCTGACCTTAAGGGAAAAGCTCTCAGTTTTTCCCCATTGAGGATGATGTTTGCTGTGGGTTTTTCATATGGGACCTTTAATGCTGATGTATGTTCCCTGTAGACCTACTTTGCAGAGGGTTTTTGTCATGAATGGATGTTGTACTTTGTCAACACTTTTTCTACATCTGTTGAAATGATCATATGATTTTTATCCTTTCTCTTACTGATGCAACATATCACGTTGATTGGAGAATATTGAACCACCCCTTCATCCTGGGAATAAATCCCACTTCATCGTGGTGAATGATTTTGTTAATGTATTGTTAGATTTGATTTACTAGTATTTTGTTGAGGATTTTTCATCTATGTTCATCAGAGATCTTGGCCTGCAGTTCTCTTTTTTTGTGATGTCTTTATCTGGTGTTAGTATCAAGGTGATGTTGTCCTCATAGAATGAATCAGAAGTTTTCCTCCCTCTCCCATTTTTTTGGAAAGTTTGATAAGAATAGGAAAGTTTTCCAAACTTATTTTGGAAAGTTTGATAAGATAACTCCTCAAATGTTTGGTAGAATTTGCCTGCGAAGCTGTCTGCTCCTGGACTTTCATTTGTTGGGAATTTTTTGATTACTGATTCAATTTCATTGCTAGTAACAGGTCTGTTCAAATGTTTTATTTCTTCCTGCTTCAGTTTTGATAGGTTATATGTCTCCAGGAATTTAACCATTTATTCTAGGTTGTTCAATTTGTTGGCATATAATTTTTCATAATATTCTCTTCTAATCATTTGTATTTCTGTGGTATCAGTTGTTACCTCTCCTCTTTCATTTCTGATTTTGAGTCCCCTTCCTCCCTCCCTAACCACTCCCCTCTCTTCCCACTTCTCTTCCCCCTCCCCCTTTTTTTTATCAATTTCATTCACTTTTTTCCAAGAACCAGCTCCTGGTTTCATTGATCTGTTACATTGTTTTTTGGGGGTTTTTTTGTTTTGCCTTTTGTTTTTTTTTAGTTTCTATATTTATTTCTGCTCTAATCTTTATTATTTCCTTCCTCCTCCTGTTCTTGGGTTTGGTTTGTTCTTCTTTTAATAACTCCTCTAGGTATAAGGTTAGGTTGTTTATTGGAGATTTTTCTTGCTTCTTAAGGTAGGCCTGTATGGCTAGAAACTTCCCTCCTTGGACTGCTTTTGCTGCATCCCAAAGACCTTGGACCATTGTGTTTTCATTTTCATTTCTCCCTATGTAATTTTTCATTTCTTCTTTGCTTTCTTGGTTGACCCATTCATTGTTTAGTAGCATACTATTTAACCTCCCTGATTTGTGATCTCTCCAAATGTTTTCTTGTGATTCATTTCTAGTTTCAAAGTGTTGCGGTTGGAAAAGATGCATAGTGTGACTTCAATCTTCTTGAATTTGTTGAGACTTGTTTTGTGGCCTATGCGATCTATTCAGGAGAATGTTCCATGTGAACTTGAAAACAATATGTAATCTGATGTTTTAGGGTAGAATGTTCTTTTTTTTTTTTTTTTTTCTTTACTTGACAGTGAGCATACAAGCAGGGGCGGGCAGCAGAGGAGAGGGAGAAGTAGGCTCACCACCGAACAGGTAGCCTGACACAGGGCTGGATCTCAGGACCGCGGGATCATGACCAAGCCAAAGGCAGCTGCTTAACCGATGGAGCCACCCAGGTGCCCCAGGGTGGAACGGTTCTGAATTATACCTGTTAAATCCATCTGGTCCAGTGTGTCATTCAAAGCCACTGTTTCCTTGTTGATTTTATGTTGGGTTGATCTGTCCATTGATGTAAGTCAGGCGTTAAAACCCCCCTACTGTTACTGTATTACTATCAATTGCTTTCCTTAATTTTTGTTAATAGTTGCTTTATGTATTTGGGTGCATAAGTATTTACAATTGTTATATCCCCTTTTGGATTGTCCCCTTAATGATTATATAGTGTTCTTCTTTGTCTTTTGTTACAGTCTTTGCTTTAAAGTCCATTTTGTCTGATATAAGTATTGCTATTCTGGCTTTCTTTTGATATCCATTTGCATGATAAATGTTTTTCTATCCCCTCACTTAAAAATCTGCATGTCTTTAGGTCTGAAATGAGGCATATGGAGGGGTCTTTTTTTTTTTTTTCATTCTGTCACCCTATGTCTTTTGGAGCATTTAGCCATTTGCATTCAAAGTCATTATTGATAGGTGTGTATTTTACTGCTATTTTGTGGTTGTTTTGTAGTTCTCTGATCCTTCCTTCCTCTCTTTTTATGGTTTGCTGACTTTCTTTAGTGATATATTGGATTCCTTTCTCTTTATTCTTTGCATATCTATTACCAGTTTTTGATTCGTGGTTATCATTAGGTTTGTATGTAACATCTTCTGCATATAACAGCCTCTATTAAGCTGATAGGCGCTTAAATTTGAACCCATTCTTTACTCCTTTCCCAACCACATTTTAGGTATATGGTGTCATATTTTATATCCTTTTATTTTGTGAAGCCCTTGACTTATTTTTACAGATATACTTATTTTTACTGCTTTTGTGCTTCTTGGTTTTCTTACTTTTATTTATGGTCTTTCCTTTCCACTCAAGGAGTCCCATTTAACATTTCTGGTAGGGCTGATTAAGTGACCATTAATTCCTTTAACTTTTGTGTGTCTAGGAAACTCTGTCTTTCCTTCTATTCTGGATGATAGCATTGCTGAATGAGGTTTTCTTGGCTGCAGATTTTTCTATTTCAGCATTTTGAATATATCTTACCACTTTCTTCTGGCTTGCAAAGTTTCTGCTGAAAAATCAGCTGATGGCCTTAAGGGTTGTTTGGGTTTTTTTTCTCTTTCCTTACATGTAACTGTCTCTTTTCTCTTGCTGCTTTTAAAATTTTCTCCTTACAGGGGCACCTGTGTGGCTCAGTCTGTTAAGCATCCAACTCTTGATTTCGGCTCAGGACATGATCTCATGGTCATGAGATTGAGCCCCACATCAGGCTCTGTGCTCAGCACAATCTGCTTGGGATTCTTTCCATGTGTCCCTCCCCCTGCTCTCTCTCTCTTTTTCTGAAATAAGTTAAATAAATAAATAAAATACTGAAACTTCTCTTTGTCACCACTTTTTGCCATTTTAATTATTATGTGTCTTGGTGTGGACCTCCTTGGGTTGATTTTGTTAGAGAATCTCCATGCCTCTGGGATCTGGATATCTATTTCCATCCTCAGATTCAGGAAATTTTCAGCAATTATTTCTTCAGATACATTTTCTGCCCACTTTTCTCTCTCTCCTCCTTCTGGGATCCCTATAATGCAAATGTTATGATGCTTGATGGAGTCACTGAATTCCCTAAGTCTATTCTCATTTTGCATGATTTTCTTTTCCCTCACCTGCTCAGCTTACTTTCCATTACTCTTCTAGAGTGCTAATTTGTTTCTCAGCTTCCTCTAGCCTGCTATTTATTCCATCTAGTGTATTTCTAATTTCTTTGTTGTGTTCTTCATCTCTGATTTGTTCTTTTTTATCTTTTGAGGATCTCACTGTTGTCCTCCACTCTTTTCTCAAGTCCAGTATCTTTATGATCATTACTTTAAATATTTTATTTATTGGGATTCTTGGATGGCTCAGTCAATTAAGCGTCTGCCTTCGGATCAGGTCATGATTCCAGGGTTCTGGGATCGAGTCCCATATCAGGCTCCTTGCTCAGCAGGGAGCCTGCTTCTCCCTCTGCTGCTCCCCCTGCTTGTGTTCTCTCTTGCTCTCTCTTTCTCTTACAAATAAATAAATAAAATCTTTAAAAAAAAAGGTATTTATTTAGAGAGAGTGAGAGCAAGCGCAAGCAGGGAGAGGGGAAAGGAGAGAAGGAGAGAAAGAATCCCAAGCAGACTCTGTGCTATGCACAGGGCCTGACATAGGGCTTGATTTCAGGACCCTGAGATCATGACCTGAGCAGAAATCAAGAGTCAGCTGCTTAACCAACTGAGCTGTGCAGGCACCCCCAATCATTACTTTAAATTCTCTGTCTGGCATATTCTATTTGGTTTGCTTCAATCTCTTGCTGTGGTTTTGTCCCGTTCTTTCATATAGGACATATTCCTCTGTCTCCTCATTTTGTCTAATTTTGTGTCTGCTTCTGTGTGTTAGAGAAGTCAGCGATGTCTCCTGCTCTTGAAAGTAATGGCCTTAAGAAGAAGAGATCCTCTAATGCCCAGCAGTGCAGTATTCCCTGTTGGCCAGAACCTGGAGCTTTAGGCTGTCTCCTTTGTGGGTTGCGTGTGCCCTGCTGTTGTGTCCTGGCTGCTTTCTCCGTTAGTCCAGTCATCTGCAGAGGCTCTCTTTGCCTTTGTGGGAAGTGTTTGGTCCCCAGCCAGAGCGGGGTGCACATTTTTAACAAGGTACACCTCATGCTTCTACATGGCTCACCACCACTGCTACCACTGCCTCAGGGACCAAAACCCTGCAAAGCACTCAGGTTGGGAGATGTGGTGTTGGCAAGGTTTGCACTGGTATTCTGGGGGAGGGGACCTGCAGGGCCAGGACTGAGGCAAATGTGACTGGGAAAAGCAGTTCTGCCAAAGTGGGGGCGGGGGGGCAGGGCTTGGTATAAGCAAATTAGGTAGTGAATGCCCTCCCTCCCTCACTAGGCTCGTTCCTGCAGGTGGCCATGTTTATGCTGAGGGGTGGGGAAGGGAGATGGCTCATGCCAGCTCCTTTGTTCATAGAAAAGTCCCTCCATGATCCCTGCCCCTGCCCTGGTGGAACGTGCCCCAGAATGAGTAAACCACTCTCCCTCCCATATGCCCTAGGCCATTCTCAAAATGCTGCTTCTCTGCTGTATCTGCACAGGCTGTTTATTGTGGTATCTCTCTCAGGGTGGGGACTCAGCTTCCTGTGTCCTCCAGGCTCTCCCAGAGCCAATCCTGCTGATTTTTAAAGTTCTAGGCCTTAAAGAACTGGTTTTAAGAACTCATGAAATTTGGTCCCTCTTTCTTTCAAAGCCAAATGTTGAGGGGATTCATCTTCCTACATAGGCTCCACATTGTGATAGTCTGTTTCTCTTCCCTCTCCATGTCTCTGGCTCCCCCAGCCCCCATGGATGGCCATGGTCTGTTTAATTCCCGACTGTCTCTACCCTTCCTCTCTCTTCACTGTGGCTTTTTCTCCCTTTTGTTGTGGAGTTTGTTCTGCCAGTCTTCGGGTTGGTTTCTAGGTTATCAACACTGATATAAATGTTACCTAGTTGTATCTGCAGTACGAGATGAGCTTAGGGTCCTCCTATTCTGCTGTCTTCCCAGGCTCCTCTACATCTGATAAAACTTTTAAGATCAACTAAAACCCAAACCTCATCTTTTTTTTTTTTTTTTTAAACAAGTCACAAGGCCACGGATTTTCCAAAGGGCACTTTTACCTCTGAAAAATTTCTTCCGTTTTTCTATACAATGAAAATCCTCAGCAGTGGACAGGTTTATGTACAGGCATAAACTGATTTTTTCTGAAAAATTATAAGGCAGTTATTGGGCTGAGAGAGAAGTGAAATGTTTCCTTATGTCTGAATCCCTCTCATAGGAAGACAGGAAAAAAGGCCATGAAATTGTTCCTCTAACATGAAAGCTATCTATGTCAAAATATTACATTATCGAAATTATTATTATTTAAATTTCTCAATCCAAAGGCATGTACAGAGTGGGAGTAAAGGGGTCAAGAAGAAATGTGCTCAAGACCTCTTGGTAGCTGAAGTTTCCTTGGCTCTCAACAGTTGCTCCCCTGATATAAGGTTGAATACTAGGTTCATATCTTCAGAGTCTTCACAAATAATTAGTAAGCTGTGAAAAAATGATGAGGGAACTCCTGCCTTCCTCAATAGTTAGCCTTGACCTCGATCCTATCTGTATTACCCAACAAGTTCAAAGTTAAGGAAATAATGTGTTTATATTGGCCTCAGGTATAATTAATTAGAGGTCATCAAATGTCGACATTATGATAAGAGATGAACATTTCGTGTAAAAATTGGAGTTTTTAAGGTGAGGAAACAGCTTTTAAGATGCTATATCAGGGTAGAAAAGGTGGGGGAAAAAACAGATTTTACTTCATAGAATTTCTAAACTCTTCATGGTATGTAGTTAGGAGGGCAAAGAGATTATAAGTATTATCTTAATATATGGGGAGAAACAGATCACATGATAGAAAAATGGACAGAGGACATACCCAAAGAAGTTACAAAAGATATATAAGTAACTAAAAAGAAAGCTAGAGATTATATTTTAATATTTATATAAAATATTTTATATAAAATAATTATATTTTAATATTTTATATAAAATATTTTATATAAAATAATTATATTTTAATAATCAAGTAAGTGAAAATTAAAATCATAAGTCTGTCATACATCAAACTGGAAAAGAAAATGTATTCTTATTCATTGTATAAGTGTAAAAATGGAGATATAAATTTATATATTTTCTATATATAAAATATATTTCTCTGATATATATAGAATAAAAATATATATTTTATTAATTATATGTAAAAAATTTATATAAAATAATTTTAATTCATATAACTATCAATACAATATATTATAAAATATCTTATAAAATAATATGTAATACATATTTATATAATATAAATATAAATATAAATAAAATATATAATACATATATTTTATACATATTATATATAATATATATACATCATATATATATATTATATATATATGTATGTATATGGAAATATAGAGAGAAAAATTTAAGATATGTATACATTTTGGCCCAGCAAGAAAGCAATGAAAGGTGTAACCAAAGGTATGGCTAAAAGAATATTCTTTTTTTTTTTTTTTTTAAAGATTTTTATTTATTTATTTGACACAGAGAGAGAGATCACAAGTAGGCAGAGAGGCAGGCAGAGAGAGAGGGGGAAGCAGGCTCCCCACTGAGCAGAGAGCCCGATGCGGGACTCGATCCCGGGACCCCGAGATCATGACCTGAGCTGAAGGCAGAGGCTTTAACCCACTGAGCCACCCAGGCGCCCCTAAAAGAATATTCTTTAAAAAAAAAAGAATATTCTTAGAAGATTTATATAGTATTACACAAATTTGTATAAAATCTAAACAACAGTGGAATGGTTTAAGGAAGTGTGGTACACTTAAATTTATTATACTCTGTGGTCAATTAAAATGATGTTGTAGAGGGGCACCTGGGTGGCTCAGTGGGTTAAGCCTCTGCCTTTGGCTCAGGTCATGATCTCGGGGTCCTGGGATCGAGCCCCGCATCGGGCTCTCTGCTCAGCGGGGAGCCTGCTTCCCCCTCTCTCTCTGTCTGCCTCTCTGCCTACTTGTGATCTCTCTCTTCTCTCTGTCAAATAAATTAATAAAAAATCTTTATAAAAAAATGATGTAGAAACAAATCTATTATTCACTCAGTTAAAAACTATAAGTCAAGTAGAATGAATGAGATCCTCATATGTTAACACAGATATCAAAAACATCACTTATGGGATGCCTGGGTAGCTCAGTTAAGTGTCTGACTCTTGATTTCTGCTTAGGTCATGATCTCAGGGTCATGAGATAGAGACCCACAGCAGGCTCCAGCACTGGGATGGGAAAACTGCTTAAGATTCTCTCTACCCCTACCCCCTCTTTCTGTCTCTTAAACAAAACAAAACAAAAACACGATTAACAAGAAAAGCAAGAGGTATAAAAAGGTACATAAACCTAGACTCAATTGTGTACATTTAAAAACACAAAGCTACACTATATATTTTATGGACATATACATATATAGTAAAAGAATTAAAATATGAATGGAAAATCTGCACTTCAAGGAAGTAAGGGAGGTTAAAAAGATCAGGGAAAGTTAAATAAGTGCCTTCAACCATATCTGTAACATGTCATCCTGAAGCTGTCTAAAGCTAATATAACAAAATATCAACAATTGTTAAACCGGATAATGTATACTTTTCTATTGACAATATTATTCCGTTTTAAAATATATTAGCAACATAGCAAAAGTTATTAAAAAATGGATCTTTAACATAGAAAAATACTTCAAATATATTAGTTATCCACTCAGTAAGGAAAGTATAAAACATTTGCAACATACAATGCCATTAAAATTCTTTTATATTTGCATTTGCACATAACTAAAGCTTATAACCATAGGTTTCAAAGTAAAACATAGTTAACCATAGTGATGAATGGCTGAAAGGCAGATTATGTTAACTTTTTTCCTAAATCTGTATTTTCTGGTCTTTATACAATGAGTTTGTAATAGAAATACTTTTATTTTGATATCAATCTTCATTTTTTTTTCAATCTTCATTTTATATCAATATTTATGCTGACTAATTTTAATCTGAAATGAAATTTGCATTCTTGGCATCTGTTAGAAACTTTGAGAAAGTTCCCACCCAGTCATTCAAGAATGACAAAATGAAGAGGCTTCTCCCAAGGACAAAACTTTGTGTCTGTGAACTTCTTGTTGCTTGACAACCGTTTACATGTCTCACCCTAACTTTCAGAGGTCATTTTTTTTAAAGTTTGTATTTAAATTCCAGGTAGTTAACATACAGTGTAATACCAGTTTCAGGCATACAATATAATGATTCATCACTTCCGAACAACAGCCAGCGCTCCTCACAGCAAGTGCCTTCTCCTTAATCTCCATCACCAATTTCATGCATCCCCCATCCACGTCCCCTCCGGTAACCATCAGTTTGTTCCCTAAAGAGTATGATTCTTGGTTTCTCTCTCTTTCTCTCTCCCTCCTTCCTTCCCTCCCTTCCTCTCTCTCCCTCCCCCCTTTGCTCATTGTTTTGTTTCTTTAATTCCACATATGAGTGAAATCATATGGTATTTGTCTTTCTCTGTCAGCGGTTGTTTCTTAGCCTGGATTTTGCAGAATGTAGTCAGAGTTTAAATATTCCAGTATCAGATACCTTGCTAAGCCATTCTTGGAATTTTCCACATTGATGAAGAAGGTTGGATACAAAATAGGCTTGGTAGAATGAGGAAGAAGCTTCTTTATAAGAGCAGTTTGGTGGCAAGCTAAGGGCTGAAGTTCAGTCAGAGTTAGCTGCTAAGTTACTGATAAGTGAAGAAGTAGAATCACTTTGTGTGGAAAATACTGAGAGGGAAAAAAAGAAAAATACAAGGGGAAACCTGGAGAGAGCTTTAAAGTTGTGTGGATTTTTCTCATCTGACCAAAATAAGAATATGCTTGAGTGCTGACAGAAAGAGTCCTTTAGTGAGAGAGATTAAAAACAGTTTCGGGGGAGAGAGCGAAGGAGACTCTGACATAAAGGAGTAACCAGACTCTGAGAGAATGAGAAGGGAAAAGGGGAACCAGAACACATCTGAACTCAGTGGTCTTTGAAAGCGGGAGAAAGAGAGGCTAGAAACAGGCGGGTTTTTCCATGGTGATGGAAAGGTATGGGAGTTCCCTTTTGGTGATTTCTGTTTTTGAAAAAAGAAACTTAATGCTCCATGCCTCTTATATTAACCACATATATAGGATGAGGACATAATGCCCCCCTACACACACACACACACACACACACACTCTCTCTCTCTCTCTCTCTCTCTCTCTCTCTCTCACGTTCAGGGCACAGTCACACATACGTTCACAGATACTCAAGAAGAGCGGGGAAATGACTAGTTTATTTTGTGAGGAACCAAAATAACAACAACCACTATGGGAATAACTATAACTATATTGGGACTGAATTCCATTTCTTATAGTTAATGCTAAAGACTCAATTAACATAAATTTTTTGCCTAAAATTAATTGCAAACAGGGCTTTAAAAGTCAACCAAAGATCAGGTTGATTATTTACTTCCTGTCCCGAGATATGACTAGAAGAGGATGAGCTGTATAGCTAATATCGAAAGTAAAACTTTTTTTTTTTTTTTTGCATTCTTTGAAATGATGTGCAAATCAGAACCAACTGAATTCAGCAGGCGATGCATCGCACTTGAATACAATGATTAATGGTACCTACACAGTAATTTATGGGAAAATGCTATTGAGCTCAGATATTATCCTGACCATTTTTACCACACACTATAGTTCAATATGTGTGTGAGATATCACCTTTTTAAAAATAAAAAACAAATTTACATTATCTATTTTTTTTCCACATTATCAATCTCAGTAAATAGACTCTCTTGACCATTTTTGGTAGGAAGCAGTAAGCCTCACCTTGGTTATGCCTGTGTGATAATGTTTCTTTACAGTATGTGTTATGGGATCCCAGAGGAAAGGAGAAAAAGGATTAAAAGTGTTTAAGATTAAGAAATTCATGCACTATTAGTATAGGATCATCATTCTTATTTTTAGTCTGCCCAATTCAGAACCCCAAGAATATATAAATACATATGTGGACATGTTTTGCATTATAAGAAAAACCTCAATGGAAGTACAGAATTAAAAATAACTGCAAGTAGTTTATACACGGTCGCCTGTATCTGTACGGATTTTTAAAAACCCTTACTAGTGTTTCCTATTTGCTTTATGCCCTTTAAAGGACTCAGATTCATAATATACAAAGAAGTTTATGTGATATATAGAGCAGAGCCATAAACCATATTTTATGCATAACAGTGATTAAATGCACGCTTGATATATTTCACTAAGATGGAAACCATGTCGAAAGGCTTACATTTTGATAACTTTCCTTTTGGGGGGCATTTCTAAATTATTTAAGTTGAAGAATAAAATGACTTGTTTGTGAATTTACATGCTCTTTTTAATCATCTTTAGGTAATGCTGATATGGCAAAGACGCTAAATTACAGGCAGCAGTGGGAATCTACTGTATAAAAGGCACAGAATCATTCTGTATATGGGTCCATGAGGAATATTCTGTTCAAGGAGAGGAGACATAAGAAAATTACCTAACTCATGAACCACACATTAAGAGCGTAGTCAGCTGTTGTAAATGCATATCCAACAACAAACCATTATGTATCTTTGGCTTAATTATATCCGCTTATTACACACCTGTACTGGGGAGTGGAGGCAGCTATTTGCATTACTTGTGGTTTTCTGTATCAAAACAACATTAGCATTACGGAGCTTATCAAGGTTACATATGAGTTCTCTGGCTTGGGTTTGTAGTCCTTTTATTTTGTGCACCACCCAAAGAAGATGAGAACAAATTAGGAAATATTTTAATCATGTTAGCAAAGAATCTCTAAATTTAGAAATGGAGTGAATTTATAGACATGGACAGACATCAGCAAAATTACTAAGCTTTTGTAAATCAACCTGACATTTAGGAAGAGTAAAAAAGTTAGATAAATTCAGCATTTAATTTTTTTCCCTGGAGTTCCATCTTAAAGGGTATTAATTATGGTGATGATGATGTTAGTGTTATTTACTAGTACCTCAAAATAAGGGAAAATGTTAAACCACCAAATAGTTTATGATTTACAGTTTTTACAAGTCACATTAAATAAACAATCTAGGCAAAAGTGTTTTGTATGTTTAAGAGCATCTCCTAACCAAATGGAGGTATTACAACATTTATTGTGAGGAAAGTATACATAGAAATATGTATGTATCAAAAACAGCCTCAAAAGATCATTAAGTGGCTCTAAAAAGAAGAATTTTATGGAGTTCATTTATATATATCATCAAAACTTGTTACTTTTACAAATCAGAGTCCCCTAATGATTTTGATGTGTGCTTAGTTTAAAAGCATCAAAGTTATTACCCAATCTTGAATTTCACCACTGTCTATCCTTGAATTAATCTTTCCATGTCTTTCCTTTACTCCCGTCTTCCTCCCGTTCTAAAGGGGAAAAAGTAAGCTTCCACTAAAGAAGATAGCACATGTCCTCATTAACATAATCCTGTTACTGTAATTAAAATAAAACCATTTTGGAGGCATAAACAACAATGCCTACAGAAAATTAAAATTCTACTTGGGATTCCCGTGGGGTCTAGGACCAATCCCACAGTTGAAGTTTGATAGTTTCTTAGGAAGACAACAGCTTAGTAAAATAAGGGGTTTGGATCCATGAAAAATATGATAATCATAGCAAAAGGAGAAATACTAAAATAATGTTATTGATTTATAGTAGGCACAAGAAAGGAGCAGATGGCTGTTTGGAAAAAACACAGGTAGTCATTTTAGTAGATGCCTCTTAATAGGAAACATGAATTGAATTGCTTACGACCACAGAAAATCTACAAATAAATCTCTAGAAATACCAACAAATTTCTAGAAATAGAAGTAATCCTCTGGTAATCTTTTTTCTTAAAGTTAAGGGTTAAATATAAAGATAAGCAAAATTTTTCCAGCTATTACATTGTATTTTAAAGATTCTGTGGCCCCTTCGTTCACAGAGTGGACACAAAAATAAATACAGCCACTTTTTCGTATTACACTGTAAGTTATAAACTAATTTGGCCTCATTTTATTAATATTTAGAGAGATTATTTTTCAACTCATTTTTTTGAAAAATACTTTTGTTCAGTAGTTATCACAACATTTTTTCTTAGGGATTGCTTTCAGAAAGAAACCATCTGGTGTGACTAGAACAATGAGGTAATTTTTTAGAATTTAGATTACCTCCACAATGTCTATTACGTATTTTTGCAACTCAGCAAATTATTTCATTTCTCTCTCCCTAGTATGGAAATTTAATCTAGGTATTTATTTCATTTTCAGTAACCTATTTGAAGGAAGACTACCCTTCAGTATACGCTATTACATTATGCATTCACAACTGATACTATAAATTATGCAATCTAACAAAAAAATTATTAATGGTTTATTGGGGGGGGGAACAACTGTGAAATCTCAACTGCTAGCAATAGAAAGTAATTTTCCCTGTTGCCCATCAGAAAGGAAAAGGAGCCCAGTGAGTGTGTTTAAACAGCTCCGTGACATTTACTCTTCCGCACATGTCACTGTTTATAAGGACAAACAATGGTAAGGCCCCAAAACAAACTGAAAGTCTAAAGCTTAAGCCACCTTTCTTTTTTTCTTTCTTTCTTTCCTTTCCTTCCTTTTCTTCCTTCCTTCCTTCCTTTCCCTTCCCTCCCTCACTTCCTTCCCTTTCCTGCCTTCCCTCCTCCTTTCCTTCTTTCCTTCCTTCCTTCTTCCTCTTTTACTCTTACCTCATTGGAAATTTTTTCTTTTTTTTTTTTTTAAGTTTTTATCTAAATTCCAGTTAAAAAATACATAATGCTTCATAAATTTGCATGTCGTCCTTGTGCAGGGCCCATGCTAATCTCTGTATCGGTCCAGTTTTAGTGTATGTGCTGCCGAATCGAGCACAGGCCAGCTTTAAACATCAGTGAACAGATACTTCCAAACTACAGCTTGGCACTTCAGTACTCTTCTACGGAGGTCCATTTTAACACGCAGTTTGTGACAGCCGCATAAAGGGAATTGTCAATTTACTATATGACGTTGACAACAGAATTTGCCAGCGCCTTCCCTCTGCAATTGTTACTAGCGCTCCCTCCAAATGGAGTATTTTATAATTGTTAAAATCACTGACTGTAGGTTGTAATGACATTTCAGCCTATTTAATATCACCTGAATTCTCTAGAGAAGAGATCCTATGAACCTGGGGATGGATTCTTGTGCAGGGCTGTGTTGCGGGGAAGGGATTCCTCTGCTCTACACGGGCGTAGAGCAAGTGAGCACCCTGGCCAGGATCATTCAGAGACATCCCGGGTCAACCCAGAAGTCCCAGGTGAGGGAGGAAACCATGCACTTGTTCAGCTCCATCCATCCCCAGAGTTGGGCGGTTTATCTTTCCCCAGCAGCACTTCTCAATACCAAGAGGCTCGGTTCAAAGAGCTGATAATGTTTTTCCCAAAATGGTTCAACAGGATGAGGTCCGCTGCAGTGGACGTGGGGCCTGGACTGGGTAGAAAAGGTGGGGAGTATGTGAGAGATCACAGGATCAAGGCCAGAGCAGCAAAGCCATTAAGGAGGTCCCCTGGGATAACACAGGTCCTCCCTCTCCTTATCTCATGTCCCGCCATGATGATAGCTGTCATCATAGAGCATTTCATCTCAAACAGCATAAATCTGGGGACAGATGTGGTTCAATGTGCAGAACTCCGTTTTACAGAAAGTTTTTAATTTCTGAAACATTTTGTATAAAAATTACGGACAAATTAGTTATATATACGAATTCAGTGTGAATTAGGGCAAATCTTATTATATTTTCTTGGATTTGTGCTCCCAACAATTATATTAAATCTCAAAATCTCAGAAAAGCCAGACTTCATATTAAAACATCCCACCCAAAAAGATGAGCCTTTTCATACCCTATTTTTCAAAGACTCCATCCTAATTCTATTAAAAGTGTAGAGTAACTAATTTGTTTTGCTTTATTTTTATGTGTACTACAGTATTTCTTAATGCTAATAATCAAAGTTCACTCACTAAAGGATATTCTTATCTGCACTTTTCATCCTTAAATTAATACATTGATTCATCCATAGTTAATGCTCAAGAATAATATTCTTATGACTCATGAATCTGTTCTCTCCCCTTTTCTTTTCCAGATTTTATTTGATGTTGGCCTAGGGTCTCTCCACAGTGTGCTAGAGGAGAGGATTCGTTATGTTTTGTTCTGAGTATTCAATAATTTTGGTATAGGGTAGAGAATTGCAGGTAGAATCCGTGGATCATTAATGAAAATAAAACTGCTAGGGGCACCTGGGTGGCTCAGTTGGTTAAATGTCTGCCTTCAGCTCAGGTCGTGATCCCAGGGTCCTGGAATCAAGTCCTGTATCGGGCTCCCTGCTCAGCAGGAAGCCTGCTTCTCCCTCTCCCACTCCCCCTGCTTGTGTTCCCTCTCTTGCTGTCTGTCTGTCTGTCTCTCTATCTGTCAAATAAATAAATAAATAAAATCTTAAAAAAAAAAAAAAAGAAAAACTGCTTTGCAATTTTAATTTTCTCATATGCTGCTAGTAATGAGTGAAATAAATTATTACACACTGGATTATATAATCAGTGTAGTGGGTTGAATTGTGTCCCCCCGAAAAGATATGTTCAAGTCCTAATCCCAGGTATCTGTGAATGTGACCTTATTTATAAAGAGGGTCTTACTTAAGATGATGTATTTCTGGATTGGGTAGGCTCTGAAGCGAATGACTGGTATTGCTTTGTTTTTATTTTATTTTTTTAAGATTTTTTTATTTGAGAGAGAGAGTGTGTGTGTGCTCAAGTGAGCATGGGGGAAGGGGCAGAGGGAGAAAGAAACCCAAGCAGACTCCGTGCTGAGCGTGGAGCCTGACTCGGGGCTTGATCCCATGACCTTGAGATCATAACCTGAGCCAAAACCAAGAGTCAGATGCTTAACTGACCATACCATCCAAGCACCCCTGACTGATGTTTTCATAAGAGAACAGAGCATCAGATCTGGGTAGGAGACAGAGGGCCACACACAGGGAGAAAGGCCATGTGACACTGGAGGCCGGGGTGATGCCCTGACAAGCCAAGGAATGCCAGTGATTACTGGCAACCACCGGAAGCTAGGAAAAAGACATGGAATGGATTTTCCCCTCAGAGTGTCCACAAGGAAGCAATCCTATCAGCACCTTGATGTTAGACTCCTGGCTCTTGAACTGGAAGACAATACATTTCTTTTGTTTTAAGCCACCCAGTTTGTGATGTTATGGCAGCCCTAGGAAATGGATACATGCAGTATATGGAAATCTGACAAATAACCACAGTTCAAATTTTTTTTTAAAGATTTTATTTATTATTAGCACGAGAGAAGGATTGAGAGAATGAGTAGAAGGAGGGGCAGAGGGAGAGGCAGACTCCCTGTGGAGCAGGGAGCGCAATGTAGGGTTCGATCCCAGGACCCTGGAATCATGATCTGAGCTGAACGCAGACACTTAACCGACTGAGCCACTCAGGCATCCCACAGTTCAGATTCTTTTCTGACAAAAGAAGAGTCAGTGTGAGCCAGAACTTCCCATGCCTCCAGAAACACAAGTGAGAAACCCCGCTAGGGTACCTAGAGAATTCTTTTTGATTATTAGATATCTAAAGACATTCACTTACTTTTCCTCATAGTATACTTTTAATTTATTCTCATTACTTTAAGTTACTAAAAACTTGAAATAATTATGTCGAAAGTTGGAAGTCAGAATTGTTTGTTGTAGAATTTGAGGTTTCACAGGAAAACACTCAACTCGCAATAGAGGTTGTAACTTTTCCATCTTCAGTTGCTTCCAGACTAATTTCTATTGTAAATAGGAATTAATTTTTCTTTTCTTTCTTTCTTTTTTTTTTAAAGATTTTATTTGTCAGACAAAGAGGGAAAGCACAAGCAGGGGGAGCAGCAGGCAGAGGGAGAAGCAGGCTCCTTGCTCAGCAGATGTGGGGCTGGATTCCAGGACTCTGGAATCATAACCTGAGCCAAAGGCAGACATTTAAAGACTGAGCCACCCAGGCACCCCGGAATTGGTTTTTCTATTAAAAATGAACATGTCACTCATGCATTAGTACAGGTATATTAGAAATGTTAAAAGTATGGGGCGCCTGGGTGGCTCAGTGGGTTAAAGCCTCTGCCTTCGGCTCAGGTCATGATCTCAGGGTCCTGGGATTGAGCCCCGCATCGGGCTCTCTGCTCAGCAGGGAGCTTGCTTCCCTCTCTCTCTCTGCCTGCCTCTCTGCCTACTTGTGATCTCTCTCTGTCAAATAAATAAATAAAATCTTAAAAAAAAAAAAAAAGAAATGTTAAAAGTATATAAACTCAGAGGAGAAAAACATTAATTTTGCAATTTTCTACTTTTTGGTGGTATGAATTTCCTACTTTTTCTACAGTGAGTATGAATTGCTTATATAATAAAAAAAATAAGGAGTTTGTTTAGTGTATGGCATGAAATTTACATTTCTCTTAGGTCCCATGTTTCCTTGTGCCAGAAGTAAGGCAGTGGACCTGTAGTCTCCTTGCCTTGAAGTTTTTTTTCTTACCCACACACAACACACATGCACACACACACCTCCAACTAATAGAGGAGTGTTAGCTTTATCAGCAATGAGATGTAAAGGAGACATAAATCATGGATGTATCTGACATTTAACCAATTTACATTCCTTTCACACCACTTTCTATTTCAAGTCTGTCCTTTGATTCTCCATTTAGAGAAAACAACCCCATCTGCTGATCTGAGAACATCTAACCAAGGCTGCCCCATCACCACAACTCTTGGAAGCCTACTTGATCACAACAGAGTAAAATGTGACTGTGCTGCACGTAACTCAAGAGGCCCCCTGTGGCAGCCTTGAGACTGATCCTGTTTTCTGAAAACACTCGGCATTTTATGGAGTCTTCAGCTTTAGAAAATTTAAGAATGCCGTTTCATGGCATTACCAGTTTTTAAAAGATGGTGATATTTTCTAGGCTCCCCACTAATTTAAGTTCGAACAATATAGTTACCCTACAAGGCCCTACACGATCCAGACCTACCTTACCAGGTGCTCCTTTACTCTCCCCAGCTCCGGCCTCTCCACACACCACTCTCGAGTGGGCCGTGACCTCTCTTGCCACAGTTTGCATATACTGTTCCCTCTGCCTGGAATTCTCTTCCTCCCAGCCTCTCTACCTAAATAATTCAACTCATACCTCAGACTTCATCCAGGTTTTTGTTCCTTCAGACTAACTTCCCTTTCTCCTCCAAACTATGTCAACCACACATGACATAATATTCCTCACCTTCCTAGCACTAACCAAGTATGAAATTTTCTATTAATTAGTATGACTATTTTACTTATTTTTAAAAATATTTATTTATTTGCGAGAGCACATGCAGAGGGAAAAGGAGACTTCCCATTGGGCAGGGAGCCCAATGCAGGGCTCAATCCCAGGACCCTGAGTTCATGACCTGAGCTGAAGACAGTTGCTTAATTGCCTGAGCCACCCAGGTGCCCCAGTATGACTATTTTATTAATACCCATCATTTCCTTCAGAATGTAAGTTCTCTGAGGGCAGAGATGAAGCTGGTTTTTTGTTGTATTTTTTGTTCACCGTGTAGCCCCCAGCTCTTGGACAGTGCCTGGCACATGTTTAGGCTATAAATAAATACTTAATTGAACAAATAGATGAGTGAATTGGAAATACAAATTTTAAAAATGCTTCAGTGACCCCG
>CM052887.1:45610191-45641821 GCA_028534135.1 Potos flavus
CTTGGAACACAGATGGGCAAGTGTCTGCCTGTTCTTTCATAGAAATACAAAAAAAAATGAGATTTTAGGAAGAAGAGGAGCTCTTACCAGGCTGTTTCATGGTGTTACACATTCTCTCCTTGCAAACAGAATAGTCATTTCAGAAAAGAGGCCTTTCAGGTATCCTGCTTGAGATATTCCCAGTCTATTTACTACTTGTACACACCCAGAGAAGGAAACATCATTATACCCTAGTGTCTGGGCCTCAGGGACATGAGGGCCATTTCTCCAAAGTCTCCCATGAAATAGAGCCAACTAATGACTTTTAGCAACACTGCTCCTTTTCAATGTTGTACTCATTTTAACTAGACCCCCTCAGCGGGTCATTGTGGTCTGGTTCTCTGAAGGCCCCTCACTGCTGCCACTTCCGAGCAGCAGTGCACACCCTGAGGAGGAAGATGGCGTCTGCCCTGTCCTTTCCCCAGCCGCTCCCACCACCACCAGGCCTTTGTTCACCTCTGGAATCTCCCTGCACACATTGCCTACCTTTCATGTGTGGCCCTTCCCTTTGTTTTTAAACAACTTTTTAAAATTTTTGTAAGGATCTGATTGGCTTTCTTTAATGATTCGTGAAATGGGCAGCATCCCATCTAACAAATGGAAGGGTGCTCCCAACACTTGGCCTTTTTCATACCTCTTCCTGGCATCGAGCTTGACAAGAAAATGATGAAAAGGGAGAACCGCCCACATATGTTTTAGAGATGAAGTGGGAAGCCCTTAAATCACCGGCCTTCCAAAAATCTCAGGCTTTGCCTCTTCCTGTTTTAAGGGGATATTCCGTGCGTGGAAGTCTGACCAGGTTGTGTTCTGCACAATCGCAGCCCTGATGAGAGCTCCCTATTCGATATGCATCCGAAGAGACACGAGTATATTATTCCTTCCAAAGTCAGCTGCAATTGAAGCTCACTAAATTGACTCCACATCTTCCTATCTTGCGTAGTGACAGAGGAATAGCAAGTATTTTTTACTAAAATGCTCATTTTTAACCAACTCCTTCTTTGAAGATTTTCGTATCACTGATGCAGAGGACATGATCTTTCCTTTACAGAAGACGGCAGAATACCAGCCGTCAGTGTTTGACCAGACACCAGAAATCAGTGTTTGAGTCCAGGGGCTACTGTCAATGCCTCAAACACTTAGCTAGCAACTGTGTCCTTTGACCAGCACCGTCCCATAGAATTGAGGGCAGCATTTATTGTAAATGTAAGGAAGACTAATGTCAGAGGGAAATTTTGGGCGTGTGTGTGCACACATGCATGGGTGTGCGTGTGTGGGGAGTAGGGCCGATGCAGGCACATGCCTGTCCTCATCCCTTGATGCACCATATTAATCATGGCCAAGAAAATAATAATTGATATCTCACATAATAGAAAAAAATGTATTTTAACAAATAACAACTTACACCATCTCCCCTCCTGAGCATTCTACCCTGAGCCAGCTGACAAGTTTCTCCTGATTCATCTGTTCACTCTCCTCATCTTCGTGGGACCCCACCATCTCCCCACGCTGCTCTCCTCTCCTCTGGCAGAACCGTCCTGCCCTGGATTGTGTGGAGATCAACGCAATGATGGATGATAGAAAAGAAATGCAAGGAAAGGCAAGCAAGGGGGAAATGTGGAATCGGGCCATCGGACCTTTACTCTGGTTGTTTTTACTTAATTCATGTGGAAGAAGCACCTCTTCAGCAAGCACTAGATTCCTCAAGGTTACTTTTGTCCCATCTCAGAGGGATTGTCATTTACTGGATGAGTTGACGCAGCAGGCTTCATGCTGAGAGCTATGCGTGCGTCAGTTCATTTCATCGCCACTGTGCTTCTGTGTGGCCCTGCTGTTATGATCCCCTTTCTACAGCTTCAAACACTGAGGTTCAGAGAGGTTGAGTAACTCATCCAAGGTCAAATAGACGATGGGCAGATGCAGGGTATCAATTTGACCATGCGGACTAGGACCTATGCACTAAATTAGTACTTTTCTGCACTTTTTTTTTTTAGTCTTGGAATTCCAAACTATTTCATAGGTTTCAATAAGCAATCACAAAGAAGTAATACAGAGCCAACAATGTAAAACTTATATAGAGGAAGCTCTGAAAGTGGGTGAATTTGCTATAATTGTAGAGGCAAAACCTAACGCTCTAAAATACGAACTTTTTTCTCGGCCTTACATGAATTTCCTTTTACCCGTGGAATCACAAAATGGGACCTCTAGAGCTCAGTGTCACCCCTTGTCTCTCCATGCAGCCAAGATCTAATCGTTCCACAATACGAATATTACTCTGTTGTAAATTACCCGCAGAGGTGGAGCTTGCCTAGAGATGAAGTAGTGCATTTTTTAAATCACAGCTAAGTAGTACTAAGTTTTGCCAGAATACAATTTGTCCCCCAGATGTATTCTGAAGTCTACAAATATTCCATATTATCCCCTTGTAAGAACAAGGACATCAAAGGAAGCATCCCTCCCGTAGCTGATTTTGCTACCACTTGGTCCATTAGATTCCCCTGGCACTTGTTGAACTTAAACAACCCCAAGTGGGAGAAGATAGCATTCTGGATGCTATTTGTTTGATCAGGCTGTGAAAAACTCACTCAGTCAAGCCTGCATGCTGAAGGGGCTCGATTGAGGGACCGCAGATTTGCGGCATGAGCCTGCATCAGTGAGTGGAGCAGACTCACAAAATGACTATTGATCATGATGATGGTAAGTTTTTATCTGGTAGCAGCCTGGAGAAACAATACCAAAAAAAAAAAAAAAAATGATCTGCTTGTAAGTGATACCCAGGTAGGGTTTGGACTGAGAAACAGACATTTGGAGGCCTGTTTGTTAGAACACTCTTTGACTTTCTCTTATTTAGAGAGCTGCCGCTCTGGCTGTAGAAAATGTTTTCACCCATGCATCCGTGGAAAAAGACGTAAAGAAGGAGGGACCGAGAAGCCCCATTTAGAAAGTTAGCTTCTGAATATCTTACTGCCGTCCATCTCGTGCAGTCCAGGCTGGCTTCTTGAGAAAACCCGATTTTATTTCAACTTCCTCCTTCATTAAAATTCTGCTCTTTGAACCCAACTCCGGGTTAAAACCTTGTTGGCAAAATAATATAAGCTGGTGTCTGCAGCTAGATGGACCCTTCAAGCCCTCCCAAGGCGAGAAAATGTTATTTTTCCCTTTTATGTGTTGTGGTTCATCGGATGGTATTTGTCATCTTGTCACATAATAGGAACAGCGTTCACAGGGTTGAAATACACCCCGAAGCAGCAGCCTCCCTGGATGTGGGAGCAGCCTCGGGCTGGATTCCTCATCAGCCCCTGCAGGCACTCACAGGCTTCTGTGTTCCCAGGTAAGAAGATCCTCCTTAAAGTGTACATTTCATTCACATTTGTTTCCAGGGTCAGGTCACACCAGAACGATCTTCCCATTGGAGAGGGAAAGGGATAATTGGATTGCCTTTGGATGCCTTTTACCATATTTTGCATTGACACTTGAAAAGACATGAAAAATTGGCTGATTTTATTTTATCCTTTAAGACACACACATACCCCCCATTCTGATGGGGGAAACAAATAGGTATTTTATTTATTATGAGGTTAGCTATAGTGGAATCATGGTGCTCATATATAGCCAAGGATTTCCTATAGGTGCAAATTGAGAGCCCCACGGAGAGGAATAGTTTTAGGCTTCCCTCTTGGGGAAACTACCCCTTTGCTGTTAGCTCTATAGAGACTCCGGGAAGGTGCCGGTAGGGGAACCTTATACTCAGTCCATGAGCCTAACCCTATGGCTACTGCTCCCTTGGGCTGCACCGGGTCCTTTAAGATTTCTGTTTAACTTCAAGCACAGTGAAGTGCTTCAAACACAATGATACTTAATCCTTTGTCCACTATTATCTCTTCCCCCCTCCCTGTCCTTCCCTCTTCTTCTCTCCCTCTCTCTCTCTCTAGCCTATGGGGAAAGCACATGGGATGATCTTCCCATTGACTTCTTCCAGTCAGAATTATCATGGCCTCAAATCTCCAGGAGAGACAGTCCTGCCTATTGACAAATAGACTTCTTGAAGCAATTTGGACAAAACTTTTTCACAAATGATCTTGGGATCTGTCTGAAAAAATAGACCCAAGACCACAGAACCAGAAAGAGTATGAATACTTAGAGGCTAATGATCTAACCAGTGGGTTCTTGTGATATTTCTGCTGTTTCAGATAGGAGAATCCAAAGTTAAAGAGGATAAAGAAACTCCCAAAAGCTCTTCAAAGATTTAGGGAGCCTTTTCAGCTGTTGTCTAATATGTTTGGGGAGAATTTCCTGTTGAAAAAAAGTAAGAGTTTTCAAATATACGAAAGATATGATCTCATTGTCATGATCAAGGTGTCTCCCTAATGGACCTCTGGCTCTCCTGTCTGATCCTTTCTCTAAATGGCTCGTGATTAGTTTAAAGCCAACTAAAGTAGACCACTAAAAATACTAAAGTTTTTTTTTTTTTAAATAATACTCTCTATTTTATTTATTTAATTGCTTTGTATTTATTTAGGCAGCAGTTTTGTATAGGACACATGAGGAAGTAGCCTTGCTCAAAGCAATGTGTCCTAAATAGTCTATTGAACTGGCCTTATGGCTACACTTGAGTATTTGAGTACACCTACCTGCCTTAAAGATGTCCGTGCTAAAATTGTTGTAGCTAAGGTCTAGAAGTGGAACTTTGAGGCTTCCAGTCCCATTTATCTGTACATTAAAGTAGATGTAAATTATTTTCTAAGAAGAGGCTTCATTCTGCTCATAAAAATAGAATAGTTTAAAGTGCCTTTTTTTTTGTGGTCCTGTGTTTTTCTTAGACTCCAATGATTTCATAAGTATCAACCATACTTGTGGTTAGAACTTCTAAAGGTATAATTCTAAATTTAATTGTGAACAGAGAACGATCACACTCCATATAATTGCCAAAGAGCACAATCTCTGTACTTGAATTGTCTTTGGGATAAAGATGTTAGCCCGTGTCAGTTGCCTCATAACACTGGTCATGTACTACCCTTCCAAATATTGTTGAGGACATTGGTCATTATGGTGCACAGTCCCATCTATGTGGGACCTTCGGGATAATTTCTTCCTCATCCTTAGTGTCTGGAGGAACTGAGCATCTTCTAACATATGTTCATTTCTGTTTGACGGATAATGTGGCTGGTGTATTGCCATTTGTTGCTTACAGGGATGGTCCAAATAGGTGTCTACTAATACCGAGAAGAGCATGGGCCTTTGGGGTAGGCATTTTCTATGGCTTTACCCTGAGATCTGTTTAAGGTCTTTGGTCTTGTTTTTCCTTTTTCGGGCTCTACTTGATTTTCTCTTGCTGCATTTTAGTAATCTGGCAAATCATTTTTGTGGAAAAGAAGGTGAATCGATGTTGCCACTTAAGGGAAGGAGGATATTGCCCCCAAAGACGCAGAAGAAAAGCTTGACATATCATACAATAAGCTGGTAAAAATAAGAGATGATTTCTTTTTAATCCCTCAAAAGGATTCAAAAAGAAAAAAATCTCTGAAAAAAAGCAGGCATCCTCAGGAAAAATCAAGCTGTAATAAAGTCAGAGCTACAAATATAGCTAAAAATAAGAAAATAGTGCAAGTAGAAAAATGCGATGGAAAAGTGTAAATTTTTTTAGCTTTTACTTAAATTCCAGTTAGTTAACGTACAGTATAGTAAGTTTCAGGTGTACAATATAGTGATTCAGTAACTCCATACGACACCTGACGCCCATCACAACAAGTACACTTCTTCATCCCCATCACCTATTTCACCCATCCCCCAACCCCCACCTCCCCTCTGGTAACCATCGCTTTGTTCTCTATAGCTAAGAGTCTGTTTCTTAGTTTACCTCTCTTTTTTCTCCTATGGTCATTTGTTTTGTTTCTTAAATTCCACATATAAATGAGATCATATGGTATTTGTCTTTCTCTAACTGACTTATTCACTTAGAATAACACTCTGTAGCTCCACCCACATTGTTGCAAATGGCAAGATCTCATTCTTTTTTATGGCTGAGCAATATTCCATTGTGTGGTGTGTGTGTGTGTGTACACCATATATATATATACACCACATCTTCTTTATCCATTCATCAGTCAAAGGACATTTGGGCTCTTTTCATAATTTGGCTATTGTTGATAATGCTACTATAAACATCAGGGTGCATGTATCTCTTCAAATTAGTATGAAATATAAATTTGCTTTGATGTTGTTTATAGACAGCATAAAAAATTTGCAAATCTGAATTCATACTGTGGAGGACACACCACAGTGTGTCTGGGAGTTAGTCTCTCAGAAGCAGAGTAAAAAAATGCAAAGAGATAAGAGAGATGAGAAAAAACGTGGAGGACAGAGATTTCGGGTCAAATACATATAATAATTTACCAAATGCAAAAACCAGAGTGATACGTGTGAAATGATAGTCAAAATGTAATAGAAGAAATTTTCTTCAGCTGAAATAAAATCACAACTCAAAGGGACTTATCCTTTGGACTTAGGCAAAAGTATGGAAAGAAAAATCTAAACACTAATAATTTTTAAAACCTAAGTTCAAGAAGGATGTACAGTTTTCAGAAAGAAGCAGCAATAAGAACACTAAATTTCTCTTTTTTAACATGATTGAAAGGAAAACAAAAACTAATATCTATAGAATTTTAAGCTATAAAAGGTCGGAAAGCAAGAATTTTATATAAAATCTGATGGATAACTGTGCAGACTCTCAGTCAGTCAAGGGTTAAAGGACATAGCACTATGTGTCCTTCCCAAGAAGGATACTTGAAGGTGAATCCAGCTGACCTAAATAAATGAATAAGCAAACAAACAATACAAGAATGCAGCATCAAGTGTAAAAGACTGGCAGGATTCATTGAAACCAATGTAAAATTTAGAAAATTAAACTATTATAATCACAGAGTTCAATGAGAAACCTAGAACTATTATTAAAACAGGAGATTCGAGTGATTTAAAATGTGGTATAGGGGCGCCTGGGTGGCTCAGTGGGTTAAACGTCTGCCTTCCGCTCAGGCCATGGTCCCAGGGTCCTGGGATTGAGCTGCTCATCAGGCTCCCTGCTCACCGGGGAGTCTGCTTCTATCTCTCCTTCTCCGCCTGCGTGTGCTCTCTTTCTCTAGCCCTCACTCTCTCTCAAATCAATAAATAAAATCTTTTTAAAAAATGATGTTTAAAGGTAAGCTGGGTTTATAACCTTAAATGAAGTAAACATTTGGAATTGGAGTTCTGACAGGCCATAGAAAAGTAAGAGACCACTAAGGTCTTAGCTGTATGTATGTGAGGATGTTGAATCAAAAAATATTTTTTATGACCTCAAGAATGAGAGAAACAGAGGTTTCAGGATAAATTTAATATAGGTCACTATAGAATTCAAAATTTCTGCCTTCCCAGTAACTGCAAAAAAATACCAATAGGGGAATAACTGTCTACCTAGCAGAAGATAGAAAACAGTATCATCAGGAAACTTAAAAGGAGAAAAATAAACATGCCTGTTTTGACAATACATCCCAGTAAGCAACCACCTCCCCATATCCCTCAACCCTCTGCCCTATGGAAAGATCATTTTATTGAAGAAACTGAGAACAGCGTGTGGTCCTCACAGACAACCTAATATAGAAAGAGGTTTTTGGTTTGTTTTGTTTTATTTTTAGGTACATAAATTCATACTTTTGAATATAAAAACTGTGGTAGATTGAAGATGGCCTCAGAGTCTTTGTCACTCTTGTCCCACCAAGAGGTGGAGTTGACGTCCCTGACCCTTGTCTTGGGCTCACCTTGTGACTTGCTTTGACCAATGAAAAGCAACAGAAGGTCAGTCCTGGGCCTCAGACAGCTCGAGTTTGTGCTCTCTTGGAACCTTACAGCCACGATGCTGTAAGGAAGCCCGTTACCTTGCTTTAGACAGAGGCCGCAGGAAATTTTACCAGAATATATTTTACCACAAGAAAAAAGTACACCGAAAGCACAAATACATGTTCCCTTCATGTCATTTTACCCTACCCTTATCACAGTTACTTTTAGTATTAATAAGGAATTTTCCTGCTTACAGTTTGCTCAATTTTTTTTATTTGAAAAATCCGGATATTTTGGAAGGCTGTCAAATGAAAATCATTATCTAGAGATAACACCCAGACTTGAGACCAATGACATTTCTGTGAACCGTGCTGGTCAGATGCATACTGTGGGGGTGGTAGCCAGTTCCACACAAGCAATATTTTCTACCGAGGAAATACTCTTCTTTTCTGAAGTTCCAGTTAATGAGCAAAGCAACCTGATTGTTATCATAGTCTCGATTTATTATGTTAGCTGCCCCCTCCTAACCCAAATTATATAGTTAGCTTCTAGAGTTGTAGTTTCTATTTCTGAAGTAAGTAGATTTCCAGGGGACCATGTGTGGGATTCTTACCGCATTTTTCTCACAGCCCAGCCTTCCTTATTCCATCGTCTTGTTTGCCGAAAATCTCCTGGGTGGACCCTGCTTCCGTCTCATACCTACCTTTTCCCTCCTGCCTTTCGCCATATGTTCTGAACAGCTTGAAGCTATCCTCCCACTCCCGGTCTCACCTTGGTATTTCTTACCTCTGTATCATTTTAGAGCTGTAATCTCCCCCTACAGTTTTGTTTGTGCTTCTCCCTTACACACACACCCCTGGCAAACCTCCACATATCATTGAAACTCTTTTCAACTATCATAGCCTCCTGATAACTTTTTTGGATCCTCTCCACTCCACCTTCCCTAGACACATAAATCCATGCACACTTCAGGAGGATTTAGATGACTTTCCTCTGGGCTCCTAAGGGTTTTTCTCTCTTATCATACTTATTATGTGGCATTACATTTATCTTTTTGTTCATTATCTCTGTGTTCATTCACCCCACCCCCCGCCCCCTCTCACTCACCTCTAAGTTCTTGGAGGACAGAAGCTCTGCCTTGTGACTTCTGGATCTCCCAGCACCTAGCAGTAACACCAGTGGCTGGTGACTGGTTGACCAAATAAAGAAGATAGATTCCTGAATGAGTGAGTGAGTGCGTGAGTGAGTAGCATGGACCCCACAATGTTAGTGTGTGCATATAGGAATGCAGAAAATGGCATGGTCCCTGCCTTTAGTTCATTAATAACCGACTTGTCAGTCATTCGGTAGAGTAGAAAGCCTTTACATTTCTTATTGTTCCCTCCACCAATAACTACATAAAAAACCTTGAAGTGGTCAGCCACAGTTGTAGGATTTATATCTATTGATATGGCATTCCTGTTTTACTTCATAATCTACTTTAACTACAAAATGAGTCCGTTTCAGGAAATACTTTCCAGCTGAATGTTGTTCTATAACAAAGTTCATCAGAGACATCCCTCAGAGATAGAAGGAGTTAACTATGTACTTTTCTTAATAAAATTGGAGAGACAGGGCATAATTTTTTCGAAGTATGGCATGCTCTGTGACACCATGTAATTTGGGGGGTATCTATGCTTGGAAAAGAAAAAACAATACCTAATTTCTTTTTAAGATTATTTTTGCTGCCAGGAAAAAAAATCATTTGCTCTGTCACAATTATGGCCATAAATCTTAGAGTGAGGACATTTAATGATGGCTACAAAGCTTCCTTTATTTTACCTTACATAGGCAGACTTTAAACTTACTACTTGTCAGGAAAAGCAGACGGGGTCCGTTTTAGTTCTTCCAATGTGTGTTTGAGAAATGTAATGTTAAAAAGAAATACTTCTCTGGCCCTGATTTTGCCTGGCCTAGGTTAAGACTTCTGCGTTCTCTATGTAATCAATTAATTACTGTAAAGGATTTAATGATAAGTGAAAGATTTGGATTTTCAGTTCTTAGTTTACTGAAGTCATTGAAATAAGTTGGTTTAATCCACTTTCAGGTTTCTTTGTGACTTGAGGTTCCATGAGCTTTAAAAATTTTTGATTCATTTTGATTGAGCACCTGGGTACAGCGACAGACTCTTGGTTTTGGCTCAGGGCATGATCTCAGGGTCATGAGATCAAAGCCGGTGTGGGGCTCCTCCACACTCAGTGGGCATCTGCTTGGGATTCTCTGTTTCCCTCTTCCTCTGCTCCTCTCCCTGCTCACGATCTCATTCTCTCTCTCAAAATAAATAAAATCTAGCAAAATAAAATTTTTAATTCATTTTGAATGGGAAATAGATGCTTAGAATATTAAATTCAGAAGACCCCAAAGAGAATGTGGTGCAAGTTCCCCACTACCTCAGGCTCCCTGCCTTCCCTAACACCTTCCCTGATCCAACAGCGTGTACCACCTGATTCTGTATCCTTTCAGAGGTATTATATGTAAAGCAAATATAAATATGCAGGATTTTTTTAAATTGAATATCTCTTTGAGATCACTCCATATCAATATATATTGAGTTTGTTTTAAAAGCTGCATAGTATTCCATCGGATGGGTAAAACAATTTGTAATCAGTAGCATAGCGATAAATATTACAAATGACATTTCAATGAATATCATTGGAACATGTATCTTTGCACACATGCGAAATTGCATATATAGCTTAGATACATAAAGAGGAATTACTAGGTCAAAGGTTATACACTCTTTTCTTTTTTTCTTTTTTTCTTTTTTTTAAATAGTAAGGAAGACTTTATTAAGGACTATTGTGATAGGTATCAAGACTCAGAATAAGAGACAACGATTAGGCTCAACTCTTTTTTTTTTTTTTTCCTTTTTTTTAATGATGGACATTGGGGAGGGTATGTGCTATGGTGAGTGCTGTGAATTGTGTAAGACTGATGATTCACAGACCTGTACCACTGAAACAAATAATACATTTTATGTTAATATATCCAGTTTTTTCTTAATGCATACTATATACCACTCTCCATAGACATTAAACCAGTTTATCCTACCACCAAAACAAGTGTGCTGGAACCGTCCTATTTCTCATCACAGAGTGTATCACCAAAATTTGTCTTGGCCAAACTTACAGGTTAAAATATGTTCCCAGATATTATAACATATAGGGGAATCCTTATGTTTTTCCAAGACAGCCATTTGGAAAGCATTTTTAAATGTGAAAATCTTCTTATTTAGAATATTTGATGCCTGAGATAATCTGATGGTTTAATACCCATGGAAAAAGAAAATTTCAAATTGTATAGGTGGCAAATTCATTCATGAGGGATCTGAAGCATAAGCCAAAAAGAGGAAAGGGGAAATTGAAGCTTTCTCCCTTTCCTTTTTTTTCCAGCCAAATCCTTTCTCCCCTGAGTTATCTTTGCTTAATGCTCCCCCATCTTTTCCACATTTAGTAAAGGGACATGCAGTTTGCATCGTCTTTATTCCTGAGTGTGGTTACTCAAAGTATAGTGACTGTATAAAACCGCATATCTGGATGTTCAACTAAGAGATGGGACATCTATGCTTGTCTTTTAACCAGGTTATCAGATCATCCTCTATGCTAACTCTCCTTTGGAGCTGAGTTTTTATTTATTCCATTCTTTGCCTTCTTAGGAAAGAGACCTATTCTTTGAATCTGTAGAGCTGACTTAAATGCTCACTTTTCTGTAGCAGAGCACAAATTAATGTAATCTTTTATTATATGCTAGTCACCGTCATTGTGGTTAAGTACCACATAGCGCAGATGCAGCATTTTTTAACGACACACGCAAACACACACACAAACACACAGGCACCATGATTTCTCTTTGATGAATATGGCAAGCTGTTCGTTTTTTCACAGCTGTAAAGAAGGCCGTCAATTGTAGTAAGTAAAATGAAAGTACCCATTTCCTCTTCTTGACTGAAAAGAGAGAGCAAAATCTAGTTAAAGCAAAAACTTGACTAGGATTCTTATTCCTGGCCATATATTTCTACTTGAGCAACATTTTAAAAATTGTATTTGGCTATTCTACAAATTAAAATACAAAATTGGACACAATGGGGCCTCTCACTGAGATAGTATTGCAAATCAGTATTTAAATATTACCTGGGCCATAAGAGAGTCTAACTGAAGATTTACACAAAAAAACAAAACATAAAATTAAAAAATAAAAAGTTTCAGTAGGTTTTCAGCCCAAGTATCCCTTGATAGAAGCAGAGTCAGTAGCAAAATCTTTATCACAGTTGCTAAATAAGTCAATTTATTACACATAACCTAAAAGATCAGTGTGAGCGCTGGTAGTTTCAGTTTTGCTTTTGATTAAAAATATGTGTGTGCTAGGTGGTAAGTGAATGCCGATGAAGCATACCATTCCACTTAGCTCTGTGAGGTATATTTATGTTCTGTACATAAGAAATCGGACAAGGACTTTTGGGGGAACTGTTAGGTCAAAGGTGAAAGCAAAAGGAAGATTTCAGTTATAATATGTGCAAAACTTATAATACAGACATAGCAAGAAAAACAATACAAAGCATCCAAAGCACTAACCAAAAATGTGTTGGCAAGATTTCTGTAAGGAAAGTAGGAATGCTGGAAAAATGGAAGAAACTAAACTGCCAAGGAGGACAATGGGCAAAGGGACATGTTGATGATGTGGGTTGACATGTTAGGGCCCATAAATAGAGGGTGTTCTCAGAAGAAAAGGACATTTTAAAAATAATACTAACATCTCATCCAGAAGAGCCTATACTTTGAAACTTTTTTTAGCTAGGGAATGACCTCTCCGTTCTAAAGCAGTGGTTCTTAAAATGTGGTCCCAGACCAGCATCACTGGCATCACTTCTAGAAACTTGTTAAAAATTGCCAAATGGTCCCACCCCAGATCCATGAATCTGGGTTGAGGCCCAGAAATGAGCATTTAACAATGATTCTGATGCAAGCTTGATTCTGATGCAAGCTTGTCTGGCCCCCACTGTTCTGTAGATGAAGCCATTGTCTTGCAGCTTCAGAAAGCATCTGTCAAGGGGCGCCTGGGTTGCTCAGTCAGTTAAGCATCTGCCTTTGGCTCAGGTCATGATCCCAGGGTCCTGCTATTTGGAAAGGACATTAACTATTTTTTTTTTCTCTCCGTTATATCAGTTTGAGGCAAAGACCATACTGAACGTGAATCCCATGTGGAAATCTTGGAAGATGAGTGTTTCTAGATGGTAAAGTGTTTTGGAAGTTTAAGTTACCCTGCTCATACGCCATAGAGACCACTGCGGTTTTTCTATGGTTGAGCCAAGTAATTATCATCATAATGGTTAATATTGATTGGGCATTTAAGGAGGCATTGTGTTGAGAAAAATCTTATTTAACCTATATGTCTGTGAGGTAGATACTATTATCATTCTCATTTTATAGCTGTAACAGAGAGGTTAATTAACTTGTCCAAGATCATCCAGTTTTTAAATAAGTGGTAGAGAGGACTTAGCTGGTTCCGATGCCAGATCTTATGCCATTCATCTCCATTCTACTTTTCTATGCCTTTTCCTCGGCCCCAGACAGTCCTCCAGGACTTTTCTTCTATTCTTGATAGCTTCCGCCACCCATTGCTCTGGGGTTTTGTTCACAACCAACATCCACAAAGAAGTGAGACACCATCTAAGTAACTTTTCTCTCCACCCATCGCTCTTCTTATAGAGAAAATATGTAGTACACATAGTTTTAAGGGTCTCATTGCCCTCACAGTGGGAAACCCAGATATTTTAACCTAACATGGGAAAGGTAGCTTCCTTCAAAATCTGTATGTGTAAAACTAAGGTCTTTGGATTATGTTGTATCACCCCTGACTTCCTTATCATGCAGAAAGCTGAGTCTCAGGGAGTTTCTCTGGCCTCTGTGGATTTTGAGAAAAGGTGGAGGGGAGTGGGAAAACAGGATCAGACATGTAAATGGGCTTTTCTCAATGGGGCTTGTTCTAGTACCTTCCTCGTCAGCTTGATCTTTAACATCACCGCCAATGCCTTCCTTCCTCAACCCCCTCACCCAGTTGGATCCTAATTCCTATCTATTGCATTTTCTAAATAACCCTGCACTTGCTCACCTCTTTCTGCTTCTGCTGATGTCTTGAATATCACCTGATGAAGTTTTTTAGATTATAAACTGAAGGCAATAGAAAGATATAGAAAACATTTAAGGCAAGGACGTGGCATAATCAGATATGAATTATGTTATAGAGCCGTCATTCAGACAGTTGTGCAGAGGCTAGATTGGCACACCAGTGGCCAGGAGAGAAATGCGTTAGGCATGAATGAAATAAAAAGCACGAGAGCACTAAACAGGTGCCAAGCAAATGATGGAAACTTACATATCGGTTTCTGTTTCTGGCAGTCCTTAAAGGGAAAAAAAAAAAAAAAGATTTCTTTATACCAAATTACAAATTCATTTAACATTCATTCAATAAATACTTACTGAGTACTTATCACGTGAGAGACATGGTGTTGAGCTACGGCAATACAATAGTAAAGAAAACAAAATGCAAACGTGCTTTGTGTTGTTAGCCGCCATTACACCTTTACATGAATGAATGCTCGGAGAAAATACTTTAGTAAAGGAATGAAGACAAAGGTATTCACACGTAGGTCATTGACTTGAGGCCAAAGACACTGCACCAAGAGAGAAGTAATGAAGACAAACTTCCCCTCCCTCCTTATCTTAACTAGATCTTTCCCCAGACAGAAAGAATACAACTGGCCTTTGGATACCAATAGATAGAAACACGTGTTCAAATTTTTTCGGTGGGCTGGCTGGCATCCAGCAGAGTGTGAGCTCTGACTAGGACATAGACCAGTTAAATCTGAATTTGAAAAAGAGAAAAGACCCTTAGCTCTACAGAAATCTAGATGGAAGCCCAGGTAAAAGCCTTGTCACCTCTAGGAAGGTCATGAGGTCATCATGCTTGGGGATGGACAGGTATTCAAAGGAAAGCCAAGGATTACAGTGGATGAAGGACTGTAGGCAAAAAACAACCCTGGCGAGGGGGCGGTGAACAGAGCGCTGGGCTTGGAGGCAGTGAACCTGAATTTGATTCCCTGTTTTGCCCTGCATAAGCTGCATGGTTTTGAGCACATGAGGCAATCCCTCTGAACCTGTTCTCTCATTTTTAAAATGGACACAGACCTATTTTAATTACACCATCAGTGTGAAAAGGCAAGATGAGAATGAGATACTAATAAAATGCTATACAGCATAAACCTTCCATTCATTTTATCTTATTTCATTACCCTATGAAGTAAGTCACTTCATATTCTTTTTTTTGGGGGGGGGAAGCATATAGACATATGGATAGAGAGATAAATACACAATGTACGGAAAGGAAATTATTATTGCCCACCAGTGTGTGAGTGCCTAAAAATAGGGACTATGTCTTAATCAGCTTTTTAATCCAAGAATCTGGCACCTAATCAATTGTCATTAAATGTTGGTTGGATGAATGAATGAGTGCTCCAAAAGGGAAATGTTAATGTAGGGCTGACTTGGGAGAAAGTATTAGTGGTCTTCCATACCTTTCTGGGGGTGGAAATAATAGTCATAGGATTCATTTACCTATTTTGTGTTATTTATTTATTTATTTATTTTTAAAGATTTTATTTACTTTATTTGTCAGAGAGAGAGAGCACAAACAGGCAAAGCGGCAGGCAGAGGCAGAAGCAGGCTCCCTGGCGAGCAAGAAGCCCAATGCGGGACTCGATCCTAGGACTCTGGGATCATGACCTGAGCTGAAGGCAGCTGCTTAACCAACTGAGCCACCCAGGCGTCCCTATTTTGTGTTATTTAAATTCGTCTGGACTATAGCTTAATTTTGACTTGTAGATTGCCTAGTTTCTTGCTACTCAAAGTATACTTTTAGAACCATACTAGTCTGCAAACTGTTTGTTACTAGTCTATAACAATATAAATACAGATAAAGAGAATAAGCATTTAGAAATTTTTACAGCACCTTGACAGTGTAATTTTATATCTATTGAGTCTTCTAAGAAGTTGGTTTGCCTGTTTCGTGTCTTGTAAACTTATTTTTCTATTCATTTTATTGTATGTTACAAAAATATTGGTATATGACAGATTGCGGTGGCAGGGGGGTGAGGGGGTGAATAATCCTTCACTACAGAGAGTTTGAGACGCACTGGCCTGGCTTATTGCCCTAGTACTGTCATTAATCTCTCAGAAACTATCAATGGCGGGACGCCTGGCTGGCTCAGTCAGAAGATCATGTGACTCTTGACCTTGGGGTCATGAATTCAAGACCCATGTTGGGTGTAGAGATGACTTAAATAGATAAAAACTGTAAAAAAAATGATCACTAGTAATATTCAAGATATCATATCCATGGACACCCTTAGACTTTTTATGATTTCTGTAAAATAAAATTTTAAGGGTCTTTTCTCTTTTTCAAATTCAGATTTAACTGGTCTATGTCCTAGTCAGAGCTCACACTCGGCTGGATGCCAGCCAGCCCACCGAAAAAATTTGAACATGTGTTTCTATCTATTGGTATCCAAAGGCCAGTTGTATTCTTTCTGTCTGGGGAAAGATCTAGTTAAGATAAGGAGGGAGGGGAAGTTTGTCTGGTTTCAGAACAGATAAACAGGGTCCCAGGAGAACAGAGTCATGGAAAAGATCCAGGAGAGCCAAGATTTTACCCCAATTCGTCCATCTACTAATGGCGTGACCTTGGGTGAGGAAGAACTTTAGAGTTCTTCCTCTTAGTAAGGAATTTCCTATTAAGAAGATAGGAGCTAAGGAGATAATTACTTCTATATTAGAGGATTTAGAAGCATAAATGTCTCCACAAAGGTTGCTCAGCACAGGATCTGACACACAGGAGGAATTCACCCATTTTGATTGTTAATATAGTTGTTTTGGCAGATCCTCGGTTTCCTCCTCTATAAAATGAGGGCAAACCGAATGATTTTTAAGTTTCCTTCTAGTTCTAAAATCTATCCATTCTTTCTGCCGATTGTCTCAAATACACATTGGTAATTGTAGAAATCCACTTAAATACATTTTTATCAGTAGTGTTTCCTTTATTCACAAATAACTAATAATGACACAGATGTACCTGGGAAAGAACTCCTATCAGCAACCTTATTTGCCCTCATGGGATGTGGTAAGGCAGTTTGGGGCTGATTTTTTTTTTTTAACGGAACCATTGTTTTCTATGCCTAGAAGTCTTAATCCTTCTGTCTGTTGTCCTCATGAGCAGCCCATAAAAGAGCTCTTCTTTTTTTGACTTAGAATATTCTAGACTGATCTTAGTATTATTATTGACTGGCCAGAAACTATAGTGAGCACTTGATGTGGACTGTCTTAGTACTCACAACTACCACGTGGATCAGTTATTAATCCCATTTTTCTAATTAGAAAACTAAGGCTTAGAGATTTTAAGGTCCCCAAGTTCACACAGGTGTTAGTGAGGGAGCTAAAATTCCAAGCCAGAGAGATGACAGAGCCCACACTCCTAACCTCTTAGCTCTGATGATGTAGATCAGAATAAAAAAAATAAATATAAAAGAAAGAAAGAAAGAAAGAAAAAAGAAAGAGAAAGAGGAGGCCGTTGGATGTTTACACGGTTACTTACCTTGTTTTTCCCAACCCTCTCAATCCTTATTAATCAAGGATGGTGACAAAGCAAAAATCATATTGAGTTTGAAAGATCCCAAGCACAAAAGAGCACGTATCTGTGATTTCATATATATATGTGCATATATACGTATATAAGTTCACGAACATTCTAAAGTAATCTCTAGTGACATGTCAAAAGAGTGGTTAGCTCTGGGGAAGTATGGACTGGATAGGAGCAGGAGGGAACTTTCTAGGGTCATGAAGATACTAATCTGGGCAGTGGTCACAGGGTGGTATATATAAGCAATAATTCATTGAGCTGAACATGTAAGGTTTGTGTATTTTACTGCATGTTAATTCCAGCTCAGTAAAAAAGGTACCCATGAGCAAAATGCATACGCATATACATATTCATACACATATGATCGTATTTTCTAATTTATATTCAGCCACATAATAGTGATTCCTCACTTAAGTTTCTGTGGTCAGTCAGAATGAGCACTCCATTTCACCAACAGGATTAAGTCAGGTAGAGAGGGGACTCTCTAGCCCACAACTGATTTTCTAGTTCCCGATATTCTTCATAACTTTATATTAATTACAGTGACAATGCACGCCTTTATGCTTTTGGCCAGACATACTTGTCAAAAAGCAATATTAGGTCTAAAACGTCTGGCCCCAAACCATGAATTACATTCTTCTCACCAGCACGTGAATTTATGTAGTACATTCAGGAAGATTCTAAAGGGACAGTTGTTTTCAGTGAACTGCTTGGTTTGCTAATATTCGTTTCACCTGTACTTTTCCGATCTTGGCCTGCGATACTGTGTCCCCTCCTTTCTTTGGAAGATAATGGAAGATAATTGCCTGAGAATCCCATTGGCTACATTCATCCATTCGTGAGGTCACTTAATTTAGTGTCCTCATTAAGTACCCCTCTAAAGTTTAATAATTTTGCTGGCACCATGCTCTCCCATTCCTCCCCCAATGTGTTTTGTGTAATTTGTTCTTGTTACAACTCATCCCCCTTCATCTGCCTATAAACTGCAGTCATGATATTTCATGATATTGCCGGTACCATATAATTTACAAAAGGCCTCACATACCTAAAGGTCTGTTTAGAAAGAAAGAATAAATTGTTGCCGAGAAAGCTCGGGGGAAACAAGTGGAATCAGGAAGTTTCATTAGAGACAGCTCAAAGAAAGAGATTTTTATAGTGGTAGTTTCTTATTCTTAGACAAGGAGCAGACACTTGCGGGGTGGGGGCACGGGGGGGAGATAAAGCAGACAGCAATTTTGTGTGCCTAATTAAACTGTTTGCCACCAGTGGCAAAACAGAGTCTGCCACTGTTAAACAGGCAACATCGAGGTAAGTGGCATTGGCATACTAAAAATATTTCAGTGCAAAGATTCATATGCACTGTTCTCAGGGAAAGGACTGCAAAGCTGAAAACAAACACAAAAATAAATGAATCCCTTTGAAGTACTTTTTGTGCATGGAGGGTCTGCCTTGAATGCTGAAATGAACAAAAGCCGAGAATCCATAGGAGGCAACATTTTTAACCTGTCCCATTGTACCCAGGTGTCAGGGAGATGCTGAATGATCGGTAATTCTCCAGGCTATGGAATGGGAATGGCGGTCTCTCCCCCATGCCTTGATGTACAGTTCCTATTAAATGTAACAGGAGTTACAAACCGTGAGAGAAAAAAACCAGATCTGTCTCCTCTACTGCATTAGAATTGAGAAGTGAATTCTCTCTTCTCACTGCATGGGGTTTCATTGAGAATAACTGCATTATGTCTAAATGTACTGGAAAAATAGATGTCTTCATTAACTGCAGGGTCCTCCTTTTCCTTTTCTGTTCTGAAAAAGTGCAATACTAGTGTTATTTTAAAATGTTTTTAAAATTATAATTCTTATAGAAAGTGTTAGAACTGTGGCACATCCATCGTAACGTTGAGAGAAAGTATTTCCCTGGTAAAGATGTACTTTAAGCCACGTTTGTCTACTCCTGTCCTGACAGAGAAATAACGAATATTGCCGAGGTTCAAGTGGTATTTAGAGATTTCCATTTTAAGGCACATTAAGATGCTTTAGGAGTTAAATAATTCTCCCTACCATCCTTCCCACCCACCTGGAAACCGCACAGTCAAGTGGGGGGAAAATGTGGTTCCCTGTAAGGGTTTACTTCCTAACGCTGCTACCTGATTTCAGTTTCCAGAGAAGTGGCAAGCCAAAAACCAAACCAAAATCAAATAAACAAACATAAAAAACCCTCCTATTAACATAGGAACCCCCTGGTGTTTCAAACTGAAACTCATGACAGGATCTCACATTCTCTCAAATCTGGTATCATTTTTCTTTAATGTAAAGGGTAAGATGGGACTGAGAAACATGATTGGTCTCTGGGGGCAGAAACGGGGTTGTGGATCAGCTCCTCTTAGGAACACATTAAGAGCCTGTATAACTTTAGAAAAGTTGATGTGATTGAAGGTTAATACGTTCGAGGAGATCTCGCTTTAAAACGGTTTCGTACTATTCTTTGATAAGGCACTTCGTCTGCCATCTCAGGATGCTGATGAGGGCTGGTTATTTTTTCCTCGCTGAGTAAATGACATCACACAAGTGGCATACACAGTAGCAGATACAAGTCCACAGAGCCATGGGCATCGCTGGGATTTGGGAAAAGGAGGTGGGGGGAGGGGGCGGCGGGGAAGAACCTGAGCAAAGCTCCCTCTGCTCAGATGGTTTTCATCCTCCGGGTATTTGTTATTTGTGTATTTGTCTTTAAAGAAAGACCTTATCCGTCTTTGCGATTCTGGAAATTAATGTAGGGTTGTTTTCTCCTTTGCATGAGAAATGTGATTGTAAATACTGCTTCTCTGTGCATTCATGAAATGCTGATATTAAGAAAATATATCACGATCCACAAAGATCTAGACACTGATTTTGGTGTTAGCTGTTCCTCGTATAAAATGGTATGTTCATAAAGGCGCGCACAGATAAGTCTTTGTATGACTTAATAAACAGCCTGGTGTATGTGCTTTTGAAAGACATAGTACTTCAGAAATACAATATATTCCTGTTTTCCTGAGGAAATTAGGGAGTGTGTTTAATTAATGCTGAAATGCAATAGAATTCCTATGGAAGTACTTAAGACATCCACATGAATACCAAATGAGTTCATTATGATCTGTGTTATTACAATGAATACCAAATGAATTAATAATGCTGGGACACTCAGAATGAAGTGTTACCAAGTGTTTTGGTATAACAAATACGGTTAAATATTATGTGATTAAAGTTATTATAAGCTGAGTCTCCATCAAAAGCAAGCAAAATTCCAGCTCTATTGCAGGAAGTTAAGAGTGGAACCAAACTGTTGTTTCTAAGCGTTGCAATTCTTAACTTTGAACAGTCCCTTAGAGCCTTGCTCCAAATACTGTAATCATTTAAATTACCTTGGTTCCAAGTGGCAGAGGAGGTGGGTGGGGGCGGATGGAGTGATGGGGTGGGGGTGGGCAGGAGGTTGGTGGGAGGAGCAACTAATAGACCTCGGGAATAGAGCAAAATCACAAGTATATATGTGATTTCCCGCCGTTTGCATATTAAGAAGTGGAGTTTCAGCTTAATGATTCTCTTCTAACAATAAGCTTACCACCACAATTATTTAATATGTATTTCAGGATAGTGAAGCCATAATAAACAAGGACAGTTTCTTCAGTTTTGTAGCTCAAGTCCTACTTTTATGTGTCAGACATTCCATAACAATTTCTAAAATAAATTATTTTTAATAAGGTACCCCAACTGTGTTTGTGTAAATTATTGCCCCACATTCTGTTGTAGGAGAGCTGGACTCTACATCTGCATTGTATTATTTATGCACTTTGATGTAATATGTTGTAACAATTCATATCTATTATAGATTTAGTAAGACATGAAGGCATAAGTGGATTTAATCAGACATGTAATTATTTTTATGTCTTCAATGCAAAAATATGCATAAATGAATTTATGGTTATTTGGCAATCAGTGGAAATGGTCTTTATAAATGTCGAAACAGCTGCTGGCAAATATATTTGCAAAAGAAGCAAAACGGCACTTATCTTCTGGTCGGGTAAATGATAAAGGAATTATTGTTAGCCGTAGGCAGTATCCTAGCTGTTAAATATTTGCTTCATCTTCCTTAATATTACATAAACATACACTTGGCATGAGAAAGCCTGCATTTCTTTCCTTTCGTGATAATGGAGCACATTTTCTCATAAGAGGATTTTTAGAACACATCTGTATCCTAAAAAGCTCTTTTTTTTCTCAGTCTGAGTAATTTCTGTCATGCTGTTTGACTCTTACCTTCCCATTTATTCTATTATTTGTGGTATCATTCCAGTTCTTGAGATAGAATACTCTCATTTAAAATAATGGGCCGTGATAATGCACACACTTCTGTCAAATATGTTGATTTTGGTGTCTATTAGGATTTCTCACTGCTGCTTTCACAATGGCTCTAAGACATTTGTAAAACTTTTCTGCCACAGAGAGTAAAATGCAGTCCTTCTACCACCTGGTTATGATTACTTCGTTGTGTTGAAGCATCTAATAAATTACATATCAGTAAATGTAGATCTTGGACAAATAGCCCGAGAAAATCTAATTTTCTTGAAGTGCATCTTTTTTCATTCTTTCAAGTTTTCAGTTTAAATTTAGTGCCTTTGACTAGTGAAAAATTAATAGCACCGGCACCTGAAATTTTCTCTATAACCTGTGGCAGAGAAAAAAAGCTAGACCTGCTCTAATGTGTCAATTATGACCCAGATGGATTACCGTATGAGGAATTATTTCATTTTTCTTGGATCAAATATAAAACCGCTATAATATATTTAAGTTGTACTGGAACCGGCACGCTAAAGACACTCCCGCACACAGTGCGAGGACAGGCAGCATAAATAACGCTGTCACTCTCTCTACAAGGTGAGCTCGTATTTGAGCGTGCATCTGGGTTTTATGCATATGATGATTTCTAATACTAACCATTTGGGTGATACTCAGATAATAACACACCAGCGACTTAAAAGTCACTTGCATCCGACTTTTGTAAATCACGGGGTTCTCTTTCATTCAGGTATGTTGTTTCAGTGATCAGTAGCATTTCCAATAAATTATACACTGACCAGTTCCAAGAGCTTCTGCCTGTTATTGGAACAAACTCTGTGCAATCCTCATCCGTCAGATGCTGCACTCCCAGCCCTAGGCCCCTTGCAAAGCTGAGCTCCTTGGCAAACGACAGAGTGCCCTCTGTTGATGGAAAAAGGAATGTGCGGTGGAGGCTGCAACCAGCTTTCCTATCAGAAGTTGCAAAGCTGCAATTAGCCGGTACACATCTGTGATGTAAAAATCACGTTTTAAACTATAAAAATATTGATTTAATGGGCATTGATAGAGTGTAGACGATTGCAAGTTCAGAGGCAGTTGTAGGATTATATATATTTACACACATACACATTAATTATTCAGTTTCCATGTACCTGGAGATGCTAGGTAAGACTTTTTACTCTGTGTAGACATAGATTCACCTACACACGCATGTATTTCCATTCACATGTTACTGAGACCGAATTGAAAACTTGGCGTGAACAATGATCTCAACACCCAGAATCTATAATTTAAATAATTTTTAAATGAAAAACTGTACCAACAAGTCAACTGAGCATAGAGATTTCTAATTCCCTCAGGGTGAAGGGGTGGGGTGGTGCGGGGAGGGGTGCCGAAGGGGAGGGGGACAGAAAGCAAAACCGCTGAGAAGCAGCCTTTAGTTCCAGTGCTGTCTCTGCAGGGCGAGGAAAAAAATGGATAGCCTGGTTCGCTGTTACCGCTTTTAAACCAAGCTCTTATAAAACAGTAAATTTTATTATAATTTTAAAGCAGTAATTCACTAATGGGCATTCACCACTTCTGTATTTCCATTTGCTATGTATTGGATTGGGGAGGTGGGTTGGGAAGAAAATCTCAACGAGGTGGCATATTTACATTTTAAGACCGTTTCATACATTAATCAGTTTAAAAACAAACCTGAAAAATACTAACATGCACCAAAATACTCGCAGGTAACATTTTAAATTGTGTGATTGTCTTGACTATTTTGGAGAAATACACTTCAGTTGCTATTGCGTGTTTCAAATGTCTTCTGCCTGAGAGGTTGAATTTGGGGGATTTGCATGTATTTAAATTCTCCTCTGGCTGCTCTTAAACCTGGGTATTTGCAACCACAAAATTAACCTCATGTAGTATTTTGATTGCAATCTTCAATTCCGTTATTACAAAGGAAGAGTTATCTTTCTTTTTTAAGATTCCATTTGTAAATGTGAAGTGAAATTGGGAGTTAATAAACTAATCTTTATGCCATTGCCAAGACACAGTGTTACCAAGAAATGGAGGGGGGAATGTTAAATTGAATTTCCCAGATATGTTATAGATATTGATGAAATTGACTGATTAATTGCTCAGTACTCTTTTTCATTTTCCTTGCAAAAACTCTGAGTTTCTTTTTTGAAGATTTGAAGATTTGAAGATTTGATTCTTGACTTTTATCTGTTTGAAATAGATATCTTTATCTATTTGAAATAACTTTGTTAATGTGAATTAAAATACTCGCCATACAATTTGCTTCTATGAGATATGTGCTGAAGAAATAATTTCCAATGTGAGTTAGAATTCTCAGCTGCTGCTAATGGTCAGACAAAATCAGGCTAGTGATGCCTAAGAGGTTGTTAATACATACAATCCAAATAGCTAGATGAAGACTAAAAAATTCAGTTAGTTGGCATGCCTGACATGTCAGCTCACTGGAGCTCGTGTGTTAGGGGGGAATTGCAAACAGAGGAGAATGAGATCCTGTTGTATGACAAGATTGAAAGCATTGGAGGTTGTTTTTTTTTAATTCCCAAGTGTTTTGTCAATACTCCCTAAATATGCTTTCCTATTTATAACCATCCTAGCTCTTACACTTTGATGTCGTATTTTTTAGCCTTTTTTTTCTGAACCAATTTTTTTTTTTTTTTTGGCCAAGAATATAATTATCTTACTTCTATTTCTTCTTTCTTTCAAGCAGCAAAATTACACTTAAGCAGCGACAGGAAACAGAACCCACGTGTGGTGGACACTTGATTTTTTTTCCCATTGCTTAAACAACTGAAATAAATATACTTATCAGAAATGCAGCTGCATCAGAAATGAAAATGAAATTCCAAAAATTGTTTGCTCGGCCTCCACTGCTTTAACTGTAGCTTGAAACGAAAATAAATTTACACCTAAAGGAAAAACAAGTTTAGAAGTTAGACAGGAGCTAAACGCAAGTTATGGTTTGCTTTTACATTAATAAAGAGTATTTCACTTTTTAAAGTTCTGTCCTTTTCCCAAGTAATTTCGTTATTTACATGAGTTGAATGTAAAATAGTCTCATGGCGCTGTGCTGTATTTTATAAAGTAATTCCGTTGAAGAGGTGCTAAATATTTTAGTAACAGCCCACCAGAGGGCAGTCAGCTTTTAGTCTAGCAAATTTGAAAGAGAGACATTTATTGCTATAGTTGAATTTTAAATAAAATATCTATCTAAATTGTATTATTTTTTTGCATCTAGGAGTGGAACAAAATAAAAGTCATGACTCAAGAGTGAGAAACCTAACTAAGGCTTCGATCAGTTTGAGTTAAAACCGCCCAAGGACTAACAGGTCTAACTTTGCCCATCTACACACCCTCACACTCAATTTTTCCATCGTGATATTTATGTTTGGTTATAAAGTCAGATTTATTTTTATTTGAGATGTCTTGGGACGTTAATATTTTATAATCAATAGAGACTTTAGGACAAGCTCTTAGAGAGACAAGGAGAATGAGACCATTTTCTTGCTTCTGTCTCTATATTCCTATTCCAAATGAGTCTACTATGGTTTTAATGGTGGAACAGTGTGCTGAATAATATATATTGTACAAATGATACAGAAGAAATTTTGGAACAAATGAGTGGGGTTAGGAGAATCCATGGTTCGTTTCCTCATGCAGATGCCATGGATGGGAGTTCAATGTCCTCTAATCATCTCAATAGATGGAGGCAATATTTAGAAGAGGATTTTAAAAATACTGAGGTTCTTGCCCATGTAATTTGTTGAACGTAATGAAGAGCCATTGAGGTTTGGACAAGATTTTGTCGTCGTTGTTGTTCGTATTATTTGTAAAACTCTGGTTGTCATAGTTCTAAGCCCTGGAAACGAAATGTTCCTTTTAAAGCCTGTAAAAGAGACAGTGAGTAATAGCCCCTGATGAGAGCTCAGGTGCTTTCAGATACCCGCTTATTTGGTTTTCTGTAATAATCCTGCAAGGAAACCAGGCCCGAGTTAAATGACTTGGCTAAGTTAACAGAACGGAGACTTACGTCCTGTCATCTGTCTTCAGTAACTTGCCTTCCAACTCAGAAACCAAGGAAGAAGCTAGAATTGTGGGGTATCTTTTTCTTCCCCCTGAGATCTGTTGATTTTTATTTTTTAAGATTTTATTCATTTGCTAGAGAGAGCGCGCGCACAAGCATTGGGGGGTCGGGGGGGGGGCAGGCAGATGGGGAAACAGGCTTCCTGCTGAGCAAGGACCCCCCATGTGGGACTCAGTCTCAGAACCCTGAGATCGTGACCTGAGTCAAAGGCAGCTGCTTAGCCGATTGACCCACTCAGACATCCTGTTTTTTGTTTTGTTGGTTTTTTTTAAATCAAAATGGAAACCAATTTTTTTTTTCTGATTATAAAATTCACCGAGGGTGAGGGGAGGGAGACATAGATAAAGGGGATCAAGAGGACGCTGTGTTTATAAGAAATAGTGATCCTCACCATTACAGAGACAAACACTTAGCATATGGTATATGTGCTTTACCAACTGAGTGACCCTAGGTGTTAATCTCCGTGGGCTACTTTTTTCTTAGTAAAATGAGGATAAATACCTACCTGTTAGGGTACCTACCTAGCTGTTAGGGAGTCTTGAATATGATGGCATAGTCAAAGTGCCTGCCAAATAGTAAGTGTTCAATAAATGTGGGAAGGAAATGCCCCCTTAACTGACTGGGACCTTAAAGTCAAAAGAGAAAATAGTCTATCCTACATTGTCATAAAAGGCAAACTCTCTTTTAAATGCTAGAGTTCTAAGTAAATAAATAAATACATGCTAGACTTTTGTATGTAAGGACTGAGAATTCCAAATTATGTTCTCCTTATCTTGTTCCACACATATAAAGGAAACCTGAAGTGAATTCTTTTCTGGAATATATTTGAATAGGAATTTTTAAGCGAAGCGAGTGTAAAAGACCCAACAAAAATTTCTTAGGAGAGATTTTTTTTTTTTTTTTTTGCCACTGAATTCAATAAAACCTCAGGACAAGAGTTATGGAGGAGGGCAAAGTAAACTATAAATCTCTTTCCCATCATTCCTCTACTTAGATAATCTCTTCGAGGATCTGTAAATACTCAGTTACAAAGATTTGAAGTACAGGCTCAAGACTCACGCACCATCACCTACGCTTGGGAACCGTTTCGTTGTAGCCAGCACCAAGATGCTAATCCCAAGTCCGGTTTTTAGAAATGATTTCTGCTTCCAATGTAAGGCTCCTCCGTGAGCTGGCCTGGCTCAGTGAATGTCGGAACCTGATGAGAGCTGACTGATGATTTCCCAGGCAAGCTGTCATCAGGTAGGGCCAGAAGTTTCAGTTAAAACATGAGCTTCACGCTTCTGAGCACCCATGCTGCAGAAATGAGTTGTGAGTAGGGCTCGTCATCATCCACAGGCGCCAAGTAGTAACACCAGGAAGGCTGTGGGCCACTCCCTCGAAAAGACCAAAGGTGCCAATGAGAATTTGCCCGAACTGCAAGTGACAGGAATCGCCAGAGTTTGTGGTCTGAGGCTCGGCTGTGAATACCAGTGGCCAGTTATGTGATGGACTGTTCGCATTTACTCATGGGTGAGCTCCCTGAGCCAACACCCAAAATGGCCCTTACTTGATACTCAGCCTTTGGGATTTTTATAAAATGAACCTTGAGCTCTCTCTGAATGTCTGACAGCTGCCAGTCTCAGTCAGGGACACGATCAATAGACTGAAACTTAGGAGTGAAACTGTTAATCCCTTTGAGCCTAGATAGCTCTGAGTTCTCATAGGCCTTATCTCATGCACTTCTCACAAGAATCCTTATAATCTGGCATTTTATCCTGAGGCGGTTGAGGTCCAAGTTAAGAAATTTGCCAAAATTCTCAAAGTTGGCTCCGATGGTAACCTAACTCAGCGTGACAGAGCCAATGCTCAGATCCAGCTTTTGACTGGATCTGAGCTTTTGGTGCTTTGCAGTGATCCTGGAACTGCATTCCTCTAAAGATTCCCTGAAAGCTACCAATTAATGCAGGTCCTCGGAGGGCCTTGGGTAAGGCAAGGAACTTCCATATTAAGAGCCTGCTGGTTTTCTCCACTGGGAATCATCAGAGGTACGAAAACACACATCACAACTGACATTTATAACTCTTATTTTTATACTGCCTGTACTTCAGAAAGTGATAAGCATCAATCTAGCTACCGGCATTTAGGGCTGGAAAAAAAATACTGAAGTAATCCGATGGGCCACATCCTATTTTTGTCAATACTACAACTTTCGGACTTAAATAGGAAGTGTCCAGAAGGCCCCAGCATTATGTTCAAGAACTGCATCCCATTACTAATCTGTTAAGTAAAACTGTTGGTCTAACTCCCTCTGAGTGAAAGCCACAGGAGAGATGGCTATATGGTTTCCCACCTAGGTCCCATGGCGGCTCCATGGAAGTGCTTCCTCTTGTCATCTTTGAGCATTTACATTTCATTCTGTCTCGAGAGAGAGAGCTAATTTTCCTGTGCTTAGACTTCAAGTTTCTAGAGCTCAATGGCTGTCTCTCTTTGTGGCATAAGGAAGCAAAGTTTGTCTCACAGAGTATAATTCAATAACAGACAACCCCCAAATCTCAATGACTTCACATTACAAAGGTTAATTGCATACTCATAGAACACATCCATTTCCAATGGACTGGGAATTTTCCTCCATGTTGTTCTCACGCTGGGACCTGGCTGACAGATAAGCATTCTGGAACATTCTGGACACCGTCTGAATGGAAGCTGACTGCAGGGAGTCATGCCAGCACTACTCTAGTTGGGAAGTGGTGTTACTTCTTCCATCACTTTTGTAAGAACAAGTAACACGGCTGAATCCTACCCCTCCACTGGATGGCCAGAAGTACGGTCCCGGCAGAGCAGACGGCCGGTGCTTCACTGCTACAGTTTGTGTTTTAGAAAGGGGAAAACAACAAGTTTCTTTTCAGGATTTTCTGTTCTTCTGACTCTTGTCTTTTGCATGTTCACGCTCATGCAAGAACCGTTTTAAATATTATAAAATGTGTAAAAGGACATTTGGGAAACAGGAACATGGATTTTGAGATGGTGATTTCTGCTGTCCGTTCATAGCATAGCGTTGAACGTTCCTTCTTTGATCCATGTATGTGACCGTGGAGAGGTTCCCTGGGTGGCAGGTAGACAATGGTGAGCAAGCTCACAGTCGTGTCACCCACAGAGCTGGCAGTGTGTAAGGGATGCAACGCCACAGGCCACCACTACCGTGTGACACGAAGTGTGAGGCGCTAGACACACAGAAGAAGGGCACTCAACCCAGGTAAAGTTTCAAGGAAAACTTCCTGGAGGATGTCGCATCTGGGCTATGAGAGCAAGGGGGACTGATACCTTTGACATACTTCCTTTCAATCTTTTCCTCCTAAGCCTGGTTTGTTATTTTTGCACAATTGTAAAAACACTTTGAGCCAAGTTTGTATATTGCTTGGAGGTAAGGAAATGGTGGTCTATCAACTCAATAAAATATGCAGCTATCCAAGTGACAATTAGGAAATCGAAAGGTAATATAGGAAATGTTACACATTGTTACCTGAAAACACTGGTTAAAAATTGCAACTTCTTATTTAAATAAATAAGTGGATTAGATCTGGAGGACAGCATAAAAACTGGAGACAACTGAGACTTTTGGGTGGGATTGTGGGTAAAGTTTTATTTTGATGACTTTGTATTGATTATGATGTTTAACTATATTTGCTTTAATGTTGGACTGTAAGGCAATATATGTACCACACACACAATAGAGCCCTGTGTATTCTCTGTCCCTGCCAGAGAAGAATTCTGCATCTGTTTAGCTAAGGCTTTTTTTTTTTTTTAAGATTTTATATATTTATTTGAGATAGAGCGAGAGAGAGAGAGAGAGAGAGAGACTGCACGAGAGCAAGCATAAGCAGGGGGGCGGGGCAGAGTGAGAGGGAGAAGTAGACTCCTCACTGAGCAGGAAGCCCAATGTGGGGCTGAATCCCAGGACCCTGAGATCATGACCTGAGCCGAAGGCAGATGCTTAACCGACTGAGCCACCCAGGCTCCCCTAGCTTAGGCATTTTTATACTTTTACCTTTGTGCCACATTTTCTGCATCCGTTAAGTGAATGTTTCTCTGTGCATCGTCCAGGATACAGGATTAAGATTTGAAACAAGGTTTTAAATATCTTCTAAATGCGGACGGCTACAAGTTTATAAATTTGGCTCTAGATGCGTGTATATTTAACACTTTACTCAGCATCTCTACTTTAATACCTGATAGAAATTTAGAGCTCAACAAGCCCAAAACTGGACTTCTGACTTCCACTCCTCTGTGTGAAACTGCTCCATCTGCAACCTTCCCAGTCTTGATTTTCAAGATGCTGAAATAACTTCTAACAAATCTCACAGCATCTACCACTGTTCCTCTGTAGGCTATTCTCAGCTCCACAACCAGAACCTTTGATAAATCTAAGTTATATGATGTCAAGTTTCTGCCCAAAGCCCTCCAATAGCCCCCATGAAAGCCAAAATCCTTAGGGTGATTCCGAATCACCCTTTCCGGATTCTTCCATTCTTCTCTTCGCTCACTGTGGCTCAGCCACAGTGGTCTTTTTGCTGTTTCTCAATCAAGCCACCATAATTCTGCCTTAGGATATTGGCTTTAGCTCTTCCCTCTTTCTGGAACCCTTTAACCCTTTTCCCCCTAAACATCAACTGGGCTAACTCCCTTGCCATTGTCAAGTCTTTCCTCAATCCCCACCCCCGTGAGGGCTATATCAAGGACTCTTCTTATACTGCGCTCTGCACTTCCTCCCTGCCCCCAACCCCTTATCACTTAACGTATCGATTCTAACACAGCACATAATTCACATGTAATATTTCCTGTTTATTATCTGTGGGCATATATACTTCTCTAGTGTGGGGAATCTCTGTTTTATTCATGAATCATCTCAAGCATGTAGAGCACTTAGTAGGTGTTTGATAAGTGCTGTCAATCAATGAATTAAAGAGTAGAGAGAATCTACACATTTTCTGCAAAACTAACAATAGGCAAATCTTCAAATAGAGGCACTGAAACAGAGATTCAGTTTAAGGATCTTTTCTAAAGGTGAGGCCTGAAAAGCTAAGCAAACAAAACTAAGTCTTTAGATTGCTACTTTTTAACTCAGAGAAATCCATATTATAACAATTTGTTACTTCCAATAAGATGACAACATATGAACAAAATCATACATGTGGAATTTTATGGTGTGAATACAAAAAACATACGAGCTTGTGTTTTTATTTCTCAGTGTTTTATTGCGTTAGCCAGGATGTCAACTCACTATATAAATTTCAACATTAAGAGGTACAAATTAACTCACTAAAATATGTCAGAGCTTTCTGCATTAATCAAATTTGATGTATTGTAACCTACAGGGGAAAAATATTTGTGACAGAAACTCAAAAATAATTGAATAAGCATGATATTAGAAAGCATGCACTTGAGTTATTAGGCTTAAATGAAGAGAAAAAAGCAGGAACGTGACATTCCTGTTGTACTTTCACACTGCTACTTATTATAAATTTTCTACACGTTGTGGAGAGATTTCCTGCCTGTTGTATACTACTAATGTAAGACTTTAATCAGACATACTCAAGTTATATTAAAATATGTTTCAATCTATTTTAGTTGCTTTAAAGAATAGTTGTAAATTCA
>CM052887.1:45649103-45695157 GCA_028534135.1 Potos flavus
TTCCATTGAATATATGGACCATATCTTCTTGATCCATTCATCTGTTGAAGGGCATCTTGGCTCTTTCCACAGTTTGGCGATTGTGGCCATTGCTGCTATGAACATTGGGGTACATGTGGCCCTTCTTTGTACTGCATCTGCATCTTTGGGGTAGATACCCAGTAGTGCAATGGCAGGGTCATAGGGTAACTCTATTTTTTCCAAAGTGGCTGCACCAACTTGCATTCCCACCAACAGTGGAAGAGGGTTCCCCTTTCTCCACATCCTCTCCAACATTTGTTGTTTACTGTCTTGTTGATTTTGGCCATTCTAACTGGTGTAAGGTGGTATCTCAGTGTGGTTTTGATTTGAATCTCCCTGTCCATCATAAGGACATGATGGTTGTAGACTCTAATTCCCAGATTATTGCTGTGATCTTAAGAAAATTACTTAATTGCTACAAGACTTAGTTTCCTCTTCTATAAAGCAGAAGTTGTTGGAGTGCCTGGGTCGTTCAGTCAGTTAAGCATCCGACTCTTGGTTTTGGATCAGGTCATGATCTCAGGGTCATGAGATCGAGCCCCACATTGGGCTCTGCAGTCAGCAGGGAATCTGGTTGAGAGTCTCTCTTTCCCTCCTCCTCTGCCTCCCCCCAACCCTCCTCTCTCTCGCTCTCTCTAAAATAAATAAATCTTTTTTTAAAGAGCAGAAATTGTTATAAGGGCTGTAAACTCCAAGGGCAGTTGTGAAAGCCAAAAGACACCGAGAAAGACACAGAAAAATGATTGTCCCTGTTGGTAGGGCAGGGAGTGGAGGGGTGGTTAACTTCATTATACTGATTCTTACACACAGTTCTTTTTCCCATTTTAGCAACTCTGAAATTAGGATGCAGATACTAATCAATGGCATGTCATAGCTTAATTGGAAATATTTTTCTTTCTTAGTGGTACATAAAATGAGCCTCTTATACACAATAGCTATTTATATTATATGAAAAAACAGTATTGCTAGTACTATTATCACTACTCTTACGATGGAGGCATAGACCGTTTTCCCTTTCTGTCCTTTTAGTCAGATATTATTTTCCCAACCACATTTTATCCTCAAAGAATGTAATTTATTTCTACTGTCTTTGCCCCCTCCCCCGTTTCTTGTCTCTTGTTGTCCTCATTTATTGCTCCTTGATCCAACAATTACCATCAGTGTGGCTCTAAGCAATCAATTTAAACTCCTCCAAAACAGGTAAATATGTGAGACGAAGGATGTATTAATCCTTTTACAATGTATACATACATGTACATACCATCATGTCTTTCTACTTTCAGTATCTTATAGTTTCGTCAATTATACCTCAGTAAAGCTGAAAAAATTTGCTTAAAACCACAAAAATAATAAATAACTAAAAATAGATAATAGATCATTAAATCCAAAAAAAGGATGTTCTTTTAGAAAAGAGGCCATAACTTGAAAAATTGTCTTCTTAAAAAATGATATATATAGGAAATCTTAAATGTGCAAGTTAGTCTTTATTTTCCAAGGAAAAAGAAACAAGACTATTACATGTAATGCGAATAAAATCCTTTCTACTTAAAAAAAAACAAAAAACAAAAAAAACAATGTTTTTCATCTTAGTTTCCTTACTATCTGTAAAATGAGGATAGGGATAGCTCTACTCTAATGAGTTTATGTTCTAGGCGATGTTCTAGGCAATGGGATAGAGCAGTGAACTGTAGATACCCAAGTATTTAGCCATGGGAAGCCTACATTCTAGGGATGTGGGGGGAGAAGAGTCATCCATAAACAATTACTACGTCAAATAATTATATGCGTTATAAAAATAATTGAGTAAAATGGTTAGAGTGTAATGAGCTGCTATTTTTTTATGGATGTTCAGGGGAGCCTTCCCTGATTAGGCAACATTTGAGTAAAATTAGTAAGGTAATTGAACAATCATGATGAAAATATTCTGTAAACTATAAAGATAAAGAAGTACTTTCTCTCAAAATGCTGTAAAATCATCATGTTCTGGGTTAGGCCCTAAAAAAGCACTCAGCCCCATGTCTCTGTCATTATGAAGTTCATGGGCTTGTCTGGGAGACAGATATGGAAGGAATGATTGCTACGAGATGATAGTGTGATAGTTATCATATGATAGTACAATAACTACTAATGTAGGAAAGTCTAACACTTCCGTGGAAACATACAGAAAGCGGCCCATAGCGGAAGGCTTCATGGAGGCCATCCCTTCGGGTCCCCTCCCTCCTTGGGAGCTTTGTTCTATCACTTTCCCATTGCTCAATAAAACTTGTTTTGCTGCCAAACAAACAAACAAAAAAGAAGCCTTCATGGATGAAATACCATTTGAGTCCAGTCTTTAAAAATATTTTTAAATTAAAAATATGTTTTTGGAGAAAGTTGCTGTAACACAGAGAAGCACACCAGAAAGAAAACACCTCCATCACTTCTTTGTAGTTTCATTTTCTCCTCTCACTTGCGAAAATAAGAAAAGCCTTTCCCTTCTTACCTCTAGGATTGGCAAACGTCTGTAGAAGGCAAGAGAGTAAATATTTTAGGCTTTGCGGTCCCGACAGTCCCTGTCATAGCCACTCAGCATTGTCACTGTGGCACAGAAGCAGCCACAGACGATACACAGACGAATGAGCATGGCTGTGGCCCAGTGAACTTTTATTTACAAAAATAGGCAGCCGGCTGGATTTGGCCTTAGCTTGTCAACTCTTCCCTTACCCCAAACCGCAGAAATCTGTAATAAAGAGTGTGTTGCGAGGGCTTCCTAAAGCGAGCGAACCCCGCCAGCTCCTCTTGAAATGGAGACAGTCCCCGGCTCTGGATAATGAGCATCCTCCAGAGACCCCAGGATCTGAAAAGTGTGTATGCCTCCTTCATGAAGTCTGCTCCCTGTGACGACCTGATTGCCACAGGCTCCAGATTGGTTGTATTTGCTACTCCCCTGCACATGAAGAAAGCTGTCTTTGCTTTGGTGGCTAATGGCATACAGGCTGCCCCTTGGTGGGATAGTAAGAAGCCAAGTTTGGTAGGCTTGCCAGCTAGCACTGAGTTCATCCATGTCCTCCATCGCTACTATAAATCAGCCTTGGTCCAGATCTGTGAGCTGTAAGAACACGAGATAGAAACTTGAAGAAGGGCATACCGACAGGACTCCTTCAAACTGCTTGCCTGAGTTTCTCCTAATGCTGGCTGGTTTGATGCCATCTCCTCGTTAATTTGAAACAAGAGCCACAGGCTACCAGTTTCTGAGCCAGAATCAGGCAACACCTTGTGTGTCCTCACCCACAATGCCTCCTCAAGGCCCTCAGATGGTCTGTTACTCGGTTCCCCAAGCCAGAGTTCAGGTCTCAGTCTGTGGAGTGGCCGCAGATTGGCACCCCTGCCGACGTTGCTGTGGTCCGCACCCCCACCCCCATCTGTGTGGCTCTCGGCATCTTGGTACAACACCGAGTCTCAGCACTGCCGGTGGCAGATGAGAAAGGGCGTATGGTGGATCTCTACTCCAAGGTCGATGTTCTCGAGCTGGCAGCAGAAAAGACCTACAACGACCTAGATATGTCCGTGACCAGAGTCCTGCAACATCGATCCCATTACTTTGAGGGTGACCTCACGTGCTACCTGCATGAGACTCTGGAGACCAGCAGCAGCAGGCTGGTGGAAACAGAGCTTCACCGACTTGTGGTAGATAAGAGTGATGTGGTCAAGGCGATTGTATCTCTGCCTGAGTCCGGCGGGCCCCCGTGCTCACAGGAGGAGAGAAGCCCTGAGCTGGGGAAGGGGTCAGGCAGCACCAGGGGATATGCCCCACTCACTGCCTGCCCCAAGTTTGTAGGAACCACAGATAAAACCTTGAGAGAAGTGTGACTCTGTTCCCTGCTCAGAAGCCAGGGAGGGTGCAGGAGGTGGGGGGTGGGGGAGAAGGAGAATGGATTTTTAGCTGTCCTTATCCTCACACCTACAGCCTAGCCCATCCTAGCCCCTTAGGTGGAGCCACTGTTCTGGATGAATGATGGGCTGTGTGCCCCTCAGGCCACTTCTGATCTCCGAGAGATCCCCAGACCTCACCCAGCCTTTGCCTCTATCTCTGCCCCCGACTCCACCCTAAGATAATAGCACAGCAAAACTCTTGCTCAAGATATTTTTATTCATCTTGTTTCATGCTGTGTGGAAGAGTCTGGGGCCCTTTAGTGACATTTCTTCCCGTGATGGGAGTGGGCAGGATTGTGGGGAGGAGGGCCTTTGTGTTCCTGTGTTGTGTGCATATGAAGGGAGATGGGGGTTAGGTGGAGGAGGAGGGCAGAGTGATTAGCTGAGGTTATTGCTTTTCATGGCAAACCTAATTAAAATGACAGGAACCTCTTCGTGGTAAAAAAAAAAAAATAATAGTAAAACAAAGTGTAGTGCATGTCCAATTTTCTGTTTTAGCTAAGAGTTAAAAGATGCATAAGAATTTTTTGGATAGTGGGTCAAGGGAGGAACAGTACAGTCAAAACAGATGGAAAGTCATGTGCAAAGTTACAGCTATGAAAAAAACAAAAACAATCAATTCATGGACTATTCAGAGAACTTAACTAACCATAGTTAATATGCTTAGACCTGATATTTCACAAGCTAAATCAAACCGCTCCTGTGTAATAATAAATTAATGACAATCTTCTATCTTAGGGAGGAGGAGGGTCATGAGAAGGAATGACTAGAGATATCTCTAGATAAAATTTTAATTTTTCCTCCATTGTGCTTTTGGAGTTTAAGTTACCTATGGGAGGAAGAAATGTTCATACTTCCATTTACAGTCATTCCCTAGTGTTCAGATGTGAAGAAAATGAACATAATGACTTTAACATCTTCATTTCCCCCTTGACTCCAAGTACATTTCTAAAGATCTTCTCGGATCCGCTATAGGCTTCAAGTCCGCCATATTTACTCCTGAAACTCAACATCTGTTAGCCTCTGCGACACCTGTTTCTTAGGGTTTTTTGTGTTTTTTTTTTCCTTACACATGAGCGAGATGATCTGGAACTTCTAAGTGGTTCCTTTAGCCCTGCATATCCTGCTAAGACTTTTTTCCCCAACCAGTCCTAAATTTTTCTTCTTCTACCAGTACAGCCAATTATATAAACAAAGCCAAGTAATGATATATACCACTTACCAAGAAAATCTCTCCATGGGAAAATGAAACTAAATGTTTGCCGGATGTGTTTGGCGAATGTGTGTATTATCTCTTAAAGATCTGCCCCCGGAATGATGAAAGCAGTTCAGGTATCGGAGACAGATGTAGGTTTGAGTTACATCCTTAGAACTATAGTAAGTGAAGCAAATCACTTTACTTCTCTGTGTCTGATTTATAAAATGGATATTTAATTACTTCCTATGGTTGTGCTATCAAAAAACCACTGGGTGAAAACTTGAACTGGTACCCAGCAGGTTATAGGTGTCTAATTAATATTAAGTCCCTTCATTCCCATTAATTAATACATACACCTATATAAAAGTTTACACCTTCATGAACTGAAATACAGAAGAACATCAGTCTTTATAACTGTAGAATTACCTGATGCTGAAAATAACTTAAATAGTTTGGGTTTTTAAAAATTAAAATAGCATTTAAATCATCTTGAAGAAAAGAGGGGGGATGAAGGAGAAATTAAAATAACCTTCCTACCCTTACTTCTGTTGATTTAGTGCTTCATCTTAAGCTTTAACATGCTCATAATTTCTAGTAATATATTATATATTCCGAGCCCAACTTTGTTCTCACTCTTGTTTTTCGCTCTTCTTTCACTCGGCCTTTAACTCATGTTACTTGTTGTATTTTATGTTCACCTGTAAGCTTCCTGAAATCCTTTTTGGAACTCAGTGGGGTATAAATAAAATAAAATACTGTGTGTTGGACACGGCAGCCTCAGAAAGAGAGCCCACGGAAATCAATAATTCTTACCAATGCCTGTAACAGTTCAGTCCCAGCCCTTCATCTGGGGCTTGTTGGGCAACAAAACCTGCAGTTCGCCTTTTCCTGAACCTGGTTTACTAGTTTAGAAAATTAAAATTGCTCATGTTTGTCACATCCTTAGTACGTGCTGAATATCAGTCTGAGAACTTTTACCTGTGTTTTTTTCCCATAATTTATTTCCCCCACAATTCTAAGAGGCAGTTACTATTTATTATCCCCCCAGTACAGATCACCCAGAAATGGGTGACAGAGAAATGAAGTAAAAGTTTCTTCGGGTCACACACATGGTAAGTGGCAAGCTGGGATCCTACCAGAGGCCACCTGACTTCAAAGCCCTTGGCTCAGAAGATTTATAAAAATACTTGGGAAAGACTTTTATAGTTGCTTTCTTTATTTGGTTTTAGTCTCATGGATATTTATAAATCATATGAGAGACTTTTTTTTTTAAATAAATCAGTTTACTGCCCTGGGGGGTGTTATTTCTTGGTCCTTTCCTCGGTGTATTTTTCAAAAATTTCCATCCACACTTTTCATGGCTAGGAGAGAGAGAGAAAATGAGTGAAAATAGCTTGCCCTTTCAAACAGTCAGATCAATTCAACAAAATAGTCATAGAGACATCACTGTATCAGACCCAGTGTGAGATCCTCAGGCTACAGGGTTTTTTGGCTGCGTGGTATCTAGCCCATATTTTATCCAAATAGGAAACAGGGTGTGATAATACTGTGACGAGAGATAGGATGGTCATAATACACGATGCTCTGAGAGCGTGAAGGGTAGGTACCACACCCAAATGGATCATTTACGGAAGGCTCCCCCCAGAAAAATTGCCCCAGTTGAGGTCTTTTGAAAGATGAGATGAGAGAAGAAGTGACAGTGTTCAGGGTATGGTGTGTCAGGCTGCCTGGGACAACCTGACAAAACACCACAGTGTGAGTGGTTTAAGCAACAGACATTTATTTCTCCCAATTCTGGAGGCTGGGAAGTCCAAGATCAAGGTGCCAGACATTGTGGTTTCAGCTGAGAGCTCTTCTCCTTGTAGATAGGTGACTCCTTGTTGTGTCCTCACATGGTGGGTTAGGTAGTGGAAAGAAAGACAGCACCCTCTGGTATCTCTTCTGGTAAAGACACTAATCCTGCCAAAGAAGAGTCCCCCTCTTATGACCTCAGGTAATATTAGGTACCTTCTAAAAGCCCTTTCTCCAAATACAGTCCCCTTGGGAGTTGAAGCTTCAACATATCAATTTGAAAGGCAAGCATTCAGTCCATAACACATAAGTAGGGGGAGGGAGAATAGGGGTTGAGCATGGAAAGTATTTCAGGAAGACAACGTAGAACTGAGAGGTGGTTGCTTCCAAGGATCTGCACATAATTCAGTAGTTAAGGTGTTTGGATATTAGAGAGAGGCAGTGTACCAAAGTAAGCTGGAGTTGAGACTTCATCCAAAGAGCAATTGTATTAAGAAACGATTGAAAGACTTTCACCTCAGAAGGGGCATGATGGAGCTAAATTCTTAAAAGACTCTTGTCGTGGGCACCTGGGTGGCTCAGTTGGTTAAGCATCCAACTCTTGATTTTGGATCAGGTCATGGTCTTGGGGCCATGAGATTGATCCCTGAGTTGAGCTCCAGGCTCAGCCCAGAGTCTGCTTGAGATTCTCTCTCCTCCTCCCCCTCTGCCTCTCCCTGCCCTGCTCACATGCCCTTGCTGTCTCTCTCTCTCTAAGTAAATAAATAAAATCTTTAAAAAAAAAAAATTGAGGGGGGGGGTCTCGTAGTAGGGAGAATAGACTGGAGAGCAGCAAGAGAGAAGGCAGTCATTGAAGGAGATGGTAGTTTTAGTGACAGGACAGAAAGCAGTGACACTTAGAGATGTTTAGGGAGTCAAAACAGCATGACTTGGTGATAAATTGAACACTAGAAGAGGGAGAGAGAGGTGTCAAAGATGGCACCCACGTTACTAGCTGGGGCTTCCCTAGCACTAAGCACTGGAGGAAACGGGAACTACATATAGAACACAAAGAGAATTGTCACTGCATCCCACGCAAGGCAGTGTAAAAAATCTCTCTTGGTTGCTAACCGCCCTAAGCGTGGCTGGAGTCTATGACACCCAGAGCTTTCTGTCACTGAGCCTGCCTTTGATAGCCATGTTTAAGCATAAAAGTTTAAAGCTAGTAACACCTCATTGGTGTTTGTTTATCAGCTTTTACTAATTTCCACATAGGCTTGTGTTCTGATTATCCCTTTTATCTTTGGTTTATTTTCTCAGAGTACATGGGGACTCTAGAGCTAAAAGAAATAGACCTCTGTGACCTTGTCAGTATATATGTAGAAGAAGAAGACGCAGTTAAATATTGTAGTAACAATAATAGTGACTGATGTTACAGAGTATTACCAGGTACCAAGTGCTGGGTTAAGACTTCTATGTTAAATTTAATCCTGGCAACCACTCTCTGAGTAGGTACTGTTATTATCTTATAGGTAAAGACACTGAGATTTTGGATTGAAGTGACTTGCTAGTAAATCACCCAGCTCAGAAGTCAGTCTCAGACACATTGGCTTTTGATGCTCTAACCCTGATTTTAGTATCATTTTGTCTTTCCAGTTTTATCTCTAGGATGATTTAACAATTGAGATAGAATTTTAAACATTTTATGTAATCAAATTGTTAACATTTGTACTGTGATTTAAAATAACTTTCTAGTTATTATAGTAATGGAGTCTTACTGTGAGAAAGTTGAGAAAGAAGAAAGAAAATAAAAATAATCCATAATCCTACCACCTGGAGATAACTATTATTATAGTTTTGATATATTTCACACTAGGATTTTTCAGTACATATTTTTTTTAGTTCAGATCAGTATTTATACATCTTAACCATGCTTTTTTCATTTAAATTATAAATATAACCCTGTCTCCATGCTATTAAATATGATTTACAAATGTTCTTTTCAATGGCTAAAAATATTTATTGTATGGACATATTATAATTGATGTAACCATTCATGCATTTTGAACATTTAGTTTTTTTCTCATTTTCCTACTACTATAAATAACATATGTGGTATTTCAAGTTATTTCTTATAAATATATTACCAGAAGTGTAATTATTGCTTCAAAAGGATAGTCTCATTTGTATGGCTCATGTTACTTTTGAAAAACAGTGGAACAGTAGATACTCTCATCAACAGGATATGAGAATTCCTGCTTCCTCACACCCTCACCAGTACCGTGTATTATCACTTTTAAAGCTTTATTAATAATTTTAATCTTTTTAATAATTTTTATTTTTATTTTTTGGCTACAAACAGTTAACACTGTTCTATACCTCTGAAGTTATTTTTATCTTTGAAAGAAATTATTTTTCTTTTCCTGTCCCTTACCCATTCACCTATTTCTTCATTTCATAAACATTTATTGAGCAACTATTACACACTAGTCCCTATTTGAAATCTTAAAATAATGGCAGTAAAGCAGAAAGGCAAGGTCTCTGATCTCATGGTGCTGTCAGACTAGGGAAAGACATATAGTAAATGGGCTAAAACATTTCTTTTCTTAAATCTGATCAGAAAGGACTATGCAAACCACTTATTTAAAAGAGGTAGTGTGGTAAAACAATAGAGCATAGTTCTTAAAAGTTTTGGTCTCAGGAACCCTTTACAATTTTTTTAATTACCGAGGGCCCCAATATGGGTTGTATCTATCAACATTTAGTGTATTAGAAATAAAAACCAAAAAATTCTTAATGCACAAGAACACTTACGCACCCATTTCATTAATAGCCACCAGAGAGATGTAATCACCTACCAAGTAGCCTCTGGAAAACTCCACCGTGCATTCATATGGAAAGGAGGATAAAAACACAGATAATGACAGTATTGTTATGAAAACAGCCTGACCTCATAGATCCCTTGCAAAGATCTCAAGGACTTTTGGAATCCCTAGACCGTACTTCAAGAACCACTCTGATGGAAAAGGACTTGATACTCTGCACTGGGAGGTTAGAGGAGGTCTCTCTGAAGATATGATATTTAGCTCAGGAAGCAACTGATGAGAAAGAACAGGAGTCAAAGGGAGGAGCATTCAGTTTGTGAGAATTCATCATTGGGTATATATATATGTGCGTAATATATATGACTCGATGAAGCGTAGCATATATATACACATGTATATACATATAGACACACACTTTTACAAATATACTATGCTGCAATGAGAATGTTTTTCAGCAAGATTTAAAAGGACAGATACTATAAAGTTTAATTAAAAGATAGGGAAAAGCATACATGCCAAGAGTCGCTCTACTAGACTCAGCATTTTTATTAATACTAAATACATTCAAGCCAAACATACGAAGATTTCAGATCAGGTGCCTTGTCACTGGAAAAATAAAAATAGACTTGCTCTAAACCCTGAGAGTCCCTATCTTTGGAAGATAAGGTCTTCCTGAGACTCAAGTTCTATATTGACTCTTTCGTTGTTTTGAGTAGGGCAAAAATAAATATTCACAAATTTGGGTCCAGAAACATAATTTCTACCCCTGAATTTAGGGCACCAGATGGTCAAACAACAGCTTCGTATTTATTTGCAGCCTCTCATCAAAAAATTGATGCCCAACAATTGAATGAACTACTTTTCTTTATTCTTTTAAAAAATCTAAATTTATTTTTACATTACCAAATTAAAATAGTGTCAATATAATTTTGTAATACATTAAAAAATATAAAATCTAAAACCCTAATAAATTAACTTTTTTCTTATTTCCTTTTTTTTAAAATCAGCATGATTTTTACCTGATACAATTAAATCTCACAATATTGTATCCTGCTTTTTATTTTACTTATAATTTACTTATTCACTTATTTAATTATACTTATGATTCATGTTCTGCCCTTGTAATAGAATATAAATGTTACAAAAACAGGACAGGGGAGTGATGCTTATTTTGTTCATTGATATTTTTCAAGTGCTTAAAACAATACTTGATATATTATAGGTGCTCAATAAATTCTTTTGTTGATTTAATGTTGAACATAGCATATTTATCTTTTCATACTGTTATAGTCTCCTAACTATTCCTTCAGGTAAACTCTATTCTTCACTCTTGAGGAGAGTAATCCAGAATAAAAGCTTCCTACTCAATGTTCTGTATTTCACATTTCAAGATACTAGCTTATCATTAATACTCTTCAGTTCATAATTGGTTGCAAACTCAAATGCCTATGTAAGTTTAGGCAGCTAAATAATTTAGCATGCAGGATCTAAAAGAAGGTTGCAGTAAGGAGTGGTGGGGTCTGTGGAAAATTGAGAGCACATCTCCTCCCATACCTAGAGGGGGCCCCATGCATTCTACTCTAGCCAATGATAGGCATGCAAGAATTAGAACCCAGTGCTATGAGGTCATCTGATTTTTTAAGATTTTATTTATTTATTTGACATAGAGAGCACAAGCAGGCGGAGTAGCAGGCAGAGGGAGAGGGAGAAGCAGGCTCCCCACTGAGCAGGGAGCCCAATGTGGGACTTGATCCCAGCATCTTGGGACCGTGACCTGAGCCGAAGGTAGTCACTTAACCAACTGAGCTACCTAGGTGCCTAGGTCATCTGATTTTTGATGAAAAGGCAGAAACTGGAAATTTTATCTCTATGCTGCTGATTTTCAATGTTGCCAAGTAAATCAAACTTTTTTTTAAAGATTTTATTTATTTATTTGACAGAGAGAGACACAGCAAGAGAAGGAACACAAGCGGGGGGAGCGGGAGAGGGAGAAGCAGACTTCCGGCCTACCAGGGAGTCTGATACAGGACCCCATCCCAGGAGTCTGGGATCATGACCTGAGTCGAAGGCAGATGCTTAATGACTGAGACACCCAGGCACCCTAAATCAAACTTTTATAAAGCACTGTGAAGGCCTACCCACATGGCCAAACAAAATGAATCTAAGGACACAAGAATATGCCACTTCATACACAGTATAAAAGCTCTTATTAAAGACAGACAAAGACAGAAAATAAACAAGTGTTGGCAAGAATGTGGAGAAATTGGAACCCTTGGTCTTGCTGGCGGGAAGGTAAAATGGCGCACTCTGGAAAATGGTGTGGATGGAGATGGACATGGCTATGATTACGTGACAATGTGCCTGGAATGAATACCACTGAACACTTACAAATGGCTACAGTGGTAGGTTTTACGGTGTGCACATTTTGCCAGGTTGTGGTTTTTTTTTTTTTTTAATGAATCCATGGGAATCCACTTCCAATTTGAGACCTCCAGTCTAGCGCCTTCTGTAGACTGTGCGTCAGCAAACTGGCTCTTGCAGTCACATGTGCAGGCGCTTGCGCCAATGCGCCTGCAAGGCTTTGATCTTCTGTGGTCAGGCGATTCCCTGTATAGAATGGGCTGCTCCAGAAGCACAGGGATCAGTAGAGATAAAACCAACACTAGACCGAGTTGTTACAGAAAAAAGTAAGTGCTGACTCAGACTGGGCTTTTTACCATACACTTAAGTGCCTTTACATTCTATTATTCTATGAACATCCTTGATCGCATACAGTGTTTTAGAATAATTTGCCTTCCAAATTCTGTGTCTGTGACTATCAGTGATTCTATGTGAAGCCCTAGGAAAGACGCCTAACTTCACGATGGTTTTCTGTCATCATCAAAATAAAGACAACAACAACAACAAAAAAAAGCCAAAAACAAAAAAAATAATAAAATAAAATAAAGACAACAGTACTCACAAACAAAAATAGCTAGAATGTGCTTTAAGATCCTTCAGCTAATATTGCATAAGTAGAAAAAAATTATTACTGTGACTAATACCTACTGTTCTTCACATGACTAAATCATACTTAACACCATTACATGCTACAAAAACTGGTCAATAGGGTATAAGCTGAAAAGAAAAACTCATGAAGTAAGCAATAAAAAAATGAATATATTTTTTTTAATTACATGGAAGATACATTGTATCAAACTCATTTAAAATTCTGGTTTTGTTTTTCCCATGCTCCAACTGGATATTCTGAATTTAGTATTCCCATAAGCAGGGCCACCATTTGGCAAGAAGAGACAAATGAAAATTGGTTTAAAGCAATCATATATAAAAATTGCCAATTCTGAGTCCAGTTGATTTTTTTTTTTAAAGAAAAAGTAAAAGAAGAAAATCTAATAGATTACAACCACTTGGAACAAGTTCCAAAAGGGTATCTGAAATCTTATCTCCTTTTTCTTTCCTGTTTGCTTGCCCTCACTAGCCTCAGAAAATCCTCATTTTAGCTGGCAGCAAGAAATGCTACATAGCCCTAACAAATCAAATACTTTTTATTGGAGATGGTCTCTGGAGGAAAATGGAGCTACCTGAAAGATTAGATGAAATTTAATTTTTAATCCAGAAATGTATTCTTAATTGGAGTCCTTTACATAGCAGATACCATTTTTTATTATTAATGTGAGTATTGAGGGACCCCAAAGCATGTCATCTCCTTGCCAAGCTCCTTTAACAAGGTGGTACAAAGGGAAGTCTGCCTCCTTTTCCACAGCTGGCCCACAGGGCATTTGCTGAGTTAAAAGAGATGAGAAAGATATAACTTTCTATATTCTGTGGTGGCAGAGGTAATACAGAGAGGCACCACAGAAAAGCATAAATTATCTGGGGTTTTTTCTTCTTAATCTATGACTGGTTTAAATAGTTTAATATGTAAATGAAAGTGGAGTATTTGTTTTCAGACATATTGGTATTCCTTTGTTTCGTGGATTTAGAGTCTTCTAAAATAAGGAAAGATGACCAATTCTAAGACTGAAAACACAAGTATTATAAATCAGGTTTATGGTTCGTTTATTTAGGGAGAAATTAGAAAAGCATCCAAAACAGAATTAAGTTTGTAAAAAAAATTTTAATTTTTTTTAAGTAATGTCTACACCCAACCTGGGGCTCGAACTCAGAACCCCAAGATCAGGAGTCTCATGCTCCACCACCTGAGCCAGCTAGGTGCCCTGTTTGTTAAAATTTTTAATTGAGGTAGGAAGAGTAAACGTCTTCATGGGTAGAATCAGTAATGTGATTCTGAACCAAACTGAACATTTCATTCAATTTGTTAACGTGTTCTCAAAGAGAAAAAAAAAAGTGGGGGTGGGGGGCAGGAGGCGCCTGGATGGCTCAGTTGGTTAAGAGTCTGCCTTTGGCTCAGGTCATGATCCCAGGGTCCTGGGATAGAGCCCTGCATCAGGCTCCTTGCTCAGCAGGGAGCCTGCTTCTCCCTCTGCCTTTCCCACTGCTTGTGCTCCCTCTCTCTCTCAAATGGATAAATAAAATCTTAAAAAGAAAAAAAAAGTTAGCAAATGTACTGCCCTCTCTCCCTTGCTTGTCCCAAACTTTGAACAGTATTAGGTTGAATCTTACATATGACTGTTTTTTAAGTCAGACAAACTTGAAACTAGCAGTTTCATATGGTTCAAACTTCACATTGGTTTCTTTCAAATCATGAAATTTTAGAATATCTGAGCTCAGATACTGCCCACATTGTATGCAGATGACCGGGTGTCCCCTTTGTGTAAAGACCATGTCAACTGGAACATTTTAGGCTCCGGGCTTTGTGAAGAGCCACCTGTGCTCTTGAAACTATGCATGTAGAGATGTTATTTCCTGTGAAAAGCAGGTACCATTGTCTTGCACTCATGCAATGAGTAACACAGGGATAAGTGAAAAGTCCAGTGAACTATCAAGATACAAAATAATCTTCCACGTGTCTTTTGAAAACATTCTGGCTTGTTGTGTGGCAGGCTAGAAGGAACAGCCCCACCAGGGCTCAGCCTTGCCCTCTCTCATTTATGTCCCAGTGAATCTTGGAGAGTGTGCTTTCGCTCATAGCACATTAAAGGGAAGGATCAAGCCCTTGGTATTACTGTGAAATGTAATTTGCACACCACTTTATATGTTAGTAGCAGGCAGTAGTGTGAATTGAGCCTTCTATGAGCAACACTATCAATGAGATTCCAGGCCCTCACACATGGACGTTTTCAGTTGTTAGTGATTTATTTTACTGATCCTTTCAATTTGTCAACCATTTGAGAATAGACTCTCAGTCTTCAGGATTCTAATACCAGTCACATTGCTAAAATTAGAACTCCTAAATATTTGTTGAGTGCCTTTAATCTCTATGACTCTAGGAAATAAAAAGAATCCAAGAGTGTTGGGAGGGAGAATAGAGACCTCTTTACTGTTTAGATAGTCTCCCTCTAATCATTTATGGTTCCTGCTTGGACAAACCAGAATAGCTTAGTCACTTACTTATTCCTCCTCTAATTCTGCCACTTGAGTGAAAATCCAAGTCACTCTTAATTTGTCTTATTTTAGCAACATATAATCTGGCTAATTTGTTCCTTGAGAATTAAGTTCCAAGTCAAACATCTCCCTTTAAGCCGAGGTCCATGTTATGTCCAAATATCCAGACAAGTTGGGGGAGGAGGAGGAAATCTACCAAATATCTGGATGATTGATGTCAGAGAGCACAGTATCTAAGCAGGTGGAAACACTGCACCCTCATCTGCGTGCTAATGGACCATTTATTTGCAATTCATTTTCCTTGGGAAAAAAAGTCCTGTGTCAGTCTTTCTAAATTTTGAGTGCATATGCATGTCTGTTGATATTTAAAGAGAAGAGCCGCACACATACAGGTATTCACATCCCTGAGCTGCATAATTGGTTTCTGTTTCAAAATAGAAAGGTACCAACCAAATGATTCACATGAGGTATTTCCAAACACTCACTTGATAAAGTGATTAATACTGTAAATAATCTATTCAAGGCTTTTCATAAAGCGGTGGATTTTGCTAAACATTAAGTGACAAAAAGAATCCAAAAGTTCAAATTGCAGAAAATTCAGAATTGCGTTATTCCAGGGGCAAACGTACCCACGTAGTCAGCCCAAGTTGTAGGGGTCCGGCTACAGGAATCAACAATGTTCTGGTTCCAGTTATAGTTTTGTGCCACTTCCAGCTTAAATATCAGTAGAACAATGGGGCTCTGGTGGCTGCCTGGGACTTCCAGGACTCAAGCATCATTCCAAGAAACTCGTCATTGGCTGGTGCCCAATTCATCTGTATGATTGCAGAGATTGATTGCACAAGAAAAACACCAGAGTTATGAGGCTCTTCTTTTTTCTGTCATTTACTAAGGTTGAGTTGCCTACTTTGTCTATCCCAAGTTGAGAATGGAAGCTGGGCAGAGAATGAAAGCCAATCAGCAATGGTATAATATCCTAATTCACATGATCATAGCATTTTTACTCTTATTATTATTCTCAATATTGTTTTGACAGCTTCTAAGGTCTTTGGGCATCCAACTTGTGGTCATAAGTGTATTCTGACCTTCATGTCAGTATTTGCAAGCCAACAACCATTGAACACCCAGGATTAGAAAAAGAGCTAACATATTTGATTGCTTGTATGGGTTACTTGAACCCTGTAGTAAATTTGTTATTCCTATTTTTAAAATGAGAAAACTAAACCGATCAAGTTCAGTATATCAGTTTCTTAGGACCGTTGTACCGAAGTTTCACACACGTGCTGGCTTAAACAGTTCTGGGGGCTGGAAGTCTGTCAGCAAGGCCATGCTTTTCTGAAACCTGTAGTGCAATGCTTCCTCTTCTCCCCCTGGCTCTAGGCAACCTCATCTTGCAGCTACATCACGCTGATCCTGCACCTTTCCATCCAACATTTTCACATAGCATTCTCCCTGTATGTGTCTGTGTTTGCACATGGCTGTCTTTTTTATTTTTTTTTAATTGAGGTATAAGTGACACAACACTATATTAGTTTCAGGTACAGAACGTAATGATTCGATATTTGGGTTTTTTTTTTTAAAGATTTTATTTATTTATTTTATTTGAGAGAGTGAGAGAGAGCATGAGGGAGAAAAGGTCAGAGGGAGAAGCAGACTCCTCATGGAGCTGGGAGCCTGATGTGGGACTCGGTCCCACGACCCCGGGATCATGACCCGAGCCAAAGGCAGTCACCCAACCAACTGAGCCACCCAGGTGCCCCATGATTTGATATTTGTATATATTGCAAAATGATCCCAAGTCTAGTTACCGTCTGTTACCATACAGTTACAGGGATGAGTGACTTCTAAGATTTACCTTTTTTTTTTTTTTTTTACCATTTACCATTACCATTTACCATTCTAAGATTTTACCATTTACCTAAGTCTTAGCCATTTTCAAATAGGCAATACGGGATTATTAATTCTGGTCACTATGTTGTATGTCACATCCCCATAACTTGTTTATTTTACAACTGAAAGTGTGTGCCTTCAACCTCCTTCACCAATTTCACCCATACTCTACCCCCTCCCTCTGGCAACCACCAATCCGTTCTCCGTGTCCTTGAGTTTGGGGTTGATTTGTTTCATTCGATATGTAAGATCCTACATTCTTTGTCTTTCTCTGTCTGATTTATTTCACTTAGGATAATGCCCTCAAGGTCCAACCATGTTATCAAAGTAGTAAGATTTCCATTTTTATGGCTGAATAGATTCCATTCTGTAGATACATCTTTTTTTTTTTGTCCATTAATCCATTAATGGATACCTAGGTGGTTTCCAAATCTTGACTATTATAAAATAATGCTATAATTAACATGAGGGTGTATCTGTCTTTTAAATTAATATTTTCTTCAGATAAATACCCAGAAATGGAATTACTGGACCATGTGGCAGTTCTATTTTTAATCTTTGTTTTCAGTAGGCACTGCACCAATTTAGTCTCCCCAACAGTGCACAAGGGTTCCTTTCCCTTCTCTCCACATCCTTGCCAACACTTGTTATATCTTTTTGATTATAGCCATTCTATAACAAGTGTGAGGTGATATCTCATTATGGTTTTGATTTGCATTTCCCTGATAATTAGGGATGTTGAGCATCTTTTTATGTACTTGTCGGCCATTTTTATGTGTTTTTGAGGGGAAAAATGTCTGCCCATCTTTAAATTGGATTGTTGTTTTGATATTGAGTTGTGTGAGTTCTTTATATATTTTAGATGCTAATGTATTATTAGATACATGATTTGCAAATATTTCCTCCCATTTAGGAGGTTGCATTTTCATTTTGTTGGTGATTTCTTTTGCTGTGCAGAAGCTTTTTAGTTTAACATAGTCCCCCTTGTTTATTTTTGCTCTTGTTGTATTTGCTTTTGGAGTCAGATTTTAAGAAATCATCACCAAGACCAACATCAAGAAGCTTACCAGTACCCCTGAAACTAGTAATATGCTATATGTTAACTAAATTGAATTTAAATAAAGTTTAAAATTTTTGAAAAGAAGCTTACCACTTATATTTTCTTCTAGGATTTTTATGGTTCAGATCTTACATTCAAATATTTAGTTCATTTTAAGTTAATTTTTGTGCAAGATAGTAGTCTAGTTTCATTCTTTTGTGTGTGGCTGTCCAGTTTTCCCAGCACCACTTACTGAAGAGACTCTTTCCCCATTGTATGTTCTTGTCTCCTTTGTCATAAATTAATTGAGGTATTTGATTAATTGAGCATATATATGTGGGGTCATTTCTGGGTTCTTTGTTCTGTTTCATTAGTCTGTGTGTCTGTTTTTATGCCAATACCATATTGTTTTGATTACTTAGTTTTGTTACATAGTTTGAAATCAGGAAGTATGATGCCTCCAGCATCATTTTTCAAGTGTTCTCCCTTTTCCTATTGAGCTGTCTTCCTCTGTACCACAATATAGCCTCCTTCTGATGCTCTAATTGATGATTTTCTTTTTTATCAGTATTAAAATAATAACTGTGACACATTTTTATCCTTTCTGCAGCTTCTCAAATTCCACTAATGAAATGTGTGGATATTTTGCTTCAATTATGAACTCCCATACAGCTAGTGATCTTTCTTACCTACATGTATCATTGATGCTGTTGTAAATGCATTGATACTATACATTTTCCTCTTTTCTTCTGTGCATTAGAATATGCTCCAAGCATACTCTATCCTTGTGGTCACTGCCATTGAAGGAAGAGAACTCTAATTTGGCCACACAACCACCTTAGACAAATTCTACTTATCTAAATGTCTTAGTCTACCAATTCTCATCAGTTTATATGTAATGAAATATAAAAACTAGACATACATTTGTGTTATATTACTTTTGCTGGTTTTTTGATCACTAGTTAATTCAAGCTGAACAAACCAAAATCTCATTATATAATCCGTCCCTTTTATCAACGTAATTAATCAGTTGAATATTTTAAACTATATTTAGTTTGAACATTTTCTTTTTAAGTACTGCAAATATCTGACAAGATAAACTTAAACCTTAATGAACAAAGGGGTGCCTAGCTGGCTCAGTCAGTGGAGTGTATGATTCTCGATCTCAGGATTATAGGCTAGAGCCCCACGTTGGATATAGAGATTACTTAAAAATAAAATCTTAAAAAAAAAAAACAATGAGCAAATACTCCTCTTTTAAATATAATAAGTTAACATTACAAATAAAAATTTCAAGTTATCTCAAGCATTCTGATACTATTATAGCTTAATAAAATTTTCTCACACCTTTCTGCTTCAAATGGATAAGGATTTTAAAATATTTTCAAATTATAACCAGATTCTTTTGAGTTTATTTTTTTAAAGATTTTTTTTATTAATTTGAGAGAGAGCATGAGTAGGGGGGAAGGGCAGAGGAAGAGGAAGAAACAGACTCCTCACTGAGCAGGGATCATGACACAGGGCTTGATCCCAGGAACCCAGGATCATGACCTAAACCAAAGGCAGTCGCTCAACCGACTGAGCCACCCAGGCGCCACTCTTTTGACTTTAATACAATGGTGTCACACTATATTCTTTTTGTAGTTATTTCTTTATGTTCTCTGTATGAAATGTCATTTAATTAGTGGAACAGATTTGCCATAGAACTTGGAACCAAGATATGGTTACTCATCAGTGAGACATTCAAGACTGAGACATGGGATCAAGGATTGTGTTAGTCTAGAATGCTTTTATCTGAATCACAGAAATACAGTGAACTGTTTTTAAAGGGCATTGTGTCAGCAGAAGACTCCAAGTCTGTACCATACAGCTGGAATTTAGTTTAATAAACTATACCTCTTGAGTTTTTATACCTTTCATAATTCATTCATAATCTCTTTTAATTTTAGCACCTGACATCTTTTAATAGAATATTATACTTCCCTTCAGTTTGCAGATAATTTCTTATAGCCTTTGTTTGGATTCTGCAAATTTCTTTACTGCCTGATTGAAGTCTGTATTCTGATCTTGCTATTTTTGTCTTATATAGCTCTTGGCCACAACTGTATATCCTTTTTATTTTTAACATCTTTATTGAGACATAATTTATATACCACGTAATTCACACATTAAAGTGAACAATTCAGTAATTTTTACTATATTCATAGATATGTGCAGCCAACACCAGCATGATTCTAGAATATTTTCATTACCTCAAAAAGAAAACCTGTACCTTTTAGCTATCTCCCCCACCACTCTACATCTCCATACCCCAGTCCCTTCCTAGTTCTAAGCAACTACCAATCTACTTTGTCTCTCTATTGGTTTCCCCATTCTGGACTTTCATATGAATGAAATCATATAATGTATCATCTTTTCTAATTGGCTTGGTTGATAGGAATGCAACATTACCAGCCAGGAGCAGACCATGAAAAACAGTTTGCTGTCAGAGATACCTAGACTTCATTTAGAGTAGAAAACAAAATGATGGTTGTTTTTCCAGCTAAAGGTGGTGGTGTAGAATGGAAACGGACAGAGAAAAACCCAGTTTCACTGGACCACGTTTGCAGCCCTAGTTGGGGTGAGTGGTAAACCAGCCAGAAAACTTAACAGGGAGATTCTAGAGAGAGCAATAAGTAGTCTGAGTTCAGCTCCTCATACATCCCTGGTTCACTGGGATACTGTTCATGCCTAAAGCAACTTGAGAGAGGTTAGCAAAAAGTATAAGCAAAGGGGGAGCTGAGAAATGTCTGCAAATTTGAAAGTATTCCTCAGTCCACACAAAGATAACTTCAATACAGACTGGACTCTCTATAGGCTAGAGATACTTGAGAGTAACTCCACCCAGATTAGTATCTGACCCCTAAATTATGTAGACACAGTGGAGACTTCTAGGAAGTTAGATTAAAAAAAAATAAAAACACTAAAAAGACATAAGCAGATGAACAGTATGGGATACACACATTCTGAAGTTTAAGTTCTGGCACATTATTAAATATAACTAACAACCCCCCAGAGAAAGAAAAAACTCAAGAGAAAGAAAAAACTCAAGAGTAGCTACAATATGTTATCTAAAAAGTCCACTTTTCAACTAAAAATTGCTAAACATGAAAAGAAAAAGGAAGAGGTAACTTATACACAGGGGATCTGGGGTGGAGAGAATAGAAACTGACCCTGAGTGGGCCCAGATTCTGGAATTACCAGACATATACTATATACTTCAGTGCAGATATTATACATACATTTAAAAAATTAAAAGAAAATATGGCAATGAACCAATGAATGGGGAATCTCAATAAGTAGAAACTAAGAAAAGAACTAAATACTCTCTACAACAAGACACATACTGCAGGATCTGGTAGTGCAGTCACAGCCCAGTAAGAAAAAAACAAAACAAAAAAAAAAAAAAACAAAGGAAGAGGAAAAAGTGATGGAATCTGTGAATTAGATCATGTCACTATCCTGCTTAAAGTCCTTCAGCACCTTCCACTTGCCCTTGGACAAAAGAAAAAATCCCCCCTAAAAAAATCAAAAAAAGAACCATATAAAAACTCAAGGGTTGCAAAATACAATAACTGAAATTTTAAAATGCACTCAATAAGTTCAATAGCAGATTTGAGATGGTAGAAGAAAGAATAAGTGACCTTCAAGATAAATCAATAGGAATCATCCAGCCTAAAGAAGTAAGAAAAAATAAACAGAGTCTCAGGGATCTTTGGGACAATATCAAGCATTCCAACATACATATAACAAGAGTCAGGAAAAAAGAAGAGATTGAAAAAAGGGCTGAAAATATATTTGAAGAAATAATAGCTGAGAATTCCCCATTTGGCTGAAACACATTAGCTTACAGATCATAGAAGCCAAATGAGTCTCAAGAAGGATAAACACAAGAAACCTAAACACAGGTATATCATGTCACACTGCTGAAAGACAAAATGTTGAAAATAGCAAGGGGAAAATGATGCATCACATACTGAAAACAATACAACTAACAGGTGACTTATCAAAAACAATGGAAATCAGAAGACAGCTGCATAGCATATTCAAAGTGCTGAAAGAAAACCGTGTCAACCAATAATTCTCTATCAAGTGAAATTACCTACAAACAAAAATCTAAGAGAATTTATTGACAATTGATGTTTTCTACAAGAAACACTAATGGAAGACCTTCAGGCTGAAGGGAAATGAGGCCAGATGGTAACTAAGGAGAGCATCAGAAATAGTTAATATGAGGATTAATAGATTTTTTAAGTTTTTCTTTTAATTCCGGTTAACATAGAGTGCTATATTAATTTCAGGTATACAATGTAGTAATTCATGGATCAATATATTTTTTAAAAAGCTGTATGTGTACATATTCTTCTTATCTTAGTATTTTTTAAAACCATAAAATTATATAAAGTAATAACTATTAGACTGTATTCTTCGGCTTATGGCATGTGCACGTGTAATATATATAACAATAATAGCACAAAAGTGAGAAAAGTTAATGGAACTATATTGAAATAAATTTGCTCTATTTACAGAAAGTAAGTATATTTATTAAGTATATTTATTGGAACGAACCTAAAATAGGTTGTGATAAGATAAAAGCACATATGTTAATGCATAAAATAGCCACACACACACACAATTCAAAAATTATAGCTAAAAAATTCACAAAGGAAGTAAAATGGCCTAATTAAAAATATTTTGTTAATATAAGAAAGGCAGTCGAGAAGGAACAGAAGAATAAAAGGTATGCTATGTAAAGAAAACAATAGGGAAATTGCAGGTATAAATTCAGTAATATCAAATAATTAGATTAAATTTGAATGGGCTCACCACTAATCAAGAATTGATTGTCAGATTGGATTAAAAAGAGAAATCCAACTATATGCTATTTACAAGAGACATACTTTAGTAGATTTAAAGATATAAATAGGGAAATGCAAATCAAAATCACAATGAGAAACCACCACACAGCTGTTAGAATGGTTAGTATCAAAAAGACAAGAAATAACAAGTGTTGGTGAAAATATGGAGAAAAAGGGAACCCTTGTGCACTGTTGGCGAGAGTGTAAATTGATGCAACTGCTATGAAAAACAGTATGGAGGTTCTTCAAAGCATTGAAAATAGAACCACCATATGACCCAACAATTCTATTTCTGGGTATTTATCTGAAGAAAATGAAGACATTAATTCAAAATATATGCATCCCCATGTTCATTGCAGCATTATTTAAAATGTCTAAGACATGAAAGAAACCTAAGTGTCTACCAAAGGATGTATGAATAAAAAAGATGTGATATATATAAAATGTATAATGGATTACTATTCAGCCATAAAAAAGAAGGAAATCTTGCAACTTGTGACAACATGATTGGATCTCGAGGACATAATGCTGAGTGAAATAAGTCACGGAAAGACAAATACCATATGATCTCACTTATGTGTGGAATCTAAAACAAAACAAAACAAACAAAAAGACCAAGCTCATAGATACAGAGAGCTTATTTGCGGCTGCCAGAGATAGAGGGTAGGGGGTGGGCCAAATGGGTGAAGGTACAAACTTCCAGTTAAAAAAGTCATGGGATGTAATATACAGCATTGTGGCTATACTTTAAAATACTATATTCCACATCTGGAAGTCGCTAAGAGAATCTTAAAAGTTTTCATCATAAGGAAAAAAATGTGTAACCATGTATGGTGTTGAGGTTAGCTAGGCCTATTGTGGTGATCTGTTGCCAATATACAGAAATACCAAATCATTATATTGAAATGAAAATAATGTTATAGGTCAATTATATCTCAAAAAAACTTGTAAATGCAAATAGGTTAAAAGTAAAAGGATGAAAAAAAGTTATAGCATGTAAATAGTAACCATAAAAGCAGAAGTAACTATAATGTCATAAAAACAGACTTTAGGACAAGGAATATGACTAGAGACAAGGAGGGGCATTTCACAATTGTAATGAATATCTCGGAGAGATAGAAAAATTATAAATATCTGTGTACCTAAAAAAGCCTTGAAATATGTAAAGCAAAAACTTAGAGAATTAAAAGGAGAAATAGATAATTCAGTGACTGTAACTGAAGATTTCATTGCTCATCTCCAGTTGAGAGAACAACTACAAGTAAAATCAGCAAGGATGTAAAAGTCTTAAACATCCCTCTCAGACTACTGGACCATACTGATAAGTATAGGACACACCATGCAACAATAACATACACTTTCTTTTCAAGCTCACGTGGAACATTCTCTGGCATAGACCATGTGCTATGCTGAAAAAAAAAAGATAACTTTAAAGCAACTGAGATCATACAAAGTATGTTCTCCAACCACAATGAAATTTAGTTAGAAAGCAGCAACAGAAATCCCCAAATAATTGAAAATTAAACAATCTATTTCTAAATAATTCATGGATCATAGAAGAAATCACAAGGAAAAATAGGAAATACCTTAAGCTAGTTGAAAATCAAAACAAAAAATATCAAAATTTATGGGACACGGTATTGGTAGGGCTAATGGCCCCGACGAATAGTCAGAGATCTGAACAAGTTCAGTTGGAAAAATAGTTACAGGAAGGATGGGCACAATGTAAGAATATTTGTGTCACAGGCGATTATAGCTGTAAGGAGCATAATCACTAGTCAAATCATCAGGTAAATACAGTGACTCACCCTACGATGCCAGCTTCTTATCCTAGCCATCCTTTTTTTATGAAGGGGAGTTTATAAACAAATTGACCAGGTTGCATCAATGAAGTCATCACAGGCTCATGCTTATGTATTCTTCACCCCCCCTTCCCAGTTAGTCATTTGTCTTTATTTATGGTGTCTGTTGACATGCGTAAGATATGTAAGATTCTGTGTTGCCAAATCATTAGTATTTTCCTTTGGGGTTTCTTCCTTTGCATTTATGTATACATAGACTTCTCCACCCTCAAGGTCATAAAATAGTCAAATATTCACTTAATTTTCCTTTAAGTTTTATTATGCCTTCATCAAAATATTACTTTTTGCTTGACTTAAATATTGTGTTCTATGGTACTATTGGATAAAGCACAGTTTATTGTTACATGGACTGAAATAAAAATCCATTCTTACTAGCCTTCAACAATTATGCATATTTTTAAACCTCAAAATAGAACAATTTATCATGCCTTCTATTGTCAAAATCATAAATAGCTTGTAATTTACCACCATACATTGGACCACAATTTTTCTGCATTGCTCTTCACCTTTTCTTCATATATTTATTGTATGCCAGATTAACCTAGAAATAATGTTTGTCCTGGATTTAATCTTTACTCCTTATTATTGCCATTTTAGGTGAGTACAAATAATTTGCCAGGCTGAGGATTTAGTCTACAACCCACATATGCTTGGGAACACTGTTCCTAAGTAAATTTTGTGACCATATTTCCACATTCACTAGAAATAAGCAAAATGAAAATGATGAGTAAAATATTCACATTTCTTCTGCCTACAGCTCTGTTCCTACAGTTTTTTTAAAAAAAAATTATCATCCGAGACAGTAATCTGAGAATTGCACTCTTTTCTGAGAACAGTGTTTCCCCTCATTTTCTTTCTGGAAGCTTCCAAAATATTAACTAGTACTTCTTACATCTCAGGAAAAAGCAAAAAGCTTCCATAGGCACTTTGATTCCTTTGGAATGTCTTAACAGCTTGGAATTTATACTGATGCAATTTCACACCCAGGCACTATTCAGTATCTTTCCTTCTTAAAAATTGTGTGTGTGGTGGGGGAGGGGAATGAAGGTAAAATGAAAATATACTTTTTTTAATCACTTGAGAGTACACTCAAGAGACTAAGAAAACAGAAAATAGCTCCCAAAGTGCCACTTAATTGTCATGCAAATGGTCATTTTCAGAAAGAAACTATGACTATATTATTTACAATATATGATAAGTATATACTGTATAGTCTACCACATAGGATAGTGATAATTATGAAACTGCTGGACTTTTCTTTGCCAGATCCAAGAGATAAGTATATGTAGCTAACATGCTTTTATTCTTTGAAAAAAAGTTAGCCTTATGGAAGAATGAAATAATGGCAGAAACATGCATAAATATTGCCAGAATGCATGTTTTCATTTGCATAAGCTTTCCTCTTATTTGGTTTTCAGAGAAGAAAAAATTTCCTTATTGTTTTGGAAAACGGCAATCATCAAAATCCCCCTCCTCCTCACTGACCATAGACTTGCCTTTCTTGTAATGCCTCTAGCAATAAAATATCGTGTTTAAGATACTTTTGTAGCCAACAAGAAAGTGTAGTAGTGTCAGTACCACCACTGACACAGTGGGAGAAGAGAAAATGGTATAAATTTTGTTTTCTCAGGTCATATACAGTCAGGCTCAAATCACCTGATTTATGATAGAACAATTATCACTGATTATACAACCCTTCTTTTCTTCCATTTTCTTTATGTTCTTCCAAACCAATTTTTTAAAGATTATTTATTTATTTATTTATTTATTTATTTATTTATTTATTTATTTATTTATATTTGAGAGAGAGAGAGAGCATAAGTGGGGCGAGGGAGCCCAATGCATGGCTCAACATGGGGCTGGATCCCAGGACTCCAATATCATGACCTGAGTCAAAGACGCTTAGCCGACTGAGCCACCCAGGTGCCCCTCTTCCAAATCAATATTTTTTAAGATGTTATTTATTTTTTGAGAGAGAGAGCACACCAGTAGGGGGAGGGGGCCATGGGGCTCGATCCCAGGACCCTGTGATGACCTAAGCCGAAGGCAGACTCAACCCACGGAGCCACCCAGGCGCTCCCCAAACCAATTTTTAAGAGACAATACCTAATTTCTAACTTTCATCAACTACAAATAGTGTTCATTTTAAATGTATAGTGGATAAAGCAAGAACATAATTAGACCATTGCTTGAAAATATTTGGTTATTCCCAAGTTCAAACTGAATTTCCATAATTTTAAATTGTGTCTTGCTTTTTCTGAAAGTTAAAATCATGTCTTTTGAGTTAGCTCTCTACACGTTGAAAAATGAAGTCTTCCACTGATAACACTTTCAAGATCTGTGCTGTAGGGAATGCTTTCTGAGAAATCAGACCAGTCAGTGACACATTTCTGTGTTCTTTAATTGCATGTCTGACAATGTCTGCCAATAAGACTTTATTGTAGTCTTGGCCTAATAATGTATTTTCCTATCTTACCTAACGTGGAAACACATTGAAAGGGTGCATATGGGAACAGTGAAATTTGAATCAAAGTAATTACATTTTAAAGATTTGGGATCTTTATTACAATTACAAAAAGTCAATAATGTAGTTTATTATTCTCCTATTTCAAGTCTTTGACTTGTAATCCTATAGATTGCTGTACTGATTTATTCCACAGATTGCTTTAAAAAGGGCAGCATCAGTAATATTCATTTACAAATTACTGCATCTTGTTGTCAGAATCTTCTAAAATATTATTCTCAGCATATGTGATTCATGAAGACAGGCAGATGGTAAATTTCCCTTTGGCAAAACGCATTAAAATTCTTTCATTCTGTCGTCCTTTTGCAAGCTCTTACTGTTGTAAAGCTCTTACTGTTAACAAATTGGGTGAGATAATGCTTTTAGGAGTATGATGCTCCAAAGAGAGAAAATAAATTCTTTTCTCTTGGTTATAGTTCAGTTATGTTCACAGCAGCCATAAATCACTAAAATGTTAAAGGTCACGTGAGTACCAGCTTGTAGCACACACTCCCCTCATTTGTTCTATGCAGCTACGGTTATGCATTTAGCTAGCAAGTTAAATCACACCCTTTTCTGTTAAGTGTCTAATAACACTCCAAAGAAAGAAGTCCCTCTGAGTCTCACCATTTCACAAACAATGGGACCAGAGACCGAATTCATCTGTGAGTCAACATGAAATGATGAGCAGGTGAGAAATGTTAAGAAATAAACAGTGGAAATGTTAACAATCGCAAGAAGTCTGAAAGCCCCACATTTCTCCTTAGAAATGTACCTGAGGAGGCACCTGGGTGGCTCAGTGAGTTAAAGCCTCTGCCTTCGGCTCAGGTCATGATCTCAGGGTCCTGGGATCGAGCCCCGCATCAGGCTCTCTGCTCAGCAGGGAGCCTGCTTCCCCCTCTCTCTCTGCCTGCCTCTCTGCCTACTTGTGATCTCTCTCTGTCAAATAAATAAATAAAATCTTAAAAAAAAAAATGTACCTGAGAATCAATGTTCCCTGGTCACTTTCCCAATTTTGTGTTCATGACATAAAAGGTTAAGAATGTACATGCTGGGACGCCTGGGTGGCTCAATCGGTTAAGCATCTGCTTTCAGCTCAGGTCATGGTTCCAGAATCCTGGGATCGAGTCCCACATCAGGCTCCCTGCTCAGCAGGGAGTCTGCTTCTCACTTCTGCTACTCTTTCTCTCTCTCTCTGACAAATAAATAAATAAAATATTTAAAAAAAAAAGAACGTACATGCATATGAATTGCTATAGCTCACTCTATCTTGGGGCCAAGAAGATTCCACTGGGGACTCCCTGGATTTATTCAAGCTTCAATAACTAAAATGGAAGGCTCAATGGCTTTGCAACAAGAGAGAACAGGAACCCCCCCAAAATCTTTATTACTATTTCTCTTGGTTCTGGATGAGTTTCCTAAAATCCATTAACAAATGACTCATTTACCAATATTAGGTCCGAAGAATCTTTACAAATAATAATTTATTAGTAATTTAATAGTTTCATAAGGATCCCTCATATTCATGGAAGCCCCTTATATCTTCCCTTTCCCTGGCCCATTTCTCTTTTCAATCCCCCTCAGTTTCCAGCTACAGGAAGAAGCTGGCACAAGACAAACCGAACATGCCTCAAAATTCTATTATGATTTTTGTACAAAAACAACTACAGTTGTTATGACAATGAAAAGCAGTCAACTGAAACTAAATAATTAATGGAAACAAGTAAATTAGCTAAATTAGCTTTCAGAGAATTAGACAGACTGCATCCTGTGTATTCTTATCAATCCTCATAGGATGCAGCTTTGTTCAGGGACAGAACTGGGGGAAATCTGTACCGGATAGCAACTTTCAGTCACAACCACAAGATGGAAACTCCCCTCAGACAGTACAATCCGCAAACACCCAGCAGCATCAGACAATGATGAGGCTTGGGGTTGTGCCTAAAATGCAGTGAATCAGACACTACAAATTCGAATCATATGGCCAGGACCCCAGAGACAGGTGCGCTGCAAAGTGTGTAACTCCATTACCTGCTGGGAAATTCCTCCTTAGATCTAATCCTTCATTTTGTTTCTCTCCTCTTATTACATTGTTTGGGGCATCTGTATTATACTTCTTCGTATGCGAAGTGCTCTGCTAGGTGATGCCTTCTGAGGCTCCGAAGAATCCTGTGACTTAGGTATATGTTATCCCTAGAGAAGGAATGGAAGCTCAGTCAAGTTTGCAACTTGCAAACACCCAGTGATTGATGGGCCAGGGACTTGAACCCAGATTTTTGAATTTATATTTTACACCCTGTCGACTGCGTCACAGTACTCGTTACTTATGTGAGCAGAGACACAAATAGATTAACCACCTTCCTCTGCACAGTATCTACAAAGCCTCAAGGAAACATCTGATCAAATGAAAGGTGGGAAATGCTTCATACTATCTTCTTTTAGGAGACTTACTATGTAGTAACTGATTAAAGGTTCTGAGAAGTCCTAACAGAAAGGAATTCTGTTTCAACTCGATTTTTCCAGCCCTTCTCTAATTTTTTAGTCCCTAGTAAAATTTGTCCACTTAACATGTATCAGCATTTCTGAGAGGCATGTTCAGTAAAAGATACCTCAAGTAGACCGCCAGGTGAAATACAGGTTATCCTGTTAAGTATGAATTTCAGATTAAAAAAAAAAAAAAATAGCTTAAGTATACCCCAAATATGGTTCTGGGGTGTATTTAAACAGAATGGTTGTTTGTTTGTTTGTTTTTAATCTGAAATTCAAATTTAACTGGCATCCTGTATTTTCATTTGCTCAGTCTAGCAGCCCTAACTTTGGTCTTCACTGGTACTGTCTTTCCTTTTCTGTAGCTACTCAGTGAATAATCCAATGTAAGAAGAGAAATTCTAAAGCATACCTACAATTTTATTTATTTTTTGTATCATATCACTATTAGAACAAGTAATATGTTGATGATGAGTGTTCATAGTAATGAGGAAAATTCATTAGCCATAATATAAGAACCATAGAACAAATTAATTCTATACTTCTGAAATATAAGCCACAGTTATGTATAATGATGCCTTCTTTTCCCACAAATGTCCTTTGAGCCTTTTGAGTCCCAGAATAGAGTCATGGAACAGCCACATAACAAAATCAAGCAAGCCAGCTGAAAAATGAGAAACTGACTTGGGGCTATAAAGTGTGTGTGGCACCGTCTTCAGTGCCTCCTGATTATCCCCAGATGAATGACCTGCTGGCAGCTTGGTCCTGCAACACTACCTTCCCAGGACCAACATTTAGAAATTTCCATGGTTCTTCACTCCATTTTCTCCCTAACCCTACATATCTAATCACTTTCTAAGCCCCTATCAGTGTTTCCTCCAGAATAACTTGTAACTCCCCGCAGGGGTGATGCCGTTTGTACTGTCTTTTTGCACATCCTCCTTGTCTTTTTTTTTTTTAAAGATTTTATTTATTTATGTAAAAGGGAGAGAGAGAGAGAGCGAGAGAGCGAGCACAAATGGCGCAGGGACAAGCAGACGCCCAATGCGAGGCTTGATCCCAGGACTCCAGGATCATGACCTGAGCTGAAGGCAAACGCTTAACCACCTGAGCCACCCAGGTGCCACTGTCCTTGTCTTTTACCTACACCCTCCTGATGAGCCTCCCTGCTTCCAGTCTCTTCCCTCCATGATCCCCTTTTTTATACCACTATCAGAGTTACTTTAAAAGTCACGGTTCATGGGACCCCTGGGATGGAGCCCTCCCTGCTGAGCAAGGAGCCTGCTTCTCCCCTTCCCTCTGCCTACTGCTCCCCCTGCTTATGCTCTCTCTCTCTTGCTATCTCTCTCTCTCTCTTCTGTGTCAAATAAACAAATAAAATCTTTAAAAAAATAAAAATCACAGTTCAAACACCCCTGTTCTGCTTAAAAACATACAGTGATTCCCAAAGCCCAGATTTGTTTGTTAAGGACCCATTGGCCAAAGCAAGTCATGTGACGAAGCACTAATTCAGGTGTTGGAAAAATAGGCTTTATCTCTAATGGAAGGAGCTCCAAAAGCACATCGCAGAGGAGCAGGTGCATAGAGACAGAAAGAATGTGACCGTTGGTGCTATCTACCGGACACCTGACTAAGAGATAGAGATGGGACTTTGTCTTTCAACCTTCCCAACTGTCCATCATACTATACTGACACTTCCAGAGGAAGCACCCAAAAATATTTTAGTTCAACTAACTCTTTAATGAGACCACAAGAATACCATTAAGCTGACTTTCGACATAGGCCTTCGTTCCTTACATCTTTATTTTTTTGGTCTCTCCTGCTGCTCAGATGTCTATTTTAAGGGGCACACAGGTCTCTGGCTGTTACTTGGACTCTGGGATCTGCCTCTCCCTCAACTACCTTGTGACCTTGTCTTAGGGCCACATATTGAAATTTTGCCTTTATAAATCAATTATCAAATACTGACCAACTGTGTTTCCACGTTTACTTTGCTTTTCAAATTCAGTCAGAAAGAAACCTAGACAGCTCTAATTTTATAATGAGCTACTGATTCTGGTATATTTGGGATTTAGGATCTTCAGACTAGTAAGTCTCAATATTAACCCCATAGTGTACGTCCCAACTTACATTTAACTTAACTTATGGGCAGCATCACAGAAGGAGATTTGTGATAAACAATATAAATAATGCTATTTAAAAGAAAATATATTTTATGGGAAAAGATTTGAAAATCATGTAGAAAATTGTAGAATATGTTTAGACATTTTGAATTTTTCTTTTCATAGAAGCACTTCCTTACCCTTTTGAGTTGAAGGATTTTGGTGTATACATTTCACTCTTCTATCTCCAATTTGTATTAAAGCAATTTCTGCTTCTCCAGACATCTTTGACCATCACTTCTCTGAATGATGGCCATAATAATCTATGTCAGAATAAAGTACAAAATAATATCAAAAACTATTTTGCACTTTACTCCGAAATAGAAAAACACTGACACTTCACCAAACTTGATTTCCAGATATGTATTAAGTTTATTGCCTTGATGAGCTTGGTTATGTGATTTCCAATATTTGTCAAGGTTATAAGTGAATACCAGATTAGATCTGGCTGACATACTAAGAACTGGCAAGTATAATGAGCTAGGTTCTCAGCTGTAGATAACAGAATCTCTTCCTTTCTAAGTTCAACACAGGGACTTAGTGTGGAATATAGGTAACCTATTCAATCACTGGAGGAGCTCTAGAAAGAAACTAGAGACTCGTGTTCCAGTTGGAATACGCACAGCCACATAGGGCAACGAACACCCCCTTCCTCCTGAGTGTTGCTGCACCTGCCACACTTGGGAAACCACTGAATCCCAGTGATGAGCCGCCACAGATACCAGCTCCAGAGTCCTGTTGCTGCCACACGCCATGCCAGCAAAATGGACGTCTTGCCCTGTCCAGCTTCCCCCACACAGCTCAGCTCCGAATCTCGGTGTTGTGTGAGGCCATGAGATAGGAATCATAAGGCTGTCACGGCCCATACTATTGCATTTCTTCACAGAAGCGTTCATTTAAATTAAGAATATAAGGCTGAAACAGGCTCTTTGGTAGGGAAGATGGTGACTTCCAAGTTTACCTTGCTGTGTTTAAGTCACTTCTCTCCCCAGAGTTGTGAAGCAGAGTCCTTCGGATTCTTTAAATGTTCATTAAGCCAGATTGCATCTCTACTAAGGGTTATTTCTCTGTCTACCGTAATAGTGCCTTTTTTTCGTTATCAATCATTTCATTGAGTAAGTATCTTTTATTTACTACCATTTCTCTACATTTTCATAAATGTAAGATAAACCTCAGTATTTGAGTCAACATACTTTGGGAGCTTACTTGTGCTGGTTTTGTCCCTAAGACAGTAACAGCTTTGTGCAGACTATCCTATAGTTGATTAAACCTTTTTTTTTTTAAGATCTTATGTATTTATTTGAGAGAGAGAAAACATGACAGTGGGGTGAGGGGCAAAGAGAGAAGCAGATTCCCTGCCGAGCAGGAAGCCCAGTGCAGGAATCGATCCCGGAACTCCAGGATCATGACCCGAGCACAAGGCAGACGCTTAACCGAATGAGCAACACAGGCGCCCATGATTAGATGTATTTCTAATGCCTCTCTAGCACAGCTATATTCCAAGACTGGTGTGGTGAGTTGTGTTTCTGTGCCCCTCCCAGGGATCCTCATGAACACTTGGAGGCACATCTATACTTCTTGATAACCTACAGAATAGGACCTCTGATTGTTAATATTTAAATCTTAAAGGGAAGGGTGACCTCTGACGTCTAGAAAATTTGAAGACACTTGAGGTCTCAATTTTTAAAACAGTACAAGAGGCATACACTGCAGTTAGCACAAGTGCTTGGTCATTGTTAACATGTACATAACTCACCTGGCTCTAGATATATCTTACACTGTATCCAGTTACGATACCTTCCAGAACTGATTTCATTATCTCCAGGAGGAATAGGTCACGGAGTTAGCATTTTTCCAGTAGTTTCAAAGGTACTTCAAAGAGATGATACCCAGATGGTTAGAACAGTAAGTTAGAAATGAAATAGTTCTCTACAATGCTAGCTTTAAAATCTGCAAATTGGAAACCCCTAAAGCAATAGCAGTGTTGGACTTCTGTGGTTTAAGATGGTTGTTGATTGGCATGTTGGGGAATGATCAAATGATGCAGAAGAATTTTCCTCATTATGGAAGCATTCACTCTTGACTATTATAATCTGACTTCTTGGCCAGTTCATTCAGAGCATTCAGCCATAAATGACTAGTCCTATCAGTCTATTTAAAGCTGTTTGCTAAGGCTCAGCCAATTTCTATAGAAATAGAAAATACAACCTCAAGAAACTAAAAGATCCCAGGAAGAATGGAATACCTTATACTCTTGTTGTGATTGTCAAAGCATCCAACTCTAAAAAAGGAAAGATACTCCCTATGAAGAAAGGCATTGTTTTATATTTCAAATTCTAATAACCTAAAAACTAATTATCTATAATGAAGATAGTGCAGAATGTAACCAATAGTAAACTTTCCTGATAAATTCCACATTGAAATTATTGTGTAGTAGGCTTTCCTGTAAGGCCTATAATGTCAGAGTCCAATGTACCCATGAAGGCCAGTGTTAATTCCAAGATATCTCTAAAAAGCTTAGAAAATTCTTCATCCAATAAATCCTCTTGCATGATGCCAGAATTTGTTGGTTTGTTTGTAAATAAAAGATGACCTATTTTCCATGCAGGGAATGAATTTAGAGCTCCCTGGTAGACCTATTTCTAAAAATTAACCAACTCACTAGACTTCTGGTAACGGTGGTTTAGAAACTATGCCAGATTAAAAAAATTTTTTTAACTGAATTTAAAAAAAAATCAGATGCTAAAAAGCATCCTAAAGCACATAGAAGCTATTGGATGGCTTATTTAAAAAAAACAAAAACAAAACAAAAAAAAAAAACTATGATTGGGAAAGATAACAATTCTCAGTTTGTGGCTTCCTGGACTGTGGGCACTTGCCAGTCCCCAAAGCTATCATTGTGGAAAACAGAAGCAGTGGAAATTACAGTCCCTAACAGCTCAGGGTGTCAGAGATCAAAGTTCAGGGCTGGAAAAACAGGTGGAATTTTAAAGGAGAAATCCAAGCATCAAGAGAACTAAAAAAGGAAGTAAGACTCAAAATCTGCCAAAATCCTGGCTGACAGTTTAATTATGCATCATGAGAGTGTTTCACATGGCCCAGAAAAAACAAAAACAAAAACAAAAACCAGACACCAGAGAGGAATTGCCTCTTGCAAAATGGATCCACACAAGGCTTGATCTGGGAGTTTGCTACCTCTTTTGTTTGTTTTTTTGTTTGTTTGTTTCTTTTTTAACTGAGAGCATGGCTCAGGCCATAGAAACCTGAAGGTAGCCCCAGACTTGAAGTATCAGAGGACAAAGCAGAAGACCAGCAATGAAATTCCTTCCCTAGAAGCAAGGAGAATACAGCAACAACGAGCCGATCTCTGCCCTACCCTTAACTAACTAGCAATTTATATAAACACAGGGGAGATTCTGCAAAGTCAGATTGAAAAAGCAGTGGTGGGAAACCAAAAGGACAGGGCAGAGACATCACTTACTATAAACCATAGGGGAGACAGAGTTTGCAATTTGTATCTAGGCAAGTAAACTGCTTACTAGAACAACAACAACAACAACAAATCAACAATCTTCAGCAAAATACAAAAGAATTAAAACTTGCTACAACAGATCATCTAATATGTCCAGTTTTCAACCAAAAAACACTAGTCATGCAGACAGCAATGTGAGACCCATAGTTAAGAGAAAAGCAGTCCACTCTCACCAATTTTATTCAACATAGTCCTGGAAATCCTAGACACAGCAGTCAGACAACAAAAAGAAATAAAAGGCATCCAAATTGGCAAGAAAGAAGTCAAATTTTCACTATTTGCAGATGACATGATACTCTGTATAGAAAACCCGAAAGACTCCACCAAAAAATTGCTAGAACTATTACATGAATTTAGGTAAGTCATAGGATACCAAATCAATGTACAGATATCTGTTGCACTTCTATACACCAACAGTGAGGCAGCAGAAAGAGAAATTAAGGAATCAATCCCACTCACAATTGCACCAAAAATAATAATATACCTAGAAATGTACCTAACCAAAGAGGTAAAAGTCTTGTACTCTGAAAACTATAAAAAACTTATGAAAGAAATTGAAGATAACACTGAGAAATGGAAAAACATTCCATGCTTGTGAATCAGAAAACCAAATATTGTTAAAATGGTTATACTACCCAAAGCAATCTACACATTTAATGTAATCCTTATCAAACTACCAATACCAATAGCATTTTTCACAGAGCTAGAATAAACAGTGCTAAAATTTGTACAGAACCACAAAAGGCCCCAAAGAGCCAAAGCCATCTTGAAAAAGAAAAGCAAAGCTGGAAGCATCACAACTCTGGACTTCCAGTTACATTACATAGCTGTAGTAATCAAAACAGTATGGTACGGACACAAAAATAGACACATATATCAATAAAATAGAATGGAACACCAAGAAATGAACCCACAATTAGATGGTCAATTAATCTTTGACAAAGCAGGAAAGAATATCCAGGGGAAAAAAGCCTATCTCTTCAGAAGGTGTTGGGAAGACTGGACAGCAACATGCAAAAGAATGAAACTAGACTGCTTTCTTACTCTATACACAAAAATAAATTCAAAATAGATTAAAGACCTAAACATGAGACCTGAAACCATAAAAATCCTATAACACAGGCAATAACTTTTTTGACATGAACTGTAGCAACTTCTTTCTACACAGATCTCGAGGCAAGGGAAACAAAAGTAAAAATTAATTTCTGCGACTAAATGAAAATAAAACTTCCTTACAGCAAAGGAAACAATCAACAAAACTAAAAGGCAACCTATAGAATGGGAGATGTTTGCAAATGACATATCTGATAAAGGCTTAGTATCCAAAATATATAAAGAACTTATGAAACTCAACACCCAAAAAAATATTTTAAAAAATGAGAAGACATGAATAGATATTTTTTCCAAAGAAGACATCCAGATGGCCAATAGAAACATGAAAAGATGTTCGACATCACTCATCCTCGGGAAAATACCAATCAAAACTACAATGAGATATCACTCACATGTATCAGAATGGCTAAAATCAACAACACGAGATACAACAGGAGTTGGTGAGGATGTGGAGAAAGAGGAACCTTCTTGCAGTGTTGGTGGGAATGCAAGCTGGTGCAACCATTCTGGAAAACAGTATGGAGTTTCCTCAAAGAGTTAAAAATAGAACTATCCTATGATCCAGCCACTACACTACTAGGTATTTATCCAAAGAATACAAAAATACTAATTCAAATGGATACATGCACCCCTATGTTTATAGTAGCATTATCTACAGTAGCTACATTATAGAAACAGCCCAAGTGTCCATCAACTGATGAATGGATAAAGAAGTGGTAACTATGTACACTGGAATATTACTCAGCCATAAAAAAAGAATGACATCTTGCCATTTGCAACAACGTGGATAGAGCTAGAGAATATTATGCTAAGCCAGAGAAGTCAGGCAGAGGAAGACAAATACCATATGATTTCATTCATATATGGAATTTAAGAAACAAATGAACAAAGAGGGGAGAAGAGAGGTAAACCAAGAAACAGACTCCTAACTATAGAGAACAAACTGATGGTTACCAGAGGAGAGGTGGGTGAGGGGGATGGGTGAAATAAGTGATGGAGATTAAGGAGTGCACTTGCTGTGAAGAGCACCGGCTGTTATATGGAAGTGTTGAATCATTATATTGTACACCTGAAACAAATATTACATGGCATGTTAACTTACTGGAATTTAAATAAAACTTAAAAAAAAAAAAAAGACCAAAAAAATGGGAAAAAGTAGTCAACAGAAAGAGACCTCAAGTGGGTCCAGATGTTGGAGTTAGCAGTTAACGATTTCTAAGCATCATCTACATATATATGGATATCCAAAGAATTAAAGTAAAAGATATTCAAAGAATTAACAACATAATATCAATAAAAAAAAAACAGGAATCTCAGTAGAAAATTGAAATTCTATAGCTGAAAATTAAAACAAACTTTTACACATTGATTCCCTGTTACCAATAGTAGATTAAAAATTAAAAACTTACAAAAAATTAAAAGCAGTTTTTAAAAAGCAGATTAACAGAAGAAAGAATCTATTACTTGAAGTTAATAGAAAGTATCCAATTTGAAGAAGAGAGAAAAAAGAGATTGAATTAAAGTGAACAGAGCCTTAGAACCCGTGTGACAATGGGAAGTGATGGAACGGGAATGACTAGAATCCCATTGGGAGGAGGGGGGAAATACTTGAAGAAATAATGCTGAAGACTTCCCAAATTCCATAGGAAACACTATCTTATTGGCCAAAGAAACTCAACCAAAACGTAATAAACACAGAACCACTCCTAAAAACATTAAAAATCAAACTTCCAAAAGCCAAGTAATAAAGAAAATCTCGAGGTCAGGGTGAAACGGTCCATTCCATTAGGGAAACAAGGATAGATTAATGGCTGATGTACCATTTGAAGCCAGAAGGCCGTGAAATGATATAGTCAATGTGCTGAAGGAAAGTACTTCCTACTAAGACTTCTACATTGAGCAAAAATATTCTTTCACAATGAAGATAAAATAATGTCAGATAAACAAAAACCTGAGTTCATCACCAGCAGATCTGCACTAAAAAACCCAAAGCAGATTTTCATGCTAAAGGGAAATGACACAGCATGTGTGCAGGGAAGGCAAATCTGTATCCAGAGTGTTTATTCCAGCAAAGACAAAACACTGCCTCTTTCAAGATGGAAGTGGTCCAATGTAATCAACCTGCCACCGGGGAGCTGGCTGATCACCCCAGGGAATGGTGCCATCTTGGGAACTCAGCATTGGTCTCTGCTACTGGCAGATTGTTCCATCAGCAGTGGCCATTGCCAGATCACCCTTAATGAGTAGAAGTCCATTTTGCTAAGCCCATGCATAACCTCATCTCTGCCACCATGGACACTTTGTTTATGAACCCATTGGACAGTAACACGGGCGACTGGGGAAAGAAACTTACTGGTATCCACAGAATGGGCCATCCTATCCACTTGGTTATTAAAATCCTCTTCTGCTGAGATCACCTTTGGTGAGCATTCATATGGAACACAGATATCTTCTTCTTTTTTCTTTTATCCATGCAAAGAGCCCTATCCACAGACCTCTCCTCCAAATTTCCTCATCACCAATTACCCAATCATGTTCCTTCTATCCAGGATGGTCTACCTGACCATCCATCTAGATCATTGACCACAAGCCATGAATATGTATATAATTACATGTCTGGTCATTTCTTCTTCCAGAGAGCGAACAACCAGGTGCACTTCCTAAAGTTCCACCCCCTTCGAGGATTTCCTCTGAGGAAGGCTGGACAAAAGAGTAACAGTATAAATTTTTGGCAGTGTACCAAGGTCCTTCCTCATGGGGACTGGCCTCTCTTTTTTTTTTTTAAGATTTTATTTATTTGACAGAGAGAGAGATTACAAGTAGGCAGAGAGGCAGGCAGAGAGAGAGGGGGAAGCAGGCTCCCCACTGAGCAGAGAGCCCCACACGGGGCTCGATCCCAGGACCCCGACACCACGACCCGAGCCGAAGGCAGAGGCTTTAACCCACTGAGCCACCCAGGCACCCCTGGCCTCTCTTTCATGCAAGGGATTCTGGGTATGTAAACTGGCTCAGGTCTGAGAATCGATTGAGGGGCTGTGACTCTATTTATAGATTTTTGTTCACTTGACCTACAACTCTTTTTGTTCATACGAATCAAGTAAAAATGCAGTAGCCTTCCTTCCCTTAACTTCTAGGAACACCACGATCAACTAGCCAACCCCAGAGGTCTATAGGAGTCAGACTCTCCTGAGGGTTGCTTTGACTCTGCTGCCCATTACGGTACCCACTCCCATCTTGCCTTTGGCAGCAGACTGTTGCCACGTGGCCCCTGCACTTCCGTCACCCCATTGCATTGAGGTTTCCCAGTTACCGACCACAATTTCCACTGTAAGATCCTCCCTACAGAGAAGAACAATCACAGAACCACCCTCAAGAATTTATTTCTCACAGTCATGATGAAAGGTATTTTTTCTGGATCTTCCCAGTGTGGGTGAGTAGGTCTTAAATGACAGATTCACCCTAACATTCCAATACTCTGCAGCATCTGAATTCCCACTAAACTAAGGCAGGTCTGGCATTTCTAACTTGTGTGTGGTGGGCCATCTTTTGGTCCATATTTCAGCCAACTAATCAAACTGTTAAGAGCCTTTCCCAACTCTTCAAGCATCAACCTTAATGTGGCATCTTGGCTTAGTTAGCGCATGTCAATAACTTTCTGTCCAGCAGCATCCACACCGAAGAGCTCAAAACCATACCTTCACCATGTTTTAAAAAATGTCCTAGGCCACTGAAAGGAGTGACCCGGTTAAGTGATAGAATAGGGATTAAGCAAGGTCAAGGACCAAATGTCCAGCATGGGAGGCCAGTGACATGTATGCAGCTCCTGTCAGTGAGAGGTCCTCTTTCTGCTAACCAGCAGGGAGAGCATCGAAGGAGCCTTCTCAGGCCTGTCAGCTGAATGGATACCCGCTGGACTGGGACACTAATTCATCCCTTTTGATTTCCTAGCACTAGCTCCCAAGGGGGCCTGCTGGAGTAGAGGCTGGACAGTCTCGGGGTGTTGACTCAAATCAGTCTGAGTGGTCCTTTCAAATTCTGGCTCCACCTTGTCACTCCTGTCTCCTCCCCACTCCTACCATCTGACAAATTTATGTTGTCTTCATGTAGCAAAGACCATATAATAAGCATTCTACCTATCATGTAGATTTTCAAAGCTTTTTCTCCCCACACCTTAACCTTAGCTTTTGAAATTCAATAACCAAGGATTTGATGACTTTCTTCTCTGGTTCTCTGTGCCCAGCTCACCATGAAACAATGAATACCTCAAGTATAGCTCTCAGCAGGGGTGATCACTCACCAAATAGCAGAAAAGTGACATCTGTTCATATACCAAAATAATATCTTATTGAAGTAGGAGAACAAGGCCAAAGTCAGAGGCCTGAGAGACATCAGCATTTAAAAGAGAAGGCGTAGAAAAAAAATAAATAAATAAAATAAAATGAGAAGGCGTAGAAATGAAGAGAATGGACTCCTAGAACACCAGAGTGTTAATATTGTCAGGAACAAGGAATAAAGTAAGACAAAGATTTTTAAATGCCTGTTGGCTTAACTTATCAGGTCTCTACCAAACTTTGTATCTAGGGAGGCTGCAGGGGTATGAAATCAAACAGGTTTGAGTTTCCACCTTAGCTCTGCTCCCTACTCAGGACAGGGATGGCCCCTGACGAGTTAGCCTCTCATCCACCTGTTCCTCTTTAAAATGACTTAAGGGGCGCCTGGGTGGCTCAGTGGGTTAAAGCGTCTGCCTTAGGCTCAGGTCATGATCTCAGGGTCCTGGAATCGAGCCCCGCATCAGGCTCTCTGCTCAGCAGGGAGCCTGCTTCCCCCCCTCTCTCTGCCAGCCTCTCTGCCTACTTGTGATCTCTCTCTCTCTCTCTGTCAAATAAAAATAAATAAAAATATTTTTTAAAAAATTTAAAAAATAATAAAATGACCTAAAATGCTTTAGTGGGGCACCTGGGTGGCTCAGTCAGTTGAGCATCTGCCTTCGGCTCAGGTCATAATCTCAGGGTCGTCGGATCGAGCCCCGCATCTGGCTCTCTGCTCACTGGGGAGTCTGCTTACGTCCCTCTCTCTCTCGCTTTCTCTCTCTCAAATAAATGAATAAAATCTTTGAAAAAAAAAGATATAGAAGCGTGAAGAACAAAGGACAGTGCTGCTAACACATGGTGGCTCTCATAGACTCTGCCCATCACCCCTACATCTTCACCCACGCCTCCCATCTCCCTCAGGCCACCTGCTCCTCCCCTTCATTGTTTCTCAGCAGTCTTATCCGTCCTCCCCCTTCCCACCCCATCCCCCAAACCTGCTCAAATGGACCGCACTCTCCCAGGCCTGTCACCCATAATGTGGTCCGTGTGGTGCAGAGAGAACCAATTAGTCCAAAGGCATGTTCCTGTTAGCGAACAAAACAGAGCTAACTGGCTATTTAAAGTCATGTAGGAACCTCCGCACACAAAGCCCAATTATTTGGCTGAATATTTCACTTTCCAATTGCTTCTGTTGGTGCTGTGTAGACAAAACCTAAGCTAATTACTCTGTAGGTTTCTGGCTCTAACAATATCAACAGAATGTGGAAGTCACATATTTGAAGATGCAGCCAAATGGGGTTCCCGGGAAGAGGAAATAAACCATGGCTTTTCCCTAAATTCGGGTCCGTATTTATTTCTAGTAAAAGCTCATAATGAAAATTGCTATGTGCACTTGCTGACAAACACACCGAGATGAAGAGCGTCAATACTTGGCCCAACACGGTTTTTGCTCCATAGCTCTTGTTTGTATAGTATTTTCATCATTTACCAGAACTTTGTTTTTCTAATCACTAGATTGGTAGAAGTAAGCATGGAGTATGAGGAAGAAAGAAAAAGCTTGAAAACAAATAGCCAAGTGCTGCATTTTTATCAACCCCGTTGCTTAATTGATAATCAGTGTGTTTCCATTCAGTTTAAAACCAATTATTGTGATTTAGCTGTACCAAAGAAAACTCTCCTTTTCAGCTCCTTGAGGTACGATAGGTAATTTTTTTTTTTAAGATTTTATTTATTTATTTGACAGAGAGAGAGAGATCACAAGTAGGCAGAGAGGCAGGCAGAGAGAGAGGAGGAAGCAGGCTCCCCGCTGAGCAGAGAGCCTGATGCGGGGATCGATCCCAGGACCCTGAGATCATGACCTGAGCCAAAGGCAGAGGCTTTAACCCACTGAGCCACCCAGGCACCCACGATAGGTAATTTTTAGCACATCAGTTTAAATAGATTTTATTAGGCAGATTATGTATAATCAAGTAACAATTCTATTTGAACAATTGTCAGGGAACCTCACAACTGTTGTCAGGAGAATTTTGTGCTGTGAGACGGAGTAGTTTTATCCCTGTCAGCGTCTCCCTGGTTTAAAGTGTCTTTAGCACTGATGGACTTATCAATCTTCATCTCGTTTCTCTTAGGTCTGTTTTCTGACTCCCCTCAGCGGTGCCCTGCTTCCTGAAGGGTCACTAGCCGCATCTCCTCTGTCATTCTTGACACAAGGCAAAGAGGATTTAAACAGCCTCTCATCCCAATAGTGAATGCTGGGCCCCTGAGGCTCTCCTAAATTAAAATTCTGGCTTCAGGGAGATAGGAGCGGGCTTTTCTCTAAATTTGGGCCCATGTATATGAACGCAGGCCTGGGCTCCTGAGAAATTTTTTCTCTCTTCCTTTTTCCTTGTAGTGTTATTGTCATGACCATTGTAGGCTTATTAAAGGTACTATTGAGTAAATCCCCACTTTAAAATTATAAGTAGGGGTTCAAAAAATTCAGCCACATAAAATGGGAGTTGCTTTATTGTAAGCCTGATAAGCCGATCTGAGCCAAGCAGATGGCGTTCCGGGGCCCGGGAGATAATTACTAATTGCATTGCATCTGAAATGTGCATTATTGTGAGGCATTCTTATGTTTTTACATATATTATTACCTCGCTTAATTTTCACAAAACCCTATGAGAAGATATGACTATTCCCATGTGGCAAATGAGAATACTGCCCTGTAAAGAAGTCAGGTACCCCACCAGGGGACACAGATCGCTGTCACATTCATCTCTAGCCCAGATGTGGCTCACTCCGGAGCCCTAGCTTTTACCTACCAGGCTGTGAGTTCCCGTCTTTGTCCCTCTCCATGAGGGCTCAAAGCCTTCCCCCAAATACAGCCCAATACAAACCGAAGACAGACTTCCCTGATAACACCAGCAGCCCGAAACACTCCAGAACACTGCCTGCCCCCCTACCCCAGTGTCAAGATCTGCCTGCCTAGCTGAGACCACAAGCTCTTCCAGGAACCACCGGCCTCCCGGCCCCAGGGGTTGGAGGCACCCTGGGCGGTGCTGGCACTTAAACCACGTGACCTTAGCTGAGTACCTCGGACTCTTTAGCGAATGAATGTTATGGTAATGATCCTACACTTGTGTCCTGTAGAAGACGGAGAATATGTAAGGGAAGGCCCTGCCCTAGCACCTAGGTACCTGGAGGCTCAGACCGAGAACGGTACCGTCCTCATTTTTACCAGTGCAGTAGCAGCTCCCCTCAAGTTCAGTGGGCTCACCTCCCAGCCATCACTTGCTGGGGATCTTGCCAGTCTCCAGCTTTTTCCTTGATTGTGTTTATTCTCTGCTACTAGGAAAAAGCATCCTTCAGGTTCTGAAACCCTGAGATAGAATAGGCAGTAATTGTCGAGACTGGTTTCTGTTCTCTAAATATAACAGCATTTTTAAATGTTCTCGGGTTTTGGGTTTTGGTTTTGGTTTTGGTTTTGGTTGGTGGGGGAGGAGTAAAAAAGCTCAAATGAAATACTTGACAGCTTTAATGTACATGACGTAAACGTTAGCAGTCTTAAGTTTTAACTGACAGAAATGTCTTCTCTCCTTCCGCTCTCCCACCCCTACCCCACACCTGTCTGGTTTCCTCTTTCTTTGTGTTGTGTTGCCACGTCTGATTCAGTTGGGACTTCCCAGACTCAAATGGGGCACAAAGATTCCAAGATGCCAAGGAGTCAATTCTCCTAGATTGCCGGGAGGGTCCATTTAATCCCTGATGGATCAAAACTGGGACACTTTTTATTTCAAAAAAATATACTGTTAAAAAGTTCTTTTATGGGCTTGATTCTTACAGAGATGCTGGTATAGTAACATGAACGAACAGATGTTTCTCCATAGTTCTGATGTGCCTTGGAAAGCCTTCAGCTTCCAGAATGCATTTCTCTAAGCTCAGAAGCAGAGAACTGTCTGTAGAGAGCTGGGCTCTGATCTCATGAGGGAGAGAACACTGGACTGCGGTTCAGGGGTCCTGGGGTTCAAACTTAGTTCACTACCTACCTACCCGTGTCCCCCAGATTGAGCAGTGTTTTTCTTACTTGCATTATAAGAGATTTGGAACAGAATTTCTCTAAGGTCCCCTAGAGCCTCATGTTTGTGATTCTGACTTCGGTCCCTCTGGGGGAAGAAGAGAAAGAGGCTCAGGAAAAGGAAGACAGAAGTCCTGAACTGAGGGCATTGATATGGAGAGTGCACATATACTAAGCATTCAGTTATCGGTTGCCTGAATCTTACAGTGAGGCAGTGTGGTGTATCAGAAGGAGGCTCTGAAGTCAAATCTGGGTGTAAATCCTATTTGTACCCCAAATTTGTTTGGTGGCCTTAGGCAAGCAGCTTAGCCTGAGTGTTAGATCTCTAATCCATGTGGACCAGGTACGCTGTTGCTTACTTGATGGGGATGTTGTGAAAATTACATGAGAAACTCATGTGAGGTGCTCATCAGATGGCTTTCTAGTGTTCAAAATACATGTGGCCCCTTTCCTCCCTTCATTCCTGGTCACAGGAAGTGTAGACTAGGACTACCTGAAAGGACGTCCAATGACCAAAACTGGAACACTTTGAGCAACAATATAAATAACTAGGGTGGGGGCGCCTGGGTGGCTCAGTGGGTTGAAGCCTCTGCCTTCGGCTCAGGTCATGATCTCAGGGTCCTAGGATCGAGCCCCGCATCGGGCTCTCTGCTCAGCAGGGAGCCTGCTTCCCCCTCTCTCTCTCTGCCTACTTGTGATCTCTCTCTCTCTGTCAAATAAATAAATAAAATCTTTAAAAAAAAATAAAAATAAATAAATAACTAGGGTGTTGGATCATAACCAACAGAATAAAACAAATATCCATAAGTCTATACCAATACAAATTAATGATTGAATATATAAATAAAGATGGGCAGCTCTGGGCGCCTGGGTGGCTCAGTAGGTTAAAGCCTCTGCCTTGGGCTCAGGTAATGATCTCAGGGTCCTGGGATCAAGCCCCGCATCGGGCTCTTTGCTCAGCAGGGAGCCT
>CM052887.1:45695657-45712478 GCA_028534135.1 Potos flavus
AATAAAAGTGTCTTTAAAATGAGAGGGCAATGCTCTTTGTCAGCACGACTCCAAGTACATGAGAGTCAACATTTAGTAACTCTTTTAGCAGTAACATTAGGTCTATCGGATTTAATTTTTAGGAGGGACAGCCTTCTTTTTAAAAAGGACAATTCTGGAAGGATGGGAAGTGGTGTCTTCTCTGGGAGGATTTAACTTTATTTCAACATTCCCAGGAGTGGCCATGTCCTCTCTCTACTTCCATATTTATACTCAGCACTAAGAATATACCAAACACGTCCCTCAGCCAGTCCACAAGAAGCACTTTGAGGTGGAAAAAAGATAAGATTCAAATCCATTTTTCTTCTGCATTAGGAACTAGTCTTATTGATGTAGAGGTCTTTGATCTTCATTAATCCTATAAATGGTCACTAGAATTTGTGTATTTTTTTGAAAGATTAAGCAACAAAGATCTCTTAAACACTTGGAGTCAGGGGGTGCCTGGGTGGCTCAGTCAGTTAAGCGTCTGCCTTCTGCTCAGGTCATGATCCCGGGATCCTAGGATTGAGCCCCTATGTTGGGCTCCTTGCTCAGTGGGGGAGTCTGCTTGTCCCTTTCCTTCTGCCCCTCCCCCCTGCTCATGCTCTCTCTCTCCTTCCCTCTGAAATAAATAAATTAAATATTTTGTTAAAAAAAACAACACTTGGAATCAGATCCAAACCTACCATTCTTCATTTTGCTTTAAAAATCTTATTTCAGAACTTATTTCTGACAAGATGTCACTACCTTTTAACTCTGAAAATATGGGAGTCAAATTGGAATTTGGAACTCCCACTTCATTAAAATAGCACCTGCTTCTATTATTGAAAATTTTTTTTTGTGATTTGAAGGGCAGTGATTCAGCCGCTGTATTCTTAGGAGAGATAACAATAAAATTTCAGTTTTGCTTCCCCCTGCCTCCTTCTGCTCTTCTATCTCTGCTATAGAAGTGTTAAAAGACTGTGACATTGATATGAAGTAGAAACTTTGTTCTCTGTTATAAAGAAATGAAGCCAAGCATCGATTCATCCCACCAGTCCAGGTAGAGCCCTGGAATTAGATGGCCGAAAATGAGATTTATCTGCATAGAACAGTTTTCTTTTCCCTCCTCTTCTGATAAAGAGAACCTCCCTCTCCTATGGCGAACAGGAAACCAATCGCCCTGTTTAGGAATGTGGAGGTCAGTCATCAAACCTTGGCCAGTTAGGGTCATTCCAGTACTTGAGCTGCACTTTTTCTCTGTGAAGTTATTTAAGCTCGAAAGCAGGATATCTCCCTAGAGCCGTGTAGAACATCATCTCTTGTACCAGGGAAAAACAAATTTCAGAAATTAAAGCCAGCCCAGGGTGAAGCAGAATTTGAGACATGGAAAGAAGGAGAGGAGATTGGGGGTGGTGAGGGATGAAGAAAGAATGAAAGAAGAGAGAAAGTTAGAGATGGTGAGGAAGAAAGAGAGCTGGGCACAGTTTCTGTGAACATTGACACCAGGGCCCTCGTCTCCGTTTGTAATCTGCACTCTTCTGGACTCTTCAGTTATCAGGCCCAAGACGGTCCTGTTTTTCTTTAGCTTCCTGAGTCATCATTCTGCCACTGTGAGAAATAATCCTTGTATTTGTCAATTATACCTTAATAAACTGGGGGCTAGGAGAGAATATGATTTATGATTTTTAGTAAGAAAATGGTATCAATGGTAAATATATATATATATATATATAAAATCGAAAGATTTTATTTGAGAGAGACAGAGCATGAGCAGGGGGAGGGGGACAAGCAGACTCCCTGCTGAGTGGAGAGCCCCACATGGGACAAAATCCCAGGACCCTGATATCATGATCTGAGCCAAAGGTAGACAACTTAACTGACTGGGCCACCCAGGCGCCTCTATCTATTTTTAAATAAACATCCTGATGAGCATCATCACTTTATGTGTCTAATCAGATAAAAGAAGCAGCTAAGTTCTACAGCCACTTTCCTTGTCTTGACATCTGAACATGACTTCGACAGTGCAGAAGATGGGGTTGCAAAATCAAAATTGGTACTCAGGGTGCCTGGGTGACTCAGTCGGTCAATGTCCACCTGTTGGTTTCGACTCGGGTTCTCATTTCAGGGTCATGGGATCGAGTCCTGCATGGGGCTCCACACTCAGTGGGGAGTCTGCTTGAGATTCTCTCTCTCCCTCTGCCTCTCCTCCCACCACCACCATGCTCTCTCTCTCTCTCTCAAATAAATAAATTTAAAAAATCTTTAAAAAAAAAATTGGAACTCAATTATAATCCTTCTCTCTAGGACTTGTGTTACAGAGAATTACAGAAAAGTGAAGTTGACTTCGATGCTAGTTTCTCCTCCCCCCAACCCTGCATAAAAACAGTTTCTCCCTACTCACGTGCAAGGGAGAGAAAAGTCAGCTGATAGGTTTTATTAATGTGTAAAGGTTATTGAACTTACATTTTACCCCTCCTAGTAATATAGCTGTATTTCATAAGGGTTAACATCAATTTGTAATCTGAAGACATGGTTGTCTAATAGTGAAATTACAAGGACTGTAGTATGGGGAGGAGAACGACACTGTGTCAAAGAAATTATCCTCCTATTTACATGAGGAGCTATAAAAGTGACATTTTAGATGTTAGAAGCTTGAGCATCTCTTTACATTATTGAAAATCCGGATATGTGGTCATCCAAGGGATCAACTCCTTCTTTGTTTCCTAAAGTAGAACAAGCCATATAATTTCACAAAAATAACTTACAATTATTTCTGCCAAGTTCCTTCAAAATCCAGACACATTAATGTCCCGATTCCCCTTGACTTACTACCCTCAGAGACTTTCACCAGCAGGCCGTTCCTTACTCTCTGGACGCATACAAGATCAGACAACAAATGTTCAAGCCTTAAATCTGAACTATTCTTAATTAAAACAAAATCATGTTTATGATTTCTGTTCATGCAAGTCACAAGTCATGCCAGCAGGACACTACACAAACGGCTGATTTACACAACTGAATAATCAAAATATCTCCTACAAATAAAAAGAACATTGGCAAGAGAGGATTTCTGGGGAAGGTGAAGAAGAATCCAGATAATTTTTGGACATATTTCCATCAGGCACTTTTCAGTGGGGACCCCCCCTCCCTTTCAGATGCTCTCCCCTCTGCTTGATCTCTCTTTTATTCTTCACCCCTCCATTTTCCATTGTTTTTTCACTTTTCCTTCTATCATCCCCGCTTCCCATCTCCTTCAATTAATTATTCGGTTAGTGTTTGCTGGGAAGCTAATCGATTCCAGGCACTGAGCTGCACACTAGGGATTAAAGGAACGGCAGAGAGCCTGTGATAGCAGTTTTTTATTGCTCAGTAACAAATGGCCACAAATGTAGGAGTTTAACCAAAACCTATCTATCAGCTCCCAACTCTGTGTGTCAGAAGTCCCACTAGGCCTGCCTGGAATCTCTGTTCAGGGTCTGACACAACCAAAATCAAGGCTTCAGCCAGGTTGGGAGGATCTCAGGTGGAGGTTCTGGGGACAAACCCGTTTCCACGTGTATTCATGTGGTTGGCAGAATTCCGTCTCTTACAGTTATGGGACAGAGGTCCAGGTTTCTGTGCTGCCTGTCATCCGGGGCCTCTCTCACTTCTTAAAGCCACCTGCTTTCCTGTTTGCATGGCCCTTTCCTTCTTCAAGCCAGCGACCACACGTCCATGCCTTCTCTCTCTCTGCCTTCTTTAGCCACCAGCCAGAGAAAACTCTCTGCTTTTAAGGGCTTATGGGATTACACTGGGCCTGTCCAGCTAATCCAGATTAATCTTTCTACATAAAAACATCATCTCGGAAGCGATGGCTCCTGATTCAGATACTCGCAGATTCCAGGGTCTCGGGCAAGACATTTGTGGGGTCCCTTGCAGACAGTCTCCCTATTACATCTGCCATCGTGGTGCCTATGATCTAATGAGGACACACTAATAGCATTACAATGAGATGCGCTAGGTACATACCGTAGAACATTACTCAGTTGTCGAAAGGAAGGAAACTGTGATACATGTTACAACATGGGTGAACCTTGAAAGCATTAGGTAAGTGAAACAAGCCAGACACAAAAGGACAGAGATCTTAGGATTCTACTTATATGAGATACCGAGAATTAGGCAAATTCATAGAGACAGAAAGTAAAATAGAGGTTGCCAGGGTAGGGGGAAAAGGAGGAGTTCTTGTTTAACGAGCATAGAGTTTCCGTTTCAGATGATGAAAACGCTTTGGAAATGCATATCGGCGATGACTGCATGGCATTGTTAACAATGGATTTACTAGCCCGGAGTTGTACACCGAAACATGGTTTAAATGGTAAGCTTCACGTTATGCCTGTTCTACCACAATCAAAGAAATTAAAATGTTGAAAAAATGGGAGTGGGAGCATAAGAAAAAAACAGCATAAGCTGCCTTCTGGAAGATCAAAGCGTCAGATGGGGCAAGAGATAAGATCAGAATGTGGGCACAGAGGAGGGTGTGGGCCATGCGGTGGGGAAGGGTGGTGGTGTAATTTCAGTTCTCTTTTTGGTCATCTCGAGCGTAGAGTTATTTGTTCCTTTTGACCAGATATGAGAAAGGCCTGACTTTCTCACCCAGGCTGCCTGGAAAGCAAGCTTCGTTTAGCAACCACTGGCAGTCCTAGAACTTCGAGTGTTGGTGGTAGAGGTGTATGTGAGTAGATGCTGTTTGTTACGTATCATCCTGGTGACCCCAAGTTCAGCGGGTGTCTAGGAAATCCAAGACAGAAGGAGGCACAGGGACTGAAACTGCTCAGTGCTAGGCAGTGTGCCTCCTCCCGGACCACCGAAGCCTTATGAGGTCTCTGCTGGTTGGATGCTATTATCCCTAGTTTTACCAAGCAAATAATGGAGTTTCTGAGAGTTTAGATAATTTTTTTCCATGTCTGGTAGCTAGGAAGGCGAAGCCACTTCCCACAGCAGGGTCTGTAATATGTTATTCCCTCTATCTCAAGTATCTATCTTCTTTCTCAGACCCATCACCACCACCCCCACACACTTTCTGCGTCTAATTCCTGCCCATTGTGAAGCAGAACTGCCATGTTCAGCTTCAGAGATTCCATCCTGCTTAAGAGCCAGGAGCTCCGTTCACATAGATTTCAATGTAAAAGATGCCCCCGGGGTTTGTACAGTGCCCAACCCAAACGAACACACATGGCCAGCTTCTCTTAAGGTTTTGACTTAGATGTTGCTTCCTTAGGGAGGCCTACTGTATATCTCCACTCATATTGCATCTTTATTCTCCTTCAAAGCATCTACTACAAGCCTACTTACACCATCATTTGCCTATTAGTGTTTGAGATCTGACTTCCCTGCTAAACTGTAAGTTCAATCAAGGGAGGCTTCTCATCTGCCTTGAATCTTCTTGAACAAATGAATGATTTATGTGAGTTCAAAGCAAAGCTCTTTCAATTGTAGCTTACTGGTGTCTGTGACAGAAATACAGGAGGATGCAGAGCTCGAAGAATCGCATACCAGCTCTCTAAACCGCCATTTGGGATTATTCATTTTTGTCCATACCATGTTAGAGTAACATTTTTTGCAACTTGACTAAATATGTTGATCATAATATGCCTTAATGTGACTATACACTCTACAGAGCCACCTTTTGTACCACGCGACCATGGGACTGAACAGAGTACCCTCAAAATTCATGTCCACCTGGCACTTGAGAACAGGACCTTATTTGGGAGTAGGGTCTGTGTAGGTGTCATTCCTTAAGTGGCATACGGGATTAAGCTTTAGGCCCCCAGATTCAATGACTGGTGTCTTTCCAGGAGAAAGGAGGGAGAGAGGCAGACACAGGGACAGAGCGGACATAGGAAAGAGGGCCTGTGGCAGAGGCGGCAGAGATGGGAGGGATGCAGCCACAAGCCAAACAACACCAAGGATGGCCGGCCACCCCAGAAGCTGGGAAGGGGCCAGGAAGCATTCCTCCCTAGAGCCTTCGGAAGCAGAATGGCCCCGCAGACACTCTGATTTCAGACCTCGAGTTTCCACAGCTATGAACAGATAATGTCTGAAACCATTCAGTTTCTGGGACTTTGTTACAACACTCTTAGGAAACTAATAAAATGACCTTTCCTGTAACTGCTTAGGGTTGGGATAATGTCAGGTGCTCAAACAAAGAAACCTCAAATTTTCAGTAGAAAATAGACTTCCTAATAGAAGTTTAAGACTCAGTAGTGATAGGGTACTGTAGATGTTTCAGGAAATTGGTGGCTGTCCTCTGCGTGGTGGTTTGGCGATCCAGATTCTTTTTATCTCGTGTCTGCACTGTTGTGTGTGGAAAGAGAAAGAAAGAATGTAGATCGCATACCTATTTTTTAGTTGCCTAAAGGGACACAAATTTCTGCTCGCATTCTTTTGGCAAGAATGGTTACATGGTTCCACTAGATAAAAGAGTCAACACAGATGCTTCTGAAGGACAGTTGTATCTTGTGGAAAGGGAACACACATTTGGAGGATAGTTTGCCATCCCTGCTGTGCTGACCTCCCAACCTCAGTTGATGTGGCCATTCTGAGCAGTGACCTCATACTTGGCATAAAGCGATGAGCTTGAATCATCAGCTTTTAATACTTAGGGATTTTGTTTTAGAACCTCAGAGAGAATCCAGCCCTTAGAAAAGGAGCAAAAGCTGAAAGGATAGACTCAGAGCAATAGATGAGGTCACGGCCCTGAACAACTATGAGAAACCCAAGTTATAGGGAAGAATAATCAGGAACCTTAATGAATATTCCATTTAACAGAAAGAGAGTAAGTAACTACTTGACACCCAAAAGTAGCAAGGTGATATTAATAGAAGAACATCGAAGTGAAACTCCTCAAAAGCCTTCTGCTAGGGCCCCTATGGCAGCTATCAATCAAGTGTCAGATCCTCTAAGACTCGACTACATTTCCTACTTCTGGAATCCCCTGCCATCCTAGCTGCCATTGTTACACACATGTGTTTACAATATCGAACCCCTCCCCCACTTCCCGGCCATCCACGTACATTTAGCACCTATGATCATTTGAGTAGTCATTTCCTGCGATCCAAAGGCTGTCACAAGAACAGCCATCCTATACATATTATCATCTGCATATTAGAGAGAGAAAGCAAATTAACTTGTGGAAGATCTATAGCAAGAACACTATGCAACTCTGACTCAGAAGCCCATTCCTTGCTTTTCTGGGCCATTCTGCTCCCATGGACAAGCTCCATGGTCAACTAGAGCTCGTGCTGTATCATCCAGGGTGATTAGTTGCAGACAGCAGGATCCATTCTAGCTACATTAAGCAGAAAAAGATTTATTACAGGGTATTAGGTAGCGAACAAGACTGGCAGGAGGAAAGCCATGTTTGGATACAGCCAGGAGATATGACCAACCATTCAGTGAGGTTGTAGCAAAACCCACATATACTTAGCAGCTATGATGTGGGCAACTGGTGAGAAAACTCTTCACGGCAGTTGTCCCAGAAGAACGAAACTTCACTGCTGCGGTGCTTGTCTGAAGATCCAGTTGCCTCATAGGTGGCTACCTCCTCACGTTTCTCTCTTCTGCTATCAGGTTTGTTTCTCGGCAGCACCTAGCTCACAAATAGAAACCTAGTTGCAAGGGAGTGTGGGAGATAGAGTTTTTAGCCTTGTAGTATTTATAGTAGAGGAGGGCAGGTGGAAGGAGATTTGAAAGAGTGTTGAATATGCCATTCTCTAGGGGTTGCAATACATATCAACTCCTGGACACTGACCTACTGGGACAGAATTCTTGTTATACACTCAACCACGGTGTGTGGTGGGAGTGCTACTCTCTGCGGTGTTGAGTAGGAGCACTCTCCATGCTTCGTCTAGGAAGACAGTGACGGAATAAAAGGGTGGACCAGGTCCTCTGAGCTTAGCATAGCCACCGATCTGAAGGACTTTGGCAGTAGTGTCACTTTACCCACCGTCCTTTGGGGTTAGGTAGAGAACAGTTTCACCAGCACTGATTATCAAGTATCTGGAGGTTATTGTAGAAGTTTTTAAATTTAATATTTTAATTTAAATTTAATTCTAGGTCTCCTTTGAGTGTCAGGAGGCAGTATACACAATCAAAGAATAGTACAGTACTCAACTTAAAAAATGTTTAGGTAGGTGAGGGGAAGATGGTGGCAGAGTAGGGGGACCCTAGGCTCACCTCGTCCCACAAATACAACTCGGTAAGTACCAAATCACACTACATACCCCAGAAACTGATCTGAGAACTGGCAGAACAAACTTCACGACTAAAGGTAGAGAAGAGGCCACATCAAAGAAGGTTATCTCAATGCTTCAAAAATAATTACCTCATTAAAAAAAAAGTCATGACTCTTTAAAAAAAAGTTTTTTTTTTTTTAAATTTGAGAATCATGACATTAAAGAATAGGAAAGGAGGGAGGACAGACAGTAAAACTGAAAAGAAACCTTACTGAGTCTCTAAGAATGAAAAATCTGGATGAGAAATAGGAATTGCTATTTATGAGTAGTAGAGTCAACTCTGATTTTTCAAGCTCAAAAGAAGAGCATTAGTAGATTGGGGAAACTAAAAACGATAGCAGATAATTACCTCAGAGCCTTCCTCAAGCGTGTTCATCTCAAAGGTGAAGATTACATAATCCACTCTACAGGCCGCCACCAAAATCATCTCCCTAACACATTTCTTTATTCATGTCACTCTCCGGTTCCGAAACCTAAGCAGTTTTCTCTCATTTAAAAAATAGTTTCTGACAGTTGGGGTCTTCCCTATTCTGGGACCAAGCTAGCTTTCCAGTTCATATAAATTTTATATTTTGTGGCGAACCTGCTCTCTTGCTTCTCCCCCCAGATGCATGGCATTTACCCACCTCTGTATGTTTGTTCATGCTGCTTTCTCTGTTGAAATCATCTCTGACTCTCGCAGTTCTATTTTTTCCACGAGGTCCGCACTCCCACTACCAGCCCCGTCTGTAAGCTTTCCTGGACCACCCACCCTAGCCAGGAGCAACCTCTGCATCTCTAACAACCTCAAGAGCTCTATTACAGAATTTCTACATGTTCTCTTATGTTACTCTTTTTGATATATATGGGTTTTTTTTTATCTCTTGCTTTGACTTCTTCCCAAGCTCTCAGGGTCAGGGACTGTATTGGATTCATCTTTATACCCTGCAGAGTTCCTTGTCCAGTGATTTGCACATAGTAGGGATTTAATACATATTCGCTGTGTGCGTGCCTCTATGTATGAATGAATCAGGAAGATTTAGAGGAAAGAGTTATGGTGCTCATAATTCGTATGCAGGCCATCAAACTGACCCTATTGAACTGCAGCTTCAAAATATTTTTCTAGAATTTGTAACACTTCTCTATCCGTAAAGAAATCAATCCCCCGATCCTAATTTTCAGTGTTTTGCCATGCTCCGCATCGAACAGCGCAGTAGGGACCTGTGTCAGAGGAAATGATGGCTCTCCAGTTACACACAACTTACACAGAATTTTGCACAATCGTTTGCTATTTGTCAAAGCTAACCTGCTTCTCGGCAAAAAAAAAAAAAAAAAAAAAAAGCCACATCAGATGAATTATGGTTTCCTTTTCTTTCTCAGAGCAGCAGTAACCCACGGCCGCATCTAGTTAGAGCTCAGAGTCATTAACCATCATAATAGGAGACTCAGCCTTGACGTGGAAACACGTCTCGGCAGCTTTTCAGCGGGAGGCTGAACTCTCTGGGTTACTCGGCGTCACATTCATTTTGTGCCCCTCTGTGGGACTGATGGAAGCGAAGTGAAGTTATTGGGGCCCTCGAGGTACAGTAAATTGACTCCTAGGAGAAACTCCTTCAATGTCAGGCGACGGGATATGTGTGCTATGAAATTTTTAAAATATATATGTATATATGGTTGTAAATCAAGGTGTATTCTTAGCTAGATTGAAGCCTGCTCATGGATCTGCTCTTCTCCCCACAAAAGATGTTGAGCTTTGTTTGTTTTTCTCCCCCGAGGAGCAGCGCCTTAAGATGCCACATAATTCCCAGAGATATCAGAAAGTAATCTCCTCTGTTCCCTCATGAGTTTCAAGAGCTAATCCCTGGGGGAAAAGGGAAGAATTTTGTGATTTATCAGCTGCCCTGTTTAAACACTTCCCAAGTGAGTTATTGCAATCTGCATGAGGGACTCAAAATAACAACCCTCTGTAAACACTGACCATCATTCAATCACTGAAGAAGAGGACGGGAAAATATGACCTGTGTAAAATGGTAGTCCTTTTCTTGAAGTCAAGAAGAGATTCATAAAATCGCTAAATTCTGCCACAAGTCACTATATTAAAAGTGAAAAACTTGATCAAAGAGGGGACACAGATAAACAGAAGCCATGGACATGTATTATTTTGACCAGTAGGATTGACAGATTTTAATAGGTTTAGATGGTTGAGATTTCTTACAGTCAGGAGGTCTCTTTGAACAGAGAACTGAAAATGTTCACTTGTCATTCTCAGATACTTTTTGTCACTGCCTTTATTCTTTATATCCAAGATGAACCTAAAGTACAATTTAAAATACTCCTTAGTGAAACAATCCCGGTTGTCTATTGTCCTATCCTAGGTAGAGGGAATCAAATTGACTTCTACCTGCCCAGTAGAAAAAATAAAAATAAAAATGAAAAAACCCAGTCTCTTCAGTGCCACAAGAGGAAAGAAGAAGAAAAAAAATACCATAAAAACAGTAAATTGTACTCATGATAACCTGTCTTGGAAATATCACCTAGTAGTCAATGAAGAAAGACATGTGAAAAGTGACAATTTTTTCCCCACTGATTCCTAGGAGGGGAGAAAATAGTACATTCAAACAACAAAACAATAACGCATTTGTAGTAATACTGGAAGTCTTTAGAGCTTTCTAAAGACAACATTGCTTATTGAGTATTATGTATGTATCAGACAATAACCTCAACACTTTCTGTAAATTGTCACTCACGATAACCACCAACTGATAATAAGTATTACTATACTGCTATTTTCATTTTACAGAAGAGGAAACTGTCATTGTATAAAGATCAGAAATATATCCAAAGCATTACAGCTAGCAATTTGTGGTACTGGCTTCAAATCCAGATCCATGGGAGTAAAACCTGTGTTCTCTCCCTCATATTATGGTGATTCCCAACATACTGGCCCCAGCATCAGAGAAACAGTCTAGGGTGTATCTTAGCAATACTCTGCAGAGCTACGTGGTATATGAAGGGCATTCCTGCACAGGGTCTCCAGTTTTGTATGGGGTTTGGAATTTAAAACCAATGCTGATATGAGCAAATGAAAGACTACATGTACTTGACTTATATACAAATTAAATTAACAAATAGGCAGGTGTTATCAATCAGAAGATTTCCTACCATTATCCTACCCCCAAGGAAATGCACACTTTTTTTTTCAGGCTATCCTTTGTTTCTTTGTGTCAGCACTGATCTCTTGCTTCTCAGCGTATCTCACCTTCTCTTGTTGCTGGTGTTCAGCTGTATGGGGCATAAACTGTATGTACTCCACTTGCAAAGGTACAACCTCATTTTCCTATTTCTCTTTTTGCAGCTTTGTACACCCCTCATTCTTTTTACAGTGTGTTCTTTTTTTTTTTTTTTTTTTTTGGGGGGGAGGGGGGTGGGCAGCAAAGCACGGTTTATTAAGCAATAGCAAAGTGATAGTACAAAGTTCCCAAAGAGGGAGGAGACCCAAGAGGGTTGCCTAGTGTATTCCTTTTTCTCTTCCTCTTGGTCACTGGTGACTCTACCAATCCTGAAACTTGAATATCATTGGGAATTTCTCATGGGGCTCTGGATCCATTCTGTCATCCAAGCCAAAATGGTTAGAGGCCCCATGTTTGGCGTCTTTTGTCTTCCTGGATTAATCACTTTTTTTGACCATGTTCTCTGTTCTGACTTGACCTTTATTAACAGGTGAATATGTTTTTGGCCACATCTGGTCTCCATTAAATAACCCTTACTCATACCGCAATTCATTCTGGTTCCTTCATCTTGAAATTTCCTATTGCTTAAGTCCCTCCACCATCTTGGCTTTCTCTCTCACGTAGACTGTCTTTCAAACTATCCCATTATCTGCTTGCCCATATGTGATCCTACTTCTGCCAAACAGAAGTACCTTCACAGCTTCATGTGATTTGGGCAGAACAATTTTTGCCCCATCAATATCAATGTGCCACAAAGAAGTTCCCAAATAGTCCAGGGAAAAATCCATAACCATTTTTTTCTTTTTTTAATCCATAGACTTTGGTGTTGCCCAGAGCCTTTTCTGGAAGAATCCCTGATGTTGAATCTGATCACAGATCAGGCCCCCAGTGACCACCACTTTGACTTCCTGACTGGGCAGCACGTCATGTACCTGTCAACTAAATCATCTCCTTCCAACTGCCCATAACCAGATTGGCTTGTTTCAATAAAGGGCACTAGGTAAGGATAACAATCTTCCTCTTTCTTTTACCATTCTTTCCTCCTCCCTCCTTCCCTTGCTTTATACACAATCTATGTGATCCACAGAATATCTACTATTTACCCCATTGTGTTATGTGTCCCTTTTTATGTGTAAGTTTTATGTGCCAACCAGACAGAAGACTCCTGCAGAGCAGAAAACTCATCCTATGATCTGTATGCCCCCAACAGTATCTAGCACAATAAGCAATAGATTCTCAAAAACTGTTCTCTAATTTTAATTTGCTCCCCAGATGGACCTGAATTATTTATAGCATTATTAGGTACTTTTGATAATTTAAAGAGAAAGAGACTATCCAACCTAAAGCCTTTTTTCATAAAATGGAATTTATTTTAAGGAAAAGAAAAACAAAGATATGTCTGGAAACTTTGGCTGAGGGGAAATGGCATTTAAACTTCATCTCCTGGCCCCACTATTGGCACCAAGCTAATATTTAGTTTCTGGAACTCTTCAGTTCATGTGGGTTCTAATTACTCTGACTCTCTTATCAAAAATGTAACTTCCCTTGTAGGATCAAGTGGAACAGACAATATTTACCCATCATTTTCCTAATTAGTTTCCCAAGCAATAGTCACTATAGTTGAAAATTGTCATGGCCACTTCTTAGAAAACAAAGATCATGTGGAACTAAAACTATATAAACACCAAAGTGACCATAAAATGCACATTTTATGTACATACAATAAATTCAACAAATATTAAGGGCTTTTGAGGCACCTGGGTGGTGCAATTGGTCAAGGATCTGACTCTTGGTTTCAGCTCAGTCGTGATCTCAGGGTCGTGGGATCAAGACCCCCATCGGGCTTCATGCTCAGTGGGAAATCTGCTTAAGATTCTCTCCCTCTGCCCCTCTCCCCATGCTCAAGCACTTTCTCTCTCTCTCAATAATAATAATAATAATAATATCGTTTAAAAATGTATTTAATTAAAAAAAACATATTAAGGGCTTTGGTCCAAATGTTTGTATCTCCCTAAAATTCACATGTTAGAATCCTTCCACCCAATGTGATGATTGTTAGAAGGTGGGGCCTTTGAGAGGTGACTAGGTCATAAGGATGGAGCCCTCACAAGTGGGATTAGTGTTTGTATAAAAGAGACCCCAGAAAGCTCCCAGGTTCCCTTCTATCATGTGGAGATACTAGAAGTCCGCACCACTGAAGAGGGTCCTCACCGGCGATGCTGGCACTGATGCCGGCTCCTTGATCATGAACTTCTAGCCTCCAGTACTGGAACAAATTTCTGTTCCTTATAAGCCACCCAGTCTGTGACAGTTTGTTATAGCAGCCCCAAAAGACTGTTGTCATTTTAACCTATAATGACCAGACTTCAATCTGTTCACCAAATTAAGTTAGGCACCTCAGTGATACAAATTCAAGTTCACTAAAATCTATAAAATTAGCTAGATTTTGTTTTGTATTTAGTTTTTTAAAAAATTTAAATGTGTCCCCTTTAATAATTTTTCATTTCATTAGGTGTCCCATCCTCTGTAATTAAAAATCAATATTATTATAAAATTTCCATACTTCATACCATGCATTCTATGTCCCCACCCACCTAATGGAAGATAATGTTTTTTAGCTTTAAAATAATTGTTTTCAATAACAGAAAATGTTCTTTCTCTCCTCCTCTGTCATATTCTGCCCCTGGACTCAACCAAGGGTAATGATTATAATGCAGGAAATATCTTTGCAGTTTTTCTCTTCTTGGACGTTTTCTATATTTAACGTCTCAAGAGCTTCTTTAAAAAAGGTATGCTATGGGCTTATTTTCTGGATGTACATAATTTACATCAAGTGTCCAATTAACAGTTTTTCCTGACTTTTTCCACACAAATGGACCTTGCAATCAGCATTTAAAGCACATTGTATCTAGCCTCTCTCAATGCATTAATTTAGTGTGTATAATTTCATTTCTTAAATTCCGGGAAGCCTTCATTTAAATTCTTTAATATCTTGAGTTCAAGATATTGAGCAAATTTCTCCCGGCATATGTAATCCCAATATTATACCCTGAAAATATTAGTTTCTTATGGATGAATGAATCTACACTGCCATCATACTAATTGATGAACGTTCATCCCATTTATTTAGTCAACTACTAATTATTGAGCATCTCCTATGGACCACATACTGTGCTAGATATTGAGCACACAGAGGTGCAAAAGAGAGACGCAGCAATCTGTAAAGTGCCACAAAAATAAGAAACTTGGAAGGTAAAAAGGAGGGACATCTAACTTAACTTTGTGTGGGAGCCAGCTGGGGGGGGAGGGGAGAGTAGGGTGTTGGTTAAGAGAACATTTTCTCAGTGGAAAAAAGACCCAAGCTGAAATCTGGAGATTAAGCAGGAATTATCCTGGGAAATGGAGAAAAGAGGTAATAATAGTTAACACTAACAGTGTCTCCTCTGGGACCCATACTATTCTGTACAGATAGCAACTCGCTGAATCTTCCAAATAAGCGGGCGATGCAGGTACTATGAGAACATAGAGACAAGGAAGCTGCAGCACACCAAGGTTAAATAATGCTTGAGGTCACACAGCTGGTAAATGCAGAGTTGGAGTTCAAGTCCAAGCATCTGAGCCCTGCCTGTAGTGTCTTTTCCAGCAGAGAGAACACAGCCCCCAGGGCAGCGGTAAGAATAAAATCTACATTTGCTGAGCACTTTGTCAAGTCCCAAGCATGCCAGACCTCATTTATCCCTCGTATTATCCTATGAATTAAGTGTTATTTGCCTTGTTGTTACAGTCATAGGTTCAAAAGCTTAAAAAGATTGAGTGACCATAGTGAGAGACCACTCTATACCCACCAGGATGGCTATTAAAAAAACAAACAGAAAGTTCCAAGTGTTGATAAGGATGTGGAGAAATTGGAACCCTTGTACATTGTTTTTGGGAATATAAAATGGTGCAGCCACTGTGGGAAACAGTTGGGTGGTTCCTCAATAAGTTAAGCACCGAATCACCCTATGACTCCGCCATTTCACTCTTGGGTGTACACCCAAAAGAACTCAATACAGGTGTTCAAACAAAATATTACACGTGAATATTAATAGCAGCACTATCCACAAGAGCTAAGAGGTGGAAAAAACCCAAATGTCTGTCAACTGAGGAATGGATAAACAAACTGTGGTACATCCATACAATGGAACATTATTCAGCCATACAAAGGAATGACGTACTGATTCGTGCTACAATGTAGGTGAATCCTGAAAATGGAATGCCAGGTAAAAGGAGCCAGTCACAAAAGGTGACCTATCATATGATTCCATTTATACAAAATACCCAAAGTTGGTAAATCTACAGAGACAGAAAGCAGAGGAGTGGTTGCCAAGGACTGCAGGGAGGGGGAATGAGAAATTCTTGCTTAATGAGTCAACATTTCCTTCTTATAGTGATGAACATGTCTGGAACCAGCTAGTGGTGATGGTTGTACCACATTATGAAGGTGCCAAATGTTACTAATGGGAGATCTTATGTTACTTATATTTTACCAAAATATTTTAAAGGGGAAAAAAAGATGGTAAAAAAGAAAAAAAGTTGAATAAGTTGCTCAGGGCCGCACAACACATCAAGGAAAAGCTGCCTTTGAAATCAGGGAGGGAAGACACATCAGAGGAGTTCCAAATTGTCTGATGCAACTGCAGTTAAGCGTGAGTGTCAAAGAGCAAAAGAAGGGCAAAGGATGAGGCAGGAGGAGGGGTCAGAGTCTCCAGGGTGAAGACACCTTGGAAGGTTGGTGGAGACAAGCCCAGAGACAGAGACACAGGCCTGGGGACCCTCTGAAGGAGAGAAGGGTCACCAACCCATCACGTCCATCAGGATCTTCCCCTGGAACCCAGGGACAGGCCCCTCCCTGTATGGACCATGTCCTCTGGGTTTCTGGATTGAGAATGTGACCTCCAAAACAGAATAGACATAGCAGCTGGTCTGTAGCCATCTGCCACTTCTACCCGCGCAGTAAAATTAGAAATACTCACTTCTGCACCTCAAATACTTCTGTAGAATGAGGATAACAATGATAGTTCCTATTTCATAGATTTGACTAAGGACCAAATGAGTTGATATATGCCAAGTCCTTGGCTATCGTGCCTGGCAGAGTCTACTACTGTTTTGTTATTATTACCTCGATCGTTGCTATAAAGTAGCCCTAAGATCTTTTCATGTTTATTACATAGGATAAAGCTGGGCACTGTCTTATCTGGAATGTTCTTCATGCACACTGCATTTTGCTAACCTGGGACTGATCCCTGAAACCTAACCTCATGGGAAATAGCATTATCCACCATTTCATATGGTTTTTT
>CM052887.1:45712978-45732957 GCA_028534135.1 Potos flavus
CCCTCCAAAACCCTCAGTTTGTTTCTCAGAGTCCACAGTCTCTCATACTTCGTTTCCCCCTCCAATTTACCCCAATTCACTTTTCCTTTCCTTCTCCTGATGTCCTCCATGTTAGTCCTTATGCTCCACAAGTAAGTGAAACCATATGATAATTGACTTTCTCTGCTTGATTTATTTCACTCAGCATAATCTCCTCCAGTCCCATCCATGTTGATACAAAAGTTGGGTATTCATCCTTTCTGATGGCTGCATAATATTCCATTGTATATATGGACCATATTTTCTTTATCCATTCATCTGTTGAAGGGCATCTTGGCTCTTTCCACAGTTTGGCGATTGTGGCCATTGTTGCTATGAACATTGGGGTACATAGGGCCCTTTTTTTCACTACATCTGTATCTTTGGGGTAAATACCCAGTAGTGCAATTGCAGGGTCATAGGGTAGCTCTATTTTTAATTTTTTGAGGAATCTCCATACTGTTTTCCAAAGTGGCTGCACCAACTTGCATTTCCACCAACAGTGTAAGAGGGTTCCCCTTTCTCTACATCCTCTCCAACACTTGTTGAGAAATAGGCTTTTAGAAAAACAAGGAGGTGTTTGTGGTTCTTTCATCTAAACCAAGGTTTAGACCTTTTCTGTGAAGTGTCCAGAGTAAACATCTTAGGCTTTGCAGGCCCTGAAGTCTCTGTTACAACTACTCAGCTCTGTCATTGTGATGTAGAAATGGCCATAGACGATATGCAAATGAATGGGCCTGGCTAGATTCCAGTAAAACTTTATTTACACAGGTGACAACTTGGATGAAACTTGAAAGCATGGTAAGTAAGCCAGACACAAAAGAGCAAATATATGATTCCACTTATATGAGGTATCTAGAATAGAGACAGAAAGTAGAATAGTGATTACCAGGGGTTCCAGGGAGGAAGAAATGGGAAGTTGGTGCTTAATGGGTACAGAGTTTCAGTTGGGGATGATGAAAAAGTTCTGGAAGTGGATAGTGGTAATGACTATACAACATTGTACATTAATTAATTACACTGAACTGTACACTTAAAAATGGTTAGAATGGTAAATTTTATGTTATGTATATTTTACCACAACTAAAAAGAAAACTTTAACCCTTGAAACAAATAATACATTATATGTTAATTAATTGAATTTAATAAAAAAAAAAAAACTTTATTTTACAAAAATAGGCAGCTGGCTCTCCCGGCATAGTTCGCCACGTCCCTGATGCAAACTACCCTTTGTCTTGCTGACTGCGCTCCTTTCTTTGCTTCATACATCTTTGCTATTATCTCTGCTACTGCCCTGGCTCTTTTTTTTTTTTTTTAAGATTTTTATTTATTTGTTTTCTAAAGAGAAGGAGTATGTATGTGAGTGGGGTAGGGGTAGGTGGGAGTGGTGGCAGAGGGAAAGGGAGAGAGGGAATCTCAAGTAGACTCCACACTGAGGATAGAGCCTGACTCAGGGCTCGATCTCAAGACCCAGTGATCCTGACCTGAGCCAAAACCGAGTTGGATGCTTAAGTGACTGAGCCACCCAGGCGCCCCTGCACCTGCTCTTTATTTCATTCCTTCACTGAGCCATACGGTCAGAATGTTGCCTTATGTACAAAGGAAAAGAGAACCATTTGCATTCACCAGGGCTACTGTTCTTTCTAGAGGTAGTCCAGCCTAGAAACCACAGCTCTAGCAGATGCAGATCTAAAGCTATAAATGAGTGTGCTGTTCTTTGTATACAAAAATGACCATTGTAACCGATATTGCACTATATGTTAACTACCTAAAATTTAAGCTAAAAAATAAATAAATAAAATTTTAAAAAAAATTTTAATGACCATCATGACCCAAAAACGTAAACTTGGGCAGGTTTCCATTTTTTCCAGGGGATCTACAAAGACTTTGCTTTCCCTATTTCCCAATTTCCCTAGGTTCTCAGTGGCCAATGGCATGGATTAGAATGCTAGTGTTAGAGCACGTGGGTTGTGGCTGTCCGAACTCTTCTCTTTGTGAAGATGATGGGCTGTGGTACACAGGCTCAACCCTCAGCCCTGAGTCATCACTCTGATCTAACCAATTAGGTCAACTGACCTTGAGTTAATCATCTCCAGAAGACAATGACAAGCGTTGACCTCTGAGGACAAACCTGACTCTTCAAAGTAGAAACTGAGGTAAACAAAAATGTTCAAATTTTTAAAGGGAACTTATTTAGAAATGAATATTTGAAAATATACATATTACTATTGGAAGATACCCTGATCTCAGGGTCCTGGGATGGAGCCCCATGTCAGGCTCCCTGCCCAGTGGGGAGCCTGCTTCTCCCTCTCCCTCGGCCTCCTCCTCCCAGCTTGTGCTCTCTCTGTCTCTCTCCCTCTTTCTCAAATAAATAAACAAAATCCTTAAGAAAAAAGATTAGAATCCCTAATTAACTTGAGAGTCTAGTCCATCAAAATTGATGACCCAAGAGGACCAGAGTAAACTACCTTTGACAAAGCCACCACAGTAAGAATAATAAATTCTCCATCTTTAACTAATGAAGTGAAAATTATTTTTATTGATCTAAGACAAAGCTCTTGATTCCCAAAGGCTTTTTACACAAAGAAAAAAACATTACTTTTACTACGTTACTTATTATGCAACATTTTTAAAGCATCCTTCGTATGTGCTTTAAAGACTAAAGTCATATGACTTGTACAGTTCAATAATTCTTAGTGTTTTTCTTTTTCTTCTAATTTCTATAATAAATCTTTGCATGTCAATGTAGAAAAGACATTGAATTGAAAAGTTTCAAAAGTGCAGACATCAGATAACCTCAACAATGTCATTTGATACCAAAATAGATTGCTTTAAATTTTTAATGCTGTTCCCATTTTTTTCTTTCAACACTTGGCCCTGCTACCAATAAGACACTAATTGATTGAAAACAACTTATTGGACTTTGTGAGGATAACTATTGTTTTCAAATCACAAAGCAGAATATATTTATATTCAAAACTCCATTTTCTTTCAATCCTTTTAATCTGAATATAGTAAAAGTTGTGTTAAAATATTTAATAAGATAAAAATGCTGAGGAATGACTTTGATAGTCTACTTAAGCTGGAAACCTCTTGTAATCTACGCATCGTGCAGATTCTCAGATATAGGGGAAGACAGAGAGCAATGATGTCTGAAAATTTATAGTCACCACAATGATTAGGTTACAACATTCATTTCTAAGCACATGAAGTATTTATACATCACTTGAAAAATCACTCCAGTTTCCGGGATGTTACCTGTTGACCTTTGAAAGTGGAAGCAAGTGAATTTTGCCATCAGTATCCTTCTTTCATTTTGAAGTTTAATAAACCGTCGTTGGTTCTCCAACATCCGCGGTGCCAATTTCCCGCTGATGTCTTATATCTTGGGTTTCTTTTCTCCCGTTAGAAAAGTATCATGATGAGATGGGGGAAGTAACTTGGAGCACACAAAGCCCATGTAATTACACGGTGTTCCCAGCACAATTCACAACGTTCTGACACTGGATATCAGCACAAGGATAAGTAAGAGCCAAAAGCTTGTCAGAAAAGTTTGGCCATGAGGGCAGCCTCAGGTGAAGGGCAGAAGGGTTTCCAAGCAGAGGTGGATGGCAATACTTGGAAATCAGAATGTATATGTGGAAAATAACTTGGTTTTCTGATAACTTCTAGGGTGCCTTTCTGTGAGGCTCATTTTTCTTTAGAGAAGACAGAACGTCTTGAACATAATGTTTCTGAGAAGAAACATTCACAGAAAGCCTTGTTTCCAACCACAACAGGACATGGACAATTGTTAGGATTACATAAATAATTTCTTTCTAAAAACTGCTTACAATTCTGCATTTTGACAGGACTTGACTAGCTACACTAGTTGGACTCATGCAAACACAGCTTCCAATTTTCCTATTGAAAGTTGAGGGCCACCCTCTTAGTAATTCTCCAGCCTAACTATTGCTCTCCAGGGTCCTAAATGCTTGCTGAGTTTCCAAAGCACCTATTTTTGTCCTTCATCGTTTGTCTCTCGCTATGCATAAAAGGAGTTGGAACAAATACATTCCTATAAATCCAGGTGTTAGGACTCTAAACTGTTTTTTCTTTGGTTTGTTTCTTGATTTTGAATTTCTTGCCATGAGTCAGCCTGTGCTCCCTTTGCGTAGCTCTTTTTTTTTTTTTTTTAAGATTTTATTTATTTATTTGACAGAGAGAGAGAGATCACAAGTAGGCAGAGGGGCAGGCAGAGAGAGAGAGGAGGAAGCAGGCTCCCTGCTGAGCAGAGAGCCTGATGCGGGGCTCAATCCCAGGACCCTGAGACCATGACCTGCGCCTAAGGCAGAGGCTTTAACCCATTGAGCCACCCAGGCGCCCCCCTTTGCGTAGCTCTTAAAACACACTCCCGACTGCAGGCAGTCACACTGAACAGCTCTGGCTAGCTGTACGTGAAACCGAGAGAACAAAGGACCCTTCCCTGTCTCTGAAATTCCTTACCCGCAGAGGCAGCTCGGATCACAGATTTCGCCAAAAATCACTACTGACACCAATCTCTAGGATTCTAAGCATCGAGATAACTGTTACCGGTGCATCTCGGTTGCTGCGCTGTGCCCTGTAGATATACCTGCTTCAGTTCCCCAACGAGCAAACTAGGTGGCCATCGTCATCTTCACTTCACAGGCATGGAAACTGAGGCTAAGGGAGGTTAAGGAAGTTGTCCAAAGTCTTCCTGCCTCGTAAACATTGAAATCGGGATTTAGGTTGCTAACACCAAATCTTACCCTCCCTCCGTCACACAGCATCAAATGTCACCCAAGCCTCCAGTTCGCTTTTCTGGATATGGAAAATCTGCAAAACTTGCCATTGTAAAAAGTTAAAATTTTAAAAGCAACCTACAAAAAGCTGCATGTACAGTACGTACTATAGGCTGCTAATTTACTTTCATTAATGCTTAAAATATAGAAAAAGGCTGAGAGGAAATACACTGGCATATTAACAGTGACTATCTTTGGGCAGATGACTGGTAATGTTTATTTGTTTCTTATACTTTTTTTAACTTGAAAATTTTCTGTAACAAATATGATCTTTTTAAATTTAATATTTATTTAAGATGCAAGCAATGTCACTGTGTAAATGCAAATGGTATAATGGAATGGGTTTTCCAGAGTGACTTATGCATTTGTCATGTTGTCATGTTCAGTTGACAATTATCACTGGGCTTAGCGTGTCAGTGAATATTTTAATGTCCAAGGGAGGGCTTTTATATGCAAAGCGAACCACTTAGAGCCGTCTAAATATGCAATTTGTAACTTGTAGTTAATTAAAAGACTGAATTTTACTTAAACCTCTAAATTCAACTTAGAATTTTTTCTACTCGATTTATGAATTAAATCACTTTTATTAAAAATAAGCACAATCACTTTTACTTATATTTTTATTCATTTTTAATAAACTTAATATATTAAATGATCTCACGTCATTACTAAAACACATGCAAGAAGCCTTATTTCACTAAATTTCCTTAAATATTTTAACTTACATAGGAAAATTTAATTTTTTTTCCCTCAAGTACATCATATTCCTAATAAGGCCAGGTTTTAAACTAAAGCAATCTTTATAAGTTCTTAAATGGCTTTTAAAAATATAACAAATTGAATATACAACTTTAGTAAGCATTCAAAGACTGTTTATAAGCTTAATTAATTACATTCCCAAATGCCTGTCAAATTTAAGTCACAAGTGGCAATCAGGCATTCCTAATTAAAGGACCAAGGCAAAAAATTAGATCCTCTAACATGTCAGACAATCTCTAACATGGTATCTCTTGGACATTTCAAAACTATATGTAAGAAAAATACATTACTATTGTGACTTTAAATATATTCCACGTAAATGGACTATAGCAGTATTAATATTTTCTGTAGATCTATTTCATCATCTCCATATTTATTTTTATAATTTTTTGGGTTTGCAAAGTCATTTATCCAATTACAGAGTGAAATTTACTATCTCCAACAGGACCAGGTTCCTTGGGTGAATATTCAAAACTAAGATACAGCTACAGATCTGGGTAAGTAGTCTGAATTTGGGGATGAGAATGTAGGATCAGATTAGTGCTTCTTTTTCCAAACCAATGCTGCATGCCACATTAATGGGGGAACCACAAAAAAATAGTTTTTATCTGCCATATAGTTTTATGCCCTCCTAAAATATGTTCTCTGGGTATATTTCAAATTTCCCCTTTATATAAATTTTTTCAACTTTTTATTGACTGATTCAGATAGATGGAATTCTACACCACATGGAATCCAGCTAATTGCCTTCAATTATTAGAGTTAATTGAATTTCATACCCCCTTCATAGTTATTTCACCCTTTTATGTTACTCATTATCTATCTCTTTGACCACTATTTGATGGTCATTCTATTAGCAGTATGATAGATTACTTACAGATTACATAGATATATACAACATGCTTATAAATTGCTTTAGATCAGTCCTCCAGCACAGGAAAATATTGTTTCTATGTTAATTTATCAAAATTACGTTTAGGTCACAGTTTAGGGGCAGCTAGTTCCCCTGGCCACCAACCCCTAAGGCCAGCCATAGACCATCCAAATTAATCATCCAATAACAATCTTTTCCACATGAGCATGAAGTATTACTCATCGTAAATGTAGGATTTTGTAAACCCACTGCAGCACACCTAATTAACTTCATTTTTATCATTGTTTCCAGAAAGTCTAAGCTGTCTAAGTTAGATGCATAATAGAAATTATAATCATCTGCCAAATTAGCATAACAATATTTAATTTACCATTGCTTACTATGATAATTGAGGTTGTTTCCAATTTTTAATATTATAAATAAAATCAGAGTGAACATGTATTGGATCATGAATATAGTTTTATTCTGTTGGATTACGTCCTTAGAAAAAATTCCCAACAGTAATATTACTCAGTGAGCAGATGGACTTAGTTTTGGATATTGACGGGAATTGCCTTTAGTGCTTTCCAAAAAGCTTGTTTGATCACAATTGTGTCAATATTGTGTTTATTTGTTTTGCTTGGGTGTTCTTTAATTTGAACAAATTCATTGATGTTAAATGATACTAAAATTTGGCTCTGATTCTTCAGGACAATAGATTTTTTTAATAGTATTTATTTGCTATTCGCATTTTCGTTTATGTGGTTTATCTGCTCATAGTCTTTGTTCATTTGCTAGAGGGCTTAACATTTTTCTTTAATTCATTTTATTTCTTTATATATTATTACATTAACCTATCAGTACTCATGTTTTATACAATCTCTTTCTATTAATTTAAGTTTTATTATATTTTATACTTAAAATGATTTCTTTTAATTTCTATGGCAATGAATCTAACAATCTTTAAATAATGATTATCTAGCTCTATTTTAAGAAATAGAATCTATTTAAAAATGTATGTTTGCTCCATGAGGGCAAGGACCTAGTTTATTTGCAAGAATCTCCATAATCTAATACACAGCTTGGTACATAGTGGATACCCATCCATTTTTTTCTAGTTAAAAATATACAGCATTTCCTAAAGTGTTCAGCAATTAAATACATTTTGGAAACACTGAAAATTAGTCTACTTTATGAGATTTACAATGCATGTTCGTTTGGTCTGGTTATTTAAAAAAGATAAACACAAATCCATTTAACTTTCTTTACCCCAAAAGTAGACAACATTTAACCGTAGAATATTCAGTGGTTAGCATCATAGAGCAAATGTTCAATAGAATAGACTCTGAAATTATGTACTAATGTCATAGAACATTTATTTACCTAATTTGTTTATTAATAAAAACATATTTAAGGCAGATATTCACATAGAAAGTATTGCTATGGCCTCTAATGGAGAAAGAAGTTTAATAAAGTAGTTTAAGTAATGCTAGAAAGTTTTAGTCTTATTGTTATGAGGCTTTTTTTTTACATGTTTTCCCTCACAATATATTTTGACAATCAGTGTTGGTATATAATTCACAGATGTTTATTTGAAAACCTCGCACTAATGCATATATAAATACTATGATCAGATCAATCAGATTATGGACAACAGAAACTGGATATTTGCTTCTAAAAGGGATAATTGTAATATTCCTTCATAGGAATCTTAAAAAATAATTGTAATTAATAAATGTTTAGATTTTTCTTTAGAAAAACATTAAAAATTAAATTTATAGAACTTTTGTAAAATCAGCATTTTGAGGTAGAACTCTCATTTCTTCTCTTCAATGAATTTTAGTTAAATTAGGAAATCCTCTTCTATTTGAAATACATAATTTGTCCATCCAAAATATCTGCATTATTGGACTTCAAGTTTCTGCTATGAGGGGCGCCTGGGTGGCTCAGTGGTTAAGCATCTGCCTTTGGCTCAGGTCATGATCTCAGGGTCCTGGGATCTAGCCCCGCATCGGGCTCTCTGCTCAGCAAGGAGCCTGCTTCCCTCCTCTCTCTGCCTGCCTCTCTGCCTACTTGTGATCTATCTCTCTGTCAAATAAATAAATAAAAATCTTTAAAAAAAAACTCATTTTAAATTTGAAGACATCTGAAGATACACCATTCAAACACTAATCGAAATGTTCTAACTTCTTAAAACCAATTTCCACACACTGGTTATAAACATTATTTAATATTGGGTGGTCCTTTTAGGAATGTAACCTGATTTATGTATATGAAATCAAGAAATAAAAATTTTCTCTAAACCTGTGGCTTTCTTTCCAAAGTTGTTATTGAAAGATTCTCCTAACTTTTGTCTTCATGGCAAAAGATAGTACTTCAAATGTACTAATGAAAATCGGGTCCACATTTAGCTCTGGACTCAATTGGTTGAGGTGTTACTTTTTTTTTCATCAGAATAGGAATAAGCGCCTTTTCTTGTATTAATAAACGCCTATTAAACAACACCCCACAAAACAGAGTATATAGACATTTTTTGTTCAGTTCCTATGTGCTTCTTCTCCTTGTTCAGTTTTGCTTCCACATTACACTGGTGTGTGTTCTTAGAGTATTTCTACCTCTTATTCTTTCTTGTGGGATAGAAACTTCCTAATGGACGACCTACTTGTCACTCCACAAGCTTGCTTCTGTTTTATTTTAATGGTTTATATTCCACCTATTCAGTGATCAACAACAAACACAATTTTTAAAACACTTTGATTCTATAATATCAAAGAATTGCCTATAAAATCGTTTCATCTGATGATCCTTTCTAACATACAAAAACCAAGCTGTCTTTCTTTTTGGGAAATCTGTAGCCACAGGAAATGGCAATTTATTTTTAATTATCTTCTGCCCTACAAAATTTAGATTTCAGAACTAAAAACACTTTAGGATAAGCAATTTAATACAACAGGGAAGAGTTTAGTACCTCCAATTTCTGTACTAACTTACATTGTAACAAATAGAAATCTTTTATCTTAATAAAGTCCCTGATGACAAGAATCCTAGGTTTAGGAGAAAATATTACAAGTCTAGTTAATTCCCTTATTTAAGTGCATTTTCTTAAAATGATTGAATATTGAAAAAGCACATAAAAATAAGATTTAAGGGGCACCTGCGTGGCTCAGTTGGTTAAGCATCTGCCTTTAGCTCGGGTTATGATCCCAGGGTCCTGGGATAGAGCCCTGTGTTGGGCTCCTGCTCAGGGGGAGTCTGCTTCTCTCTCTCCCTCTGCCCCTTCCCCTGCTTGTGTGTGTGTGCTCTCTCTCCCAAGTAAATAAATAAAATCTTTTAATAAATATTAAAAAATAATAAAATAAAATTTTTAAAAAGCACAAATATAAACCAGCTGATTTCTGCCTCTTCATAATCTTAAAACATAACTAGAGTTATGTTTTGAAGTATAAAATCAAGAAGTGAAAGAAAATGAGATGGGGGTCCCTGGATGATGCAGTTGGTTAAGCGTCCAACTCTTGGTTTTGGCTCAGGTCGTGATCTCCTGTGTCGTGAGATGGAGCCCCAAGTCAGGTTCCATGGTCAGAATGGAGTCTGCTTGAAGATGTTCTCCCTCTGTCCCTCTGCCCCCTTGCACACATGCGTGCTCTCTCTCTCAAATAAATAAATAAATAAATAAATCTTAAAGAACATAAGATAAATAAGAACTGCTTAGACATTATAAATACCAATTTAAGTGTCATAATCAAGTTATGTAGAGACTTATTTTTATTCATTTTTTTTTAGGTAGGCTCCGCGCCCAGTGTGGAGCCCAGTGTGGGGCTCAAACTCACGATCCTGACATCAAGCCCTGAGCTGAGATCAAGAGTCAGACGCTTAAGCACCTCAGTTGCCCAGGTACCCCTCAAGTTATGTAGGGAATAATTGACTGGAGAGAAGGACATCTACTTCAAATATTGTGGAAGTAAGGGCATCTCAGGGGAGGCCGTTTGGATGAGGTATCAGTTTTGAACTGTATCTTATAGAATGGAGTCAGCCAAATAAAAGCTGACTTGGGAGAAAAAGGCAGGAGGATACTGGAGGGAACAGTGTGCACAAAAACAGTGACGGCCTGGAATAGCAAAATATGTAAATGTCAAAAGTTCAGAACGTTAATGTTGAGAAAGTGACAGAGAAGTGGACCAAAGCCATATCATGATGAAATTTTCATGTAATACTAAAGGACTTAGGGTTTGGTTTTGTTTTGTTTTTGCCTGAATACAATGTAGAGCTTTTGCAGAAATTTAAGTAGAGCTAAGACATGATAATTTTGCTTTTTTTCTTTAAAGGTAGCCTTGGAGTCAAAATGGAATATAAATTGGAGAAGAACAAGAGGGCTAGACCAATGTAGAAGAGATTGCAGTAAAAAAAAAAAAAAAAAGGCAGGAAATTACACAGTCCTGAAGAAAAGCACTATCAGTGGGGTGGAGAGAAGAGGTCAGGTTCAATATATTTAGAAGGTAGAACTGACAAGGTTTGGTAGCTGATTGTAAGTGAAGCATGAAGTCAAGGGAAGAATTTCTAAGCAATTCTCAATTTTCTGAATAGTTGTCAAAAAACAAATTGGGTGACCATGTTTAGGACATACTGAAATTTTTGATGCAATTTTGAGATTACTGCACACATCAACATCTAAAAGGAGATGTTCAGAGGGGTGCCTGGGTGACTCTTTCAGGACAGGAATGAATATAGAGAGGACTGGTTTTACACAAGGAACTGAAAAAAGAAAAGTGCAGATAGGAAATGCCAATATGAATATCTGGATGTTGTATTTTATTGTACAGACAGTTCATTTACGCCATCTCCTGTAATGAAGCTTTGTGAAATAATAAAATGAAATTTTCCATGCTTTTGCCCCATTTAAATATATATCACTTCCTTCAAGGAAACTAATTTAATTTGCTGTCTGCTGTAGGGTCCTTGATTTGAATTGCTCATGCTTCTGGCAATAGAGTTGCCCTTTCATAGGAGGAAAAGACAGAAAGCAGTTTGTGCCAAGCCTCATGGCCTTGCTTAGATCTTCTTTCCCCAAATGTGGTGAACCTGCCTCCATCTTTCATATCTAAGGTGATTGACATAGATGACAACCAATTATAGCTTTTTCTTTCTCATTTGGGGTGCTAATAGAAGTTTCCCTATGTTCTTTAGGAGAAATATTGCCAAGCAGTGAGTATGCAAAATTTGTTGTGACATGGAGAAAGATACAAAGTCTGATGAACTCCTCGCACGTGTCTTCCATCTGCTTGTTGTGGTATACCCAAATTATCTCTCAGCAAGGAAGTGACCCAGGTGGTAGGGTTCCACTTTTTCCTGGTGTGGTTTGTCGAAATCACCTTTTCCCAAATGAAAGAAGGGTCATTCCATGGCAAATGGTCTTTGCAAGGCAGAATTATCCAAAGACCCCCTCACCATGCTATTAGAGAAGATAATTTTTTGTTTTGTTTTGTTTTGATGATCTCTTTGAAAACCATGATCTGGAACGGAGAGCGTGTGATAGGCACCCGGGACACGTGCAACAAGAAAGGACATGGGTGCGTGAATAAACGTGGATTTTCCCCAAGTGCCAACCTCCAGGCTGCTTTCTCCAGCAAAGAACAGCAGGAAGGTAAACATATGTCTCCAGATCTTAGTTCAGTGAATTGTAAATGAGATCACTGTGTAGCCTCTTTTCAGCATGCCGAGCAAAGAGATGGATAGCAAGTTCAAAGTTCTGCTTTTTTCACATATAAGTACAATGGCTTTTGAGAGGAAATAGGAGATAAGAACATTTCCTCGTGACCTGACAAAGCCAGTAAAGCTCACGTCTGTGATTTTAAGGGTTTGTCAAGTGGTATATCTTTGCAACTCACTCTCGAATGGTCCAGCAATAATAGTAATGTACACTTACTATTTTTATAATAATTAGTATTATTCATTAAAAACAGAAAGCAGATGTAAAATGTTAACAATTGGTAAATCTAGGAAGAATGAATGGATATTCATTGTACTGTGCTTGCAACTTTCACATCCATTTGAAAAATCGGGAGGGAAAGGGGCGCCTGGGTGGCTCGGTGGATTAAGCATCATCCTTCCGCTCAGGTCATGATCCCAGGGTCCTGGGATCGAGCCCTGCATCGGGCTACTTGCTCACTGGGGAGCCTGCTTCTCCCTCTCCCTCTGCTGCTCCTGCTGCTTGTGCTGTCTCTCCCTTTCTCTCTCTCTCTCTGTCAAATAAATAAATAAAATCTTTAAAAATAAATATATATTGGGAGGAAAAACTCATGAGCCCAAAACAACTGGTGTCTGTGAGACATCGTAGGGATGTTTCAAGGCTCTAGGGTGCTTTATTCTTTGACTTAATCTTATTTCCATTAAGGGAAGATTGCACATTAGAACGGGCTATTTTGGTGCATTTGGGGATATTCTACATTGAAATGTGCTGTAGACTGGGGCAGAAGCCTCTTTTACGATAGCCTGACTGACTACGATTTAAGAGCGGATGCAGATTTTAACAGAAAATTCCAGTTGTGCTCTTGTCAATACAAAATTATAGATTATTTTTGCCCTTTTTACAGAAACCAAAAGATTTCAAGTATAATGCACATAATTAGACCAAATATGAGCACATCCAAAATAAATGCACATAACTTTATTGTATAAATAAAAGTCAGCCAAATGTGCATTCAATCACATACATTTATATATAGAATACCTTAGAAGGTTAAAAAGAAGCTGGTAATTATGTTGCCTTTAGAGAAGGAAATTGGGTGGATATAAGACTCTTTTGTCTCCTTGAGATCTCTGATGCTATTATAGTATGTGAATTTTAGAAGTTAAAAAATAATTTAAAATATAGAAGAAAAAGCAGTTGATCACCACAGGGGCAGAAGCCCGTAAATCAAAGTATAGGCAGGTTTTATGAGGCTGGAGGTTTAAATAATCTGGGGAGAGGGGAAGTGTTCTTTAAGAAAAGGAATACAAATTTAGGTTTGAATGCGAATATTTATTTAGAATGGAAAATTATAAAACATTACAGATGTTTTATAATGCTAAGAAACAACACAAATATTTCTAAATCCAGAAATATTATGTTTTAATTAAATGCTGGTCTTAGTCCATTGAGATTGCCCTGTAACAAAATAACACAGGCTGGGTAGCTTATTAGCAACAGCAATTTATTTCTCATAGTTCTAGAGGCTGAGAAGTTCAAGATCAAGATGCCAGCATGTTCGCGTCGTGGTGGGAGTCCTCCTCCTGGTTCATAGCCAGTACCTTCTGGCTGTGTCCTCACATGGTAGAAGGGGCTGGGGAGCTCTGTGGGGTCTCTTTTAGAAGAATACTAATCCATCCATGAGGGCTCCACCTTCATAACCTAACTACCTCCCAAAGGCCCTACCTCTCAATGCCATCACATTGGACATTACCATTTCAACATATGAATTTAAGGGGACACAGATATTCAAACTATATCAGTACTGATACATCTCCAACTTTTTCTTTTCATTCTTCTTGCCTGAATACCGTTTAATAGCGTCTTTGTATAATGATAATTTCAATATGCTATTATTATAGAGAGAATAGAAATATGATTCAGGATTTCCCTAACGTGACTGATCAATTTTAAAAATTACTATTGACATTTACATGCATGAAACATGTGACTTTACTCACAGGCACAAATGCTGTTTGTAATACTGCTACAGAGACGTGACTGACAAAAAAATATCTAGTTTTTGTGATTTCGATCAGAAAGAGGGATAAAAACTGCAATGACATCTGCCGCGTTTTCAATTATATTTCTATTTCGACCGGGTGCTTTTGAAAACCAAATCCTTTTCCATAGCCTAGCTTTTGTCTCCATTAATTTCAAGCTTTGTTTCTTTTCCGAGGTCTACATGCTTCTGGTGCTAGTGCTGTTACAGGACACGTTCATATCATCATTTTACCTCCCGCCCTGCACGTTCGTATCAAGACTCCAGGTGAGCTGCCTTAGTTGTATACAAGTTCCTCATATTCTGAGATGGCTAATTATTACTTACCTGTAGGGAAGGGATTGTCAACCTCATCAATAACCCACTAAACACACAACAAACTTGTGTCCAACGCAACATCCTTTTAGCTGGTTCCCCAAAAATGACCACGAGCACTCCAAAAATACCCAACACAATGGGAATTGTGAGAGGAGGAAAGTCTGAATGGAAAGAGACAGGCATATTTACCAATTATAATTAAAATAATTTCTTGAAATGTATATAATTGGATTGTTTTGAACCATTGTTTTTAATCCCAAGTTATGTCAGTAATTCATCCCCAGAGACGAACTGATGGTGGAAGCAGAATGGAAATATGAGTTTAAGTTTAATAAGGAACAATGTAAAATTTCTAACTACTGAAGAAAATCTTCATGTATTTTTTTTTTAAAGATTTTATTTATTTATTTGACAGAGAGAAAGATCACAAGTAGGCAGAGGCAGGCAGAGAAAGGGGGGGAAGCAGGCTCCCTGCTGAGCAGAGAGTCCCATGCTCGATTCCAGGACCTTGAGATCATGACCTGAGCCGAAGGCAGAGGCTTTAACCCACTGAGCCACCCAGGCGCCCCTTCTTCATGTATTTTAAATGGATAATGATGGTATTAAATCTACATGGTATTTTAGTTGTCTTTTAAACTTTTTTCTTAAAGATTTCTTTTTTTAAGATTTTATTTATATATTCGTCAGAGAGAGAGAGAAAAAGCACAAGCAGAGGGAGCAGCAGGCAGTGGGAGAAGGAGACTCCCCGCTGAGCATGGAGCCGGATGCGATCCCAGGACCCCAGGATCATGACCTGAGCTGAAGGCAGACGCTTAACCACTGAGCCACCCAGGTGTCCCAGTCTTTTAAACTTTTAAAAATATGCTGTAAAAGTTTGATTTTAAAATGCCATAGTTAAAGTATATGAAAAGTTGCCTTCTTTTAACTTTTCAAACTTCTCATGAAAATTTTTAGATATTAATTTTAAAACGTTCAAGGGGACATGTGGTTTTTCGAAATTATTTTAGAATGTATATGAACAAAAATGTCTAAAGATCAATGCCCTAAATTCTCTAAGCTCTTTGCCTGTACAAGGCAATTCATCCGTAATCTGTCAGCATGGATGACGGTAGTTTCCCGTAGAAATTTCACGGAACCATGAGTTAACATTTTATGCTCTTCATTCGTGGGATTAAAATTTTAATGGGATAAAATTATTCTTCACTTTAAAAAACTTCTGAATACCTTTTATTATACCAGTCAGGATCCCTATAGGATAATACTTCCTGAAGTACAAAGTAGGGAAGTTTGTTCATCCTGATAGACAGCATGGAGGGCCTAGAACAGGTCACAGTTTCACTCTCAATTGGCTGTCCCCAAAATGCAATCAGGTTTAGCTGATTTTAAATAGTTTCCCTTAGGCTAGGTTCCCTAGCACCAAACTAATTATACCTTGGCCACCTTATTTGTTACTTGCATTGGACCTACTTTACTTATCTTAATGATTTTATGGTTTTACTGTTTCTATGAATGAGTAGATTGCTTTCTTTCTTTGACCTTTAACTCATCCATGTGTCAAATAATACACAAACTACCTTGGATAAATTCAGCTGAGTTAAGCAAATCATCAACCTGACACAAAGAATCAAAATATTCAGGTTAGACGATGGTATTATTGATTAGATACAATTATAAAAGTTCTAAATTAGCCATGTACTTATTAAATAGTCAGAAATTTAGGGGTGCCTGGGTGGCTCAGTTAGTTAAGCGTCGACTCTTGATTTCGGCTTAGGATCTCATGGGTCCTGAGATTCAGCCCTACATTGGGCTCTGCACTTGGGAGTCTGCTTCTCTCCTACTTTCTCTCCCTTCGCCCCTTTGCATGCGCTCTCTCTCTCTCTCAATCTCTCTCTCTAAAAAGTAAGTAAATAAATCTTTTAAAAATAAATAGAAACTTAAATAATGGAAATTATTACACTTTCTTTTTCTGACTGATAATCCAAAATTAATTATTTTGCGAACAAAATTTAGGAATTAGAACTAGGGCACATTGGAAAATTGTCAACATTATCAAAAAGGAAACAGTAGCCATATTATGGATTTTAACAAATTATAATAATTATTATTATAAGCCAAAATTATAGTTAGCAGCCCAGTCTTAGTAAATGCAAAAAAGAAATCACCAGGAAGGAAGTATATTATAAAACACTAAATGGGTTTAAGTTCTAAAATATTTTGCAGGGCTACTTAAAATAATTAAGTATAGTCAATGTTATAGTTATAAAACATTACAGAGGCTTTCAATTTAAGAAATGAATGCACTTGTGATAAGCCTTCTGTAAGGTAATATTGCATATAATGAACTGATTCCCTTTATTTAAGTTGTTCACTTAAATATGTATTTTTTTTTTTAAAGATATTATTTGTTCATTTGACGGAGAGAGACAGCGAGCGAGAGAGGGAACACAAGCAGGGGGAGTGGGAGAGAGAGAAGCAGGCTTCCCACTGAGCTGGGAACCCGATGTGCGGCTCAATCCAAGGACCTTGGGATCACGACCTGAGCGGAAGGCAGCCGCTTAACAACTGAGCCACCCAGGCTCCCCCATTGAAATATGTATTTGTAAGAGAAAATGAATCCACTCAGTGGACTCCACTGGAAAGTTTGATAAAGGAAGGAATTCGGTTGAGGGGCTATACCTGTATCTCTCCAGTGACGATTCCACCTAGAAAGTACCGCTCTCACCTTCCGTTTACTTGAAAACTTCATAGAGTCTTTCTGATTCTTTAAAACCACAACAATAACAAAAATGACAACAAAACACCACTTTAGCTACTCTTATGTACCATTATTCTGATCAAATGTAGGTCGAAAATCTTAAATTTTCATATAGAAGATTCCATTTTATCTTAAGTAATTCTCAGTGCAGTATATAAGCTATTTTAGGCAGCTCAAGGCATTTGCTGACCTGCTGTAGGGAGCGTCTCTCGCCAGGAATCACACAATGCTCTTGAGGTGGTTCCTCTTCAAGAGTGTAAGTATTTCGCTCTTTTGACTCTGACAAAGAATCCATCATGAAAATTTTCATGCCATCCTAATTCCTTTGCAAAAATAATTTAAAATGTAAATTAAGCGTCTGCCTTCCGCTCAGGTCATGATCCCGGGAATCCCACGTCAGGGTCCCTGCTCAGCAGGGAGTCTGCTTCTTGCCCTGATCTTCTCCCCTCTCATGCTCTCTCACTTTCTCTCTCTCTCTCTCAGATAAATAAATAAAATCTTTAAAAAAAAATCTAAAAAGAAATGTAAATTAAAAGGAGAGTTCCTGTAACTTATTTTGGAGTCGTAACTCTTTGAAGCCTTTCTCCTATAATCTAAGCATGTGATCCATGTCTCTACTACAGCAAAGATGTGCTTTACTTTACCATCTATTGCTGGTGAAGTGTTTTTATAGTAAAAATTTTATACTCCAAAATTCCCTTCTCCTCTCTGTCTTAGATAGTTCAATGGAAGCTTATTTCAAAATATTCTGCCACTCCCGATGAGCTGAACCAGGACATAATTATAGATATTAGGGCTAATGAATGAACAAAACTTATTTGATGTTTTGTAGTTTTTCCCTTCCTGGTATAAATTCTTATTAATGATTGAGAAGCTTAAGGTGTTGGTCTGTCTTCTATTCTTACATTTTTGTGTTCTTAAGAAACAAAAACTCATAATTAAAAAAAAAAAGGCCTGATAACATGTGTTAAAAGATAAATTGAGATGTATTAAATATCTAAGAGTTTAGTTGAGCAAAAACTAATTTGAATTGGGCAGGGCCAAATCAGAAGTGATTAAGAGTACTCTACCAGCTGGAGCCAGAGGAAAGAATTTTATAAAGAAAAGGCAGAAACAAAACATGGAAACTTTAATTTAATTGGCTATAGTTTAAGAATTTGCCTTATTTAGAAAAGCTTAGTTGGCCGTTTGTGATTGGTTGTCCTTAGTTTTTTATTTCTTAATCTTGAGGCATTTGGTGGCTTAAGTTTTGATTTGACCTTCTCAGTCTAATGGCCTCCTTGTTTACTTGCATTACTTTAATGAAGGCATATGATTGAATTTTTAAGGTTCATATAACCTTTCCTCAATTGAGTTAACCAGTTCCTCCTCCAGCAAGTAGGTAAAAGCCCATCACTGATGAGTTACAGCAGTCTGGGAATTATGAAGCACCCCATCCGCACCCCCACTTCATACCCTACATCAGCTGGATCGAGGTAGCTGAAGGGCAGATGCTCCATGGAGGCAGGAATCAGGGGAAAGTTTTTCTACAGACTGATGAGAACTGCTGGGTGGATGGCACGTGATAGAGTTATGGCAGCCTCACCACATGGGGAGCAGGAGAAGTACTCTGCTCTGTCTGCAGCTGGCTGTGAGACTAAGTTCAGATCAGGACTGGGTATCATGAGAGGACCTGTAAATCAAAATGAAAAGTATTCATTCATACAACAAAACAGCTTAAGGCCTAAATTCTCTACAAACAGTTGCCTTGATGTTTTTCCATTATGTGAGTAAAATATAAAATTGGTAATTCATGAAAGCAGTTGAAAGCCAAATTCAAAGGTAGATGTCATCATCAGTCTTCAAGGAACCATCCGTAGCTGCCATTTGGTTGTTGCAAGTGTTTCAAGTAGCTTAACTCTGATTTCTTCAGAATAAACTTGAGCATCTAGCTATTAGGAAGATAAATATAAATATTCCAGTAACACTTCTTTAAGTAGTATGAATTTATGTCAGTTAAACAATGGTATATAAATTTGAGAGCTTTGTAGAGATAAACAGTGTTTTCAAATTATGAGAAATTCCATGTTACAAGCACCATTTGGGATTATTAATTTTCAATGGCATATTAGGCAAATCATACTAATATTTATCCTAACAATTCTAACAATAAATAGGTGACCCTCTTGACATCTTTTGCTCCTTCTTTATGACTCTTGCCACCATGGTCAAACAACTTAGATTTCTTTTTTTTTTTTAAGATTTTTTATTTATTTGAGAAGAGAGAGAGCATGTGCGACCCCAAAAGTGAGGTGAGGGGCAGAGGGAGAAGCAGGCTCCCCATTGAGCAAGGAGCCCAATGCAGGGCTCAATCCTAGGACTCCAGCATCATGACCTGAGCCGAAGGCAGGCGCTTAACCATCTGAGCCACCCAGGCACCTAATATTTTTTATTTATTTGAGAAGAGAGAGAGAGAGAGAGAGCACGACCATGAGAGTGGGGTGAGGGGCAGAGTGAGAAGCAGGCTCCCCACTGAGCAGGGAGCCGGATGCGGATGCGGGACTCAGTCCAGGACTCCAGGATCATGACTTGAGCGGAAGGCAGATGCTTAAATGACTGAGTCACCCAAGCGCCCCTGAACTTAGATTTCTTTAAAAGTTTTTAGTAATGGAAAAAAAATAAATAAATAAAAAATAAAAAAATAAAAATAAAAGTTTTTAGTAATGGTAGTAACTAAGTAAGGCTCAAAATATGGTTGTCAATATTTTATT
>CM052887.1:45733457-45783857 GCA_028534135.1 Potos flavus
TATGTTGGGTGGGGGGTTGTAGGGGGATTCAGAATAGTGGGGGTTCAGAGTTTGATCAGATATCAAGGGTGGGGAATTTTCACCAAAATGATTTAACGGGATTCTTGCTGAAACTGGATTCTACAAGGAAGTACAGCCCAAGGATGGGACTTGTAGGAGAGTAGGTTCAGGGGAGCCTAAAATTTGGTCAAACAAAGAATCTTTTTCATGCCCTTCTTCCATACCGTGTCCTACACATCTCTTCCATTGGGATATTTATTTGTATCCTTTATGTTAAAAAACAAAAATTCAACTGAGTAAATTTGATGATCTAACTGACCACTCAATTATTCATAAATTATGCACCCTCCCACGTAGCAAGTGGAAAGTTGCTCCTAGGAACTGTACAAAATGGGGGAAGAAACAGGGAGGGACAAGAAAGTTTCTAGTAAAAGAAAAGAAAAGATCAGTTCAGGCAAGGTCACCTTCCTTTGCGGGAAGAGCAGATGACCTCACTAGTGCTGATCAGGAAATTCCACATTGACTGGTTAAAGGTCACTTTCATTCAACTAAGTCTTGGTTTACTGTCTTGGGAGCAAGTGATGCCATTGGGGGCCTGTTCTTTCTTTTTCTTTTCTTTTCTTTCCTTTTTTTTTTTTTTTTTTTTTTTTTTACATCTGCAGTAAATCATTAATAGTAAGCTATGTGTTCCACTGAGTTCTGTGAGCCATTCTAGGAAATAAATGAACCTGAGGAGGAGGTCATGTTCATAGGCAGTTGACAGGTCAGAAGCATAGATGACAATCTGGACTTGTGTTTGACATCTGAAGGGAGGCAAGGAGCAGTCTTGTGGGACTGAACTCATAATGTGTGGTATCTGATGCTAACTTGAAGTAGCATAGTGTAGATAGTGTCAAAATTGAGTTAAATTATAGGACATTGAGCTGGTGTTTGGAGAATCAGAGACTTGCTTGGTATGAGGAAATATTCCCACACATTTGGTGACTAGAAGGGTCAGGGGTAAAGCATTCTGTGAGTAGAGTGTAGTATTGAGACTAGAGGAGAAACACAGGGGTGTTTTTTCCCCTCTACAGTAATTAATTTCAGGATCTATATAGTCAGGACTTTTTAGCAATGACAGAAACCCAGCTTAAACTAGCTTACTTAAAATAGAAATATATTAATCCATAATGACAAGGGTGTTTCTATTCCCAGAAATGATTTCTGTTCCCAGGCATGACTTAATCCAGGTTCAAACAATATCGTCAAGTTCTCTTGGGTCTGCTTTTCTTTGTATATTGGCGATCTCCATGGTACACAGATAATGGTTAATGAAGGCCCCAGAGTTATACCTTTCCACATTGGGAGTCCATAAGACAATCTTGCCCCGCTAATTTTTGCTTGGCGTGGTTGTACTCCAACTCCAAACATGTCCGAGGAAATTGCCCAAGTATTAGTTACATACCAACCTCTGTGGGCAGAAAAAGCCAGAACAACTAGTGAAGAAGGGGAAAGGAATAAAAACTTGTTAGCCAAAAAATTTAATATGAGTGGGATCAGGAAGCAAATTATAATCATCATAAAACCCACTGAAATGGCTATAAATTTAGGAATGTATATAACAGACCTGTAGTATTACAAGGAGATAATTGTGCAGAGGTAAGAAGCTAAAAGCCAGTTGTAGGATCTCCTCTGCAGTGGAGAACAAGTCAAAACAAAATCAACTGGATCAAGCACATTATTAGTGAAGCTGAAGACTAACTCTATGGTCTGGACTCAGGAGTCAACAGAGTCTCCAAGGGCCTGATGCTGTCCTAGAAATTTAAAAAGTGCTATTCCTCAAATTTTTAAAATGTTCCTAACTTAATCTAGAAGTCCGAAGAATTTATGAGATTTCTGGGGTTCCATGGATCCTCTAGGGAGCTCTAGTAGATTGGATGGTGTCAGGAAGACCCATGGAATTCCATGGATGCTGGCCGAATTAGAAATGTAGTAGACCAGATATTCCTGATGTGTGTTAACTATGTGCTAGGGTAGTGGTTTCCAAAGTCTGGGCTCTAATAAGCAGGATCAGCAACACCTAGGGACTTCTTAGAAATGCAGATTCTCAGACCCTTACCCAGGATTAATGGAGCAAAAACTCTGGAGAAGGGGCCTGGCATCTGTGTTTTAACAAACCTTCAATTTTTAAAAAAAGATTTATTTATTCATTTTACAGAGAGAAACCACAAGCAAGGGAGGGGCAAAGGAAGAGGGAGAGAATCCTGAAGTGGACTCCCTGTTGAGTGGGGAGCCTGACTCAGGGCTCTATCCCGGACCCTGAGATCCTGATCTGAACAGAAATCAAGAGTTGGACGCTTAACCAACTGAGCCACAAGTGTCCCTCTTCCAGCTGATCCTAATGCAACTGAAGTTTGAGAACCACTGATCCAGACCAGACTGGATATGGACTTTATTAGCCAGACTTTTTTTTTAAGATTTTTTTTTTTTGTTTTTTTAATTCCAGAGAGAGAGAGCATGAGTCTGGGGGTGGCAGGGAGGAGAGGTACAAGTAGACTCCACACTGAGTGAAGAGCCCGATGTGGGGCTGGATCTCAGGACCCTGAGATCATGACCTGAGCCGAAACCAAGAGTTGTACGCTTAACTGACTGAGCCACCCAGGTGCCTCCTTTGTTTATTACTACCTGGACTCTTAAAACACACTTTGTTATGGTTCACATTATTGATCTGTCAGTAGAAAATGGAGTCGTTATTCCGAATAACTCCCCACCAAGTTCGTGAAGCATTATCATGGCTTCAGTGTAGATTATACTGTTAGCTGGTCATTTATTCCATAAATAAATGTACTGTATAATTATGTGGAAACGAAATGTTTTGGTGGGTTTTTTCTTTTTCATTCTGTATAAATAGGCTGTTGTTATTATCCAAATTAATAGCTGTATTACATTCTGATTTATATAATGCAATGTAAAATTGCCATAATTACATTTCATGAAAAACACAGCTTGTATGGTAATGCTAAAATGATCAATATAGTGTGACATCCTGCATAACACAAATACAGGAACGCACCCAAAAGTTAGATCTTGGAAAGTATTAATCATAGTTTTAGATAATAGAATGCACATTAAACAGTACGATTGTGATTATATAGTATTAGCAATAAATAACTTGAAAGTTGATTACAGCCTGGTTCTGATATGAAAGTGAAAGGAAAACAGAGACATTTAAGAGGCAGGTGAGCAAATACTGAGAAGCTACAGTTTGGTGGTCATTAACAGCTGACACAGATCGAGCACTTACATGCACCAGACACTGTGTTAGAAGCTTTAATAGATACGAACTCACTGGAGCCTGAAAACTTTCCCAGGAAGTACATTGCTTGTCTTCACTCTGCTTCAGAGAAGAGGAAACAAGGTTTAGAAAAGTTTAGTACACTTTGCCTTAGGTGAAACAACTGATGAAGGGGGAGGCACAGCTCAAACCCAGTTTTTCCTTCCTTTGAAGTAGGTGCTCCTAACTACCAAAATATTAGAGTAAAATGACACATAAAAGAATAAAAGAGTAATCTTTATGACCTTGGATTAGGTAATGATGTCTTAAATATGACACCAAAAGTACAAGCCACCAATAAAATAAAATAAATGGGACTTTATAAACATTAAAAACTTTTGGGCTTCAAGGAACATCAAGAAAGTGAAGAAACAACCCAATATTAACAATAGTATCTGATAGGGGCGCCCGGGTGGCTCAGTCAGTTGTGTCTGACTCTTGATCTCAGCTCAGTTCTTGATCTCAGGGACATGAGTTCAAGCCCCACATTGGGGTCTGCAATGGGCATGGAGCCTACCTAAAAAAAAAAAAAATCTTATCTGATAAGGGGCTTGTATCTAGAATATATAAAAAATTCTTACAACTTATTATAAGCTGAAAGTTTCTGACCCTGCAAAATTCCTGTGTTGAAGGCCTAATGCCTGATGTGGCTATATTTGGAGATGGGACATTTAAGAATGTAAGGTTAAATGAGATCATAAGGGTGGGGCGATGAACCAATAGGATTAGCATCCTTATAAGAAGAGACAGCAGAAAACTCCCTCACTCTCTCTTTTTCCTTAGAGAAAAGCCCCTGTGAATAGAAAATATTCATTTGCAAGGCTGAAAGGGAGCTCTTACCAGAACCCAAAACCTGTCAGAACTTGTTCTTGTATTTTTCAGCCTCCAGAACTATAAGAAAATACATTTATGTTGTTTAAGCCACACATCCTATTGGTTCAGTCTGTGGCATTTTGTTATGACAACCCAAGCAGACTAATACACAACTCAATAATAAAAAATAATCCAATTAAAAATGAGCAAAGGATCTGGATAAACATTTCTCAGAGGAAGATATACAAATGGCCAATAAACATGAAAATTTGTTCAGTATCTCTAGTGATGAGAGCTATCAGACCCATAAAGAGATACCACTTCACATGTACTACAATGGCTTTAAGAGAAAAAAAAAAAAGGTTGGCAAAGATATAGAGAAATTGAGACCTTCATAGCACTACACTGTTGGTGGGAATTTAAGATGGGCAAGTCACTTTGGAAAATAGTGTGACAGTTGCTCAAATGATTAAAGATAGAGTTACCATATAACCTAGCAATTCCACTCTTAAGTATATACCCAGGAGAAATAAAACATATGTCCACACAAAAATTTGTACACAAATGTTTATAGCAGTATTATTCACAATAGCCAAAGGTAGAAACCCCCAAATATCTATCGACTGATGAATGGATAAAGGAAATGTAGTATATTCACACAGTGAAATCTTATTCAGGTGTATGTGTTCATAAAAAGGACTCCCATTTTGATTTATGCTACAACATGGATGAACCTTGAAAACATTATGCTAACTGAAAGCATCCACTTACAAAAGGCCACATGATTCAATTTATATAAAATTTCCAGAACAGGCAAGTCTATAAGAGACAGAAAATAGATTGATGGTTGCTTAGGGCTGGAGGGCAGGGTTTGTGTGGTGATGGCAAAAGGGTATGGGATTTCTTTTTGGAGTGAGAAAATGCTCTATGATTCTTGTGATAGTCACATAACTCTGTGAATGTACTTTTTAAAAATTGAATTATATATTTTAATAAGTGCCTTCAGTGGTTATATCTCAAGCTGTTACTGAAAAAAAGAGTGAGAGTAGAGAATGATTAGTGTCCTTGGGAGAGTGAGGGTTTAAGATAGCTGTTGGGGTAAGTGTAGTAAGAATTAACCAAAGATAAACTATTTCTGTCCATTGGTGAGAAACCGATTAAAACTAGATTGTGTGCCTGTGCAGGAATATCAAGCATACAGAGTCAGAATTCTTTAGCCCAGAGACTGGAGGACAGGAAGAGAGAACAGACTGGAAGATTTTGTACAAAGGGGCCAAAGGTCAGGGTGCAGGCCTTGGTTAACATATGTCCTTCCCGGTTTCTTTCTTTTTTTTTAAGCATGGTCTCCTTTCTCTTGCCATCCTTCAAATGTCTGTGTCCTGTGGGACACACAGGGGCTGCCCTCCAGTCTTCTTGCTCTTTTGGTGAGCACAGACTCTCTCATGTTCAACTGCTATGTATGTTTTGCTGGGTCCAAAGTATATGTCCCCACCTCAGACCTTCCATGAGCATAACCCCTGTTACTCACCTACGCACTAGACATTTCCACCTGATTGTTCCATACATGTCCCATACACTCAAATGTCCAACATTGCTCCTTTTCTCCATCCAGCTTATTAGCCTCTGCTCCCTACCTTGAAAAATGGGAAAGACTTTTTATTTTTTTTTAAAGATTTTATTTATTTGACACAGAGAGAGAGAGTATAAGCAGGGGGAGCAGCAGGCAGAGGGAGAAGGAGAGGCAGTCTCCCACTGAGCAAGGAGCCCGATGTGGGGCTCAATCCCCAACACTCTGGGATCGTGACCTGGGCCGAAGGCAGTCACTTAATGGACTGAGCCACCCAGGAGCCCCGAAAAATGGGAAAGACTTTGATAGCTCAGTTTTGCACACAGTAGAGTAGTGGTTTCATAAGACCCAACAAAATGGGGTTTTTAGGTTTATAGACACAAAGAGAACAGGGAAATGAAAAAGAGATTCAATAAATTATCCCTTTGATCAAGTCACACCTTTGGAGGACAACTCTCAATTATTCTCTAACGTGCAGAGATGAAAACCCAAATTCAATAAGCTGTTGCTCATAATTCAACTTTCCCTGTAAATTTAATTCAAAAGAACATGTATTCAATATATGAGAAATTGTGATGTAGATAGAGACCTTGACTTCAACTAGTTTATGGTCTAGCAAGGGAAGCCCACAGGTAAATAAGAAATTTCCATAATATATGGTGAATGTCAATAAAGACCAAGCACAAGACACTATGGCAGCGCATAGGGGATCTTAGCCAGTAATTTGGGGTAGGACGTAGAGGGTAGAGGGTGTCCAAAATGGCTTTTCTGAGGCCAGAATAGTTTCTGAAACCAACAGCAAGAGTAGAAGTGTAGTGGAAGGAAGAATATCCCAGGCATGAGTTTAATCTGCCTGTGGGCCTCTTCAATAAGATTGAGCACAGAGAGTTGAGGCTTGGAGAGGGAATCTGGTTAAAGTAGATGGAGAAGTTCCAGTGAATAATGTAGGAGTCAAACTCAATGAGAACTGACAAGTGGACACGAAAGGGGATTTAGCATTTTTCCAATAAGCTTGGCTGTGAAAGGGAGAGAAAGATAAGGCAAGAGGCAAAAGAGAGTGTGTTCAGGGGAGCCTTTGGGGCCATTTTGTGTGTGTGTTTCTAAGATAAGAGAGATGTGAGCAAGTTCAAACGCTGAAGGGAAGAAGCCAGAGTCAGGAGAGGGTGGGGGGAGGAGCTCTGGGGCAAGATGTCTACTGTGAGAGAGGCTGAGAAGGTGAAGCCTTCAGACTCATTCTGTGGGATGTGAAGGAAGAGCAAAGACGGATGTGGCAAATAGAACTGCAGGAATTTGATGGATTTCATTTGCAAAGTCAGCGATGGGGGCAAATCAGGTAGATGGTTTGCGGAGTGTGAAGAATGTTTGAAGTAGTTGTAATGACTGTAGAAGGACTGAGTAGGAATGATTGAGTGAATAGCAAACAAACTGGTGTTTTCCATGAAGTTGGAGACCAGCTAACTAACCTAGGAGTAAATAAGTAAGAAAACTGCAAAAATGAGAGGTTGGCATTTGAGAGAGGAATGTGCTGTTTTATGACTTCAGGGGCAGATCAAACCCGGGTGATGCTAAGATCTTGATCTAGCGGTGGGACGGAGTAGCTAATAGGGAAAACCATGTGAAGGTAATTGGGATCAAGGAAGTCAATGAACCGAGAAGCCAGTGAGTCAAATGGAGCATCTAAGCGTATGCTAAATTCCCCCGGTTGATGGCAAGTCTTAGGGAGAAGAAGACTGGGAAAGAAAGGCTAAAGGCCTCAGGAATGATGGGGAGGAAGAAGAGTTACAAAGGTAATGGTCCGGCGAAGATGATTCTACAACTGGATCACATGACCCCTAAAGATGCAGAATTTCTACAAAAGAATGGAAGAATGATTCAGGAATTAGCTCCCTGCTTTGGTTTATTCTTCACATAGCAGTTGGGTTGAATGTTTTTTTTGAGGCACTTCTGATCATGTTGGTCTTCTACTCATGGCTTCCCACCTCCCTCTGAGTATCTCCAATATGTCCACCTTGGCCCTCACTAGCTGGCCTGTCTATTTTTCTGACTTCATCTTGTACCACTTTTCTACTTGCCCATCCTGTTCCAGCCCCACCAGCTTCTTTGCTGTCTCCAAACATGACAAAACTTGTTCCCACCTCAGAGCCTTTGCATTTGCTCATGGTTTTGCCTGGAAAGTTCTTCCCCAGGGCCTGCTCATCCCCTCTCTGCTTGACTGTCACTTGCTCACCAAGGCCTTCCAGCTCTCCTCCTGTGCCCACTCCACAGGAAGGCTCTATTCTATACCTCTGCTTCATTTCCCTACAGAGCACTCATCACCACCTGACGTGAAATATGTTTACTTTTTTTTTTCCCCTAGCAACACTCTCCCAAGAATAGAAGCTACTTGAAGGCAGGATTTGGGGTTGTTCTTTTCACTGCTATATGCTGTAGGAGGTATAAATTAATATTTTTTTGAATGAAGGCAGTGGCAGGGGTTGGTGAGAAGGATGTGTATGAGAGAACTGCAGGAAAAGGTGCAGAGGGAAGCATGAGAACATGTCAGGGGCAGGGGGTTGTTGCAATGCAATGGCTTTCCCATGGGAATTCTGGGGAGTGTTGGTGGGTTGTGGGCACAGGTCATTGAGAGGAAGCCTGGAGCAGTTTGGGGACACAAAGCTGATGATTGGAGGAACTTGCCTTCTGCGAAGTCTCCAAAGACAATGACAGGAATGGGAGGTGCGGTGACATTTGCTGGCTTTAGAGTTCCCAAAAGACTTAGAACCAACAGCCCTTGGATTGTACACCTGGATTGATTTGTACTTCTGAAGAAATCCACGTGAGAGACAGGAGCAGTCACTGGGGTGTGGGAGGAAGATTTGTTGGAAGGAGTTGCCCACTCTGTCCACGGATATGTTACCAAGGGCTCCTTGGCAGGCAGGGAGCGGGTGAATTGGTTAGTACCGGGGCACTCTACCAAGAGTTCTCCGCCACAGCAGCCCTGAGGTGGGAGGGGTTGGCAGTGAAATCATGTCGGGTGCTGTCAGGCTTTGTGTTTCCTGTTCTCACCTCAGATGTGCACTTCCAGCATTTGCTTGCCTCCACACCTATGCTCACACTGCCCTCTCTGTCTGGAATGTCCTTCTCCTCCCCTAGAACTACTCACATCTTTGGCATCCTTTAGGACCTAACTCAAACCCTATCTCCAGGACAGTTTCCCTTTACAACCAAAGCCTGGAGAATTGCTCCTTGCCTTGAACTCCTGTAGTGCTTATTGACTGTAGACGTCATTGAACCTTTAATTACCTACTGCCCTGTGACATCTCTCCAATGATTGCATTGAACTCTTATTTATACCTTCCAGGTTGCCTTTTTTTTTTTTTAATTTTTGTTTCTGTGTGTGTGCTTGTGATAGTGCCTTGCTGTCTCTCTAGCTTCCTTGTAGGCTTCTTGAAGGCAGGGCAAGTTTTGTTGTTTTTGCAGCACCCACATTATCTGACATAGACCCTGACATGTAGAAGATACTCAGATCATATAAATTGATGCATATTAATTTATTAATCATTACTATTCCATTCGGACACCCAAATGATAGGTCTGTTTATCTTCAAATGATTGTTTAATGTGACAGCACTGTAATATTATTTTTTTCTTACTGTAAACGTATTACATACTCTTCCTTTTCCATTCACAGATGATTCCTGACTCATGCTATTGGGATCTCTGTTGAACAATTTGGTATTAACTTTTTAGCAGGGGCCAGAGAGCTTGGTGGATAAGAATTTGTAAAATCAGATGTCCTGGTTTGATTACGAGGTCTGCCACTTGCTAGGAGGGTGAGCCTGAGCAAGGTATTTAACTTTTCCACACCTCAGTTTGTTCATCTGCAAAATGGAGATTATAATAATATGCTTCTCCTTGATTTATTGTGACTTAATTATGACTAAGTGAATTATATACCATGCGACATACTTAGGTTGACACTGGTGCATGATAAAGCCCTCAATACTTATTAGCTGTTTTTTGTGGGTGCCTAGAAATTTCCAGATTTAAAGTATGAGGTTCTCATACTTCTTTCCACCCTACTTTTACCACTAAGGAAGGACAGCAGGGTGAAGGCTCTGGTGTCTACCTCCGGAGCCCAGGCTGTGGTCTAAACTCTGCCACTTAGTTTGTGTGTTATTTTAAGCAAGACACTCAACCTCTTTGGGGTGTCGTAAAGATCAAGGAGTAAACAGCTATGAAAGCCCTTTTTAAATAGCAGCTTGCTCTACCCAAACAAGGAACCATGGTTGAGAACAGGAAACAAATTTAATTGGTTCTGTTTTGAAAATCTTACCCTTAGAAAATTTGCTTCAGGAAAAGAGTAACTCTTTGTCTCACTTTGATTGGATTATCCTGATTATTGGATGAGGCCTTCATTTTTTTTTTTTTTTTAAACTACTAGTGCTGTGGGAAGTTTTTTTGTGTGGGTGATATGCTTCCTTTTCTCTTTTGCAAATCTGGTTGGAATACTAAACAAACAACTGCAGTCATACATATCTTTGTGGTTTAAAATCTGTTCCTGGGCTTTGACAAAGGAGCTCTGTAGGGAATGGTAATGCGATTAGACCAGTAACTGGCTGGGGTAGTAAGAACACCCAAACCAGGCAGCCCTCCCTCCAGGGTTCCTGAGAGATGTGTGTCAGAGGCAGGTTAAGTGCAAGGTGTCTGGCTTGGCTCCTGTTGCCTGGATTTGAATCCCAGTTCTACTACTTATTTTCTGGGTGACCTTGCAAATTGCTTAACCTCTGAGTGCCTCTGATTCCACATCCATAAAATGGAGATTATAGTGCGTACCTTATAGAGTTACTGTGGGTAAATATACGTAAAATGCTTATATATAATACAAATGAGTGCTAAATAAGTATCGACTATTTTTTTAAAGATTTTATTTATATATTTGAGAGAGAGCACGAGTGGGGAGGAGATGAGGGGGAGGGAGAAAGAACCTAAAGCAGACTCTATATTGAGAGCGGAGCCTGGAGCCCCAAGTGGGACTCCATCCCATGGACCTGGAGACCATGACTGGGAGACCATGACCTGAGCCGAAACCAAGAGTTGGGAACTTAACCCCCGAGCCACCCAGATGCCCCAGTATTTACTAGTAATATATGCACGCAGTCATTGCCAGCAAAGGCATGTCCTTTGGTACTAGATAAGCCTTCCCAGATACCAGTGTACCCCTGGGACAGATGGAGGACTCTGGGACAGATGGGGGACTCATTTTGTCTAGGCCAGAGGTTTATAAGTAATACAGGCCTAATTGGTTACTCCTCTTCTTTCCCCTTTTCTCTAAGGCCATAGCCAAGGCTAAGAAAGGTAGACCCAGAACATGCCAATCAGATAAAGATACACACAGTGAGCCCCAGCGCTGCTTGGGCCTGCCATTTGAATTTTCCCAGGGCTGATGGAGTGACTCCCAAAGAATTTGTTCCCTGGCTTATTTTGCCCAGCTGGTAGAGGAAAGGTGGGGAATAGACGGTGGGAGGGAGAAAGATGAGAAGGGAAAGGGGGAGAAGTGGTTTATAAACTCTGGTGTAGGAGCCAACCCCTGGTCCCATCTTTTCTGTTCCACTTCTTAGAAAGAAATGCCATAGCCAGAGAGAAATCTCTGGGCCTTCTGTCAAGAATAATTTGCCATTTCTAATTTGAACTATTTTGATCTCATAAGTTACAGGAAAGGAAGAAAATCCAAAGATTAGAAGGTCAGTGAGAATCAGGTGGAGTGGGCCATTTCTCTAGGAATTGAGGGGAACAGCCCCCTTTGCTTCTTCTCACTTCTCTGACCTCAGAAAAGGAAATGCATTCGAGAGCCCAAAGGAGAGGACCTCGACCTCACAGCACTGGGGGAAAGCCAGTTGCATTGGAGTCTAGATTAGCACTTCTCAAACTTGGTGGTCTTGGGTAGGCCTGAGATTCTTCATTTCTACCAAGCTCCCAGGTGATGCTATTGCTGCTAGTTGAGGACCTCTCTTTGAGTAGCAAGAGTCTTCTGGACAAATGGTGACCTAGAGTTTTGCGATGCATAGGAACTCCAGCTAAGTTACTACCTTCTAGATAGTGTGGCCCATCTGTGTACACTTAAACTTGGCCAACCTGCTTCTTGGGGATGGAGTGACAAGAAATGTCCCAGTCCTTCATTCTGATCCCAAATTTTGAAAGAGTGAAGAGGGGGTAAGGAGGACAAAGATGTTTATCATGGCTGATCAGTCCTGTGAGTAATTTTTCTAGTCTGTCCACAAGCTAGAGTTATCTGAAATAAGCCTAATGTGAACATTGCACGTTGGTGGCAGTTCATGCCTTAAAGTGGAAGCTGTGGCACAGTGTCATATTATCTTCAGGATGACAGATGACAACCTCACGTGTCATTTTTAAAAACCTTTTCCTAATGATTACCCAAATTTTATTAGTCCTCCAATTTAGCTGTTATTAAATACACAACTTGGATATACCAGTGCTTTACATACAGAACTTTATTCAATTTGTCCCAAACAATATTTCAAAATAGAGATCATCACTTCCATTTGACAGATGAAGGAATTGAGGCTCAGAGAGGTTAAGTAATTTGCTCGAGGTTACCCAGCTGTGAAAACAGAGTTAGGCTAAGAACCCAGGTTAAGTCTAATTTCACTTCTTCTCTCTTTCTACTACCTCCATGATGTCCCATAGACAACAAAATAATTATTTCAAAATTAAGAAGAATTGTTCTTTAAAAAATTTAAATTGCACATTTGTTATCAATGGACTCCATTGATGTGAATTTATGAGGTAACTAATGAAGCTTAAGTTTCAAGGATTCTTGACCTATAAAAGTATATTCCAAGGCTCTCTAATTTTTATTCACTGTTTTGCTTTTTTTCTAAAGTAGGTTCCATGCCCAATGTGAGTCTTGAATTCACCACCCTGATATCAAGAATCACATGGTCTACCAACCCAACCAGCTAGATGTCCTGTTCTTTGTTCTTAAACAGGTTCCCTAAATTTAAAAAAATTAGGGCCCCATAAAGTTGAATCTGCTTCTGTTGCTATCAGATATAGAAATCTCTTACAACATTCCTAATAAGTAGTAGTTCAGCCTGTACTTTAATTTCTCCAATTAAGAGGAGCTCACCACTCCACAGGGAGTTTGTTTCATCTCAGATAGTTTTCGTTCTTTGGAAGTTCTTCTTATGTCATGCCAAAATCTACCTCCTGACAGTGTCTACTTGTTGATCTCAGTTCAGCTTTCTGAAACTACATAAAGTAAATCTAATTCCTCTCCATCTAATAGGTCTGACAGTACCTAAAGGCTGTTCTAGTACCCTCTTGCAAGTCATCCTCAATGCTTACAACAGTTTCTCATCTCTTGCCATCTTGGCCCACCTTCTCTTCTAGTTGTTGATGTCCTTCTAAAGAGCATTCTAGGTTTGTCTTGACTGAAAGAACAGAGCAACTTCCTTGCTACTCTTACTTGTTGAAGACTTTGCATTTACCACCGTGGAAATTGATCTTTGCTGTTGTATTTGACTCTTTGTTGTAGTTTGCCCAATCATATTGTACCCTTGTTTTCTTTCTTTCCCCAGGCTTCATCTTCTTTTTTTGCCCCCCAGGCTTCATCCTCTCAGAAGATGCTTCCCACTTTTCCTGTGGTGATATTATTCACATCACATGATCTTTCAGGAGTTGGATTTAGTAGGACTTAGCAAGAAGGCTCCCTGACACATTCCAGACATTGTGGGAGGATAGCACACCTACAGCTGTGTATAATATGACCACGTCTGTACCTCTTGGTGGGCATTCCCTCCCTCCAATTTCACACTCTTAATCTAGGTTTTCTCAAGCCACTCGTCACATTTGGAAAAAATCTTCATAGGAAGGGCTCATTGAACAAGATAATTATGATTTTTTTCCCTCTTAGTTCCATTTGCCATTTATATTATTTTCTACATGAATTTCTCTCATCTTTCTGCATGTTCATTTATTTTTTTTAGGATTCCCATTCCTGTCCTGGCGATGTAGGGGTAGAGCAGCGCCCCAAGGGCATGTGTCTCCTACACTGAGTGAGCACATCACACTCAGGTGATACTCCCTTTTGGAGGAAAGCCAAACAATGTATTCCCTGCAGGGTTTCAGCTTCGGTACTCTTGTTGCCCTTTTCCCTGTTTTCTTCCACATTGTTTCATATCTACCAAAGATTCCTTCCTATCTCTCTCATGCCTTTTATTTTTGTCAGAAAAACTCCTCACTGTGTCTTTTAGGTAGAGAAGTTAGAACTTTAGAGGTCAGGGTCTTTTGGACATAAGTGGAGATGTTTTTTCCCTATTAAATTTTAATTAAATTGCTCTCTATAAGTTTTATAGCAGGTTGCTCTAAAAAATTAAATACAGGGGTGTCTGGGCGGCTCTTTTGGTTAAGTGGGTAAGCGGTTAAGCATCCAACTCTCGATTTCAGCTCAGGTCATGATCTCAGGATTGTGAGATCCAGCCCCACATGGGGCTTTGTGTTGAGCAGGGAGTCTGCTTGAGATTCTCTCTCTCTCTCTTTCTCTGCCCTTCCCTCCCTCACTGATCTCTCCCTCTCTCTTTTGCTCTCTAGAATAAATAAATAAATTTTAAAAAAAATTTTAAATACATACAGATGCTGACACCCGAAAAGGTGACTGATGACCCCGAAAGCTACTACTTGCTCATGGAAAACACTTTTCACTCATTTAGATTGCTTACTATATTTTAGAACTAGAAGAATAGCAGAATGAAGACTTAATTTTGTGGACGATAATAAAAACACTGTGAACCAGAAAGGAAAGAAATCTAAATTAATTATTAAGTGCCAGCCATGGAGATTACCTTGTATAATCTTGTTAATAACCTATATAGTAGGAATAATTATGAAGACTTTATGTATAGATGAGGAAACCTCATTAGAGGTTAAGTAACCAGCCTGAGGGCCAAGATGGCAGCACTTCTCTCTGGGTTCCAAAGCAGGCAGTGCTTATCCTGCCTGACCTGCCTTACTCTGGAATGGCTATTAGCCAAGCTTCATGAAGTCCATTATTAATGTTCTTAAGAAACCTGCATTTTCCTAACTCCACAAGAATCTGGCTAGTCAGGAAGAGTAGCAGCTTGACAAAGTAGAAAACAAACCTGAGCAATTTTTTTTTTTAGATTTATTTATTTGTTTGAGAGAGCGAGCGAGTGAGAGGAAGCATGTGTGTAAGTAGCAGGGGGAGGGGCGGAGGGAGAGAGAGAGAGAATCTTAAGCAGACTTCCCACTGAGTGAAGAGCCTGACCAGGGGCTTGATCTCACAAACCTGAGCTGAAATCAGAGTCGGACACTTCACTGAGTAAGCCACCCAGGGACCCCAATCCCGAACAATTTAAAATGAATGCAGGGTTTCACATTCCTCACCTCTTCCTTATACTGTACCTTTAAACTTTGAATTCACTCTTAGGTTACCTGGCTATTTGTTCCCCTGAGCCCTATTTGGCATATGCTTAGACAAAGGATTTGGTGTTACCACAAAACAGAGTAGCCTCAGTAAATAACTGGTCCTGATATTATAGAAAGAAGAACTAAAATTAAAATCTAGGGGCGCCTGGGTGGCTCAGTTGGTTAAGCAACTGCCTTCGGCTCAGGTCATGATTCCAGAGTCCCGGGATCGAGTCCCACATCGGGCTCCCGGCTCTGTGGGGAGTCTGCTTCTCCCTCTGACCTTCTCTCCTCTCATGCTCTCTCTCACTTTCTCTCTCTCTCAAATAAATAAATAAAATCTTAAAAAAATATATTAAAAAAAATTAAATTAAATTAAATTAAATTAAAATCTAAAAATTAAAATCTTTGGCATTGACACAAATTCTTAGATATCTAGTTTTGAGTTGATTTATTTAGTGATCTTAAAGGGTGTGAGTTTTTTTTGAGTGTCCAAGGGAGCTTTTTGGACAGTGTGAAACAATAAATTTATAGATTCTTGGGTTTTAAATTAACATTTAATTTATTAAAGTGACAATTTTTTCTCAAGCTTTCAAGCCCAATTTTCACATCTTCTTGGTCAGGTTTTTTGTTTTTTTTTTTTAAGATTTTACTTATTTATTTGACAGAGAGAGAGAGAGATTACAAGCAGCCAGTGAGGCAGGCAGAGAGAGGGGGAAGCAGGCTCCCTGCTGAGCAGAGAGCCCAATGCAGGGCTCGATCCCAGGACCCTGAGATCATGACCTGAGCCGAAGGCAGAGGCCTTAACCCACTGAGCCACCCAGGCACCCCTGGTCAGTTTTTAAATCTAGAAGTATTTGAATAAAATAAAAGTATTTTTACTTGATCTCTGATTAATGCTCTATTAATTTTAAGCACATAAAATTTGTCTAAATAATCTCATATAGGAAATTAAATTCATTAAATATTTCAAACCATATTCTTAAATTTACTATAATTAATTCTTACAAGCATTTTATTTTAATTTTTTTTAAAGATTTTACTTATTTATTTGTTTTTTCATTTGTTTTTAAAGGCTTTGGGCCCAGCAGGGAGCCCAACACAGGGCTTAAACTCAAGACCCTGAGATCAAGCCCTGAGCTGAGGTCAAGAGTTGGATACTTAACCAACTGAACCATGCAGGTACCCCAAGATTTAATTTTTAACTTATCTCTACACCCAACATGGTGCTTGAACTCACAACCTGGAGATCAAGAGTTGCATGATCCACCAACTTAGCAGCCAGGCTCAAGCATTTTAAATACTTGAAATTGGCAAATCCACAGCCCTAACATGCAAGTGGGATTTATAAAACAGCTATCAATCTTTGGAGCTAGGAAGAGCTTCACTTTCTCTGAGAAACTGGCATTTTTCTCTTTTCTGATGAGAATCATACAACTAATCCTGTTTCTCTATATGCTCTGGTTGCCAGGAAGCTCAATGTCAAAATTAAAGCTCGGATAAGACATATTTGTTGACACTCCTGGTGATCATATTTGTTTTCTCTTTTTTATTGACCTTGATTTTTATTTCAACTTATATTTCACTATTTTATTACATATGACTCAGGTCTTTGTGAAAAGAAAAATGTTATCGGTGAAAATAAATAAGGAAATAGAGCTGAATATTATTATTACTAGCTGTCTTTGGGATAGTTGAGAGAATCCATAACCATCCTTAAAAATCAATGCTTGCAGCTACCAGGGAGAGTAAATGCTTATAATATTTGGGGTGCCCTCAGAGGTGTACATATCTTTAACCCCACTCTTGGTGAATTTGATAGCTTATTTTAATTCAAACCATTCCAAATATCTTCCAAATTTGATATAAAATAATTCCAGTCATTTTGCTGTGACAGGGTCACTTTATTTTTACAAATCATGTACTGAAACTTTAAAGTTCACTAAAGTTTACAAATAAATTTGTATTGAATACTTACGATGGTCCAGGCATTATCGTGCACATTTAGGCTTATGTGTACCGGACAGGAGAGGGGTGGGTTGTGGAGGTATAGAGGGTGGAGCGATAATAATCCAGTCCTACTCTAGAGGAGAAAACAGCTCTACCTAAAAAGTACAAAAAGTATCTTATCCATGTATAAAGAATATTTTAATGAACTAGGAAAAGCATTGATTTAGGTTAGTATTATCCTTTCTGAAATCGAGTATAAAATAGACTATATGGCAAAGAACCAAAGACAAATATTAGCGATATACATGATAAGCAAAGGCTTAAAATTATCATATATATTCAGTTCCTAGAAATAACAGAAAAACAAACAATACCATAGGAAATTAAAGAGGCAAGGGTAGGAATAGAATATTTGCTGCAGTGGGAAATGCACATGGCCACTAAGCAAATGCAAAGAGGCTGAACCTCTCTAGCTGTCAGGTAAATCCACTCTTCATCCATTAGAGGTGTAGTAATTTACAAGGCCGGGAATAATCAGTGCTAAAGAAATTATAGGGAAATGAGTACTCACATTTACCAGGTGCATTTGTGAAATGAAATAACTTTCTGTACAATGATCTTACTGTATGTATTTTAAATATGCATACACCTAGCGATGGCATTCCCACTGCTGGAAATCTTTCTGCTAAAATGAAAATACTAACAGACAATTTTTGCAAGTACCAGTACTAGTAAGTTTATTGCAAATTGTTTATGGTGGGGTGAAAATAGGAAACAACTTGAGAGGTTATCAGTAGGGATATTTTTTTATTGAATAAAATATATTCATACCATAGAGCAGTAAATTTTATGAAAATAGTGATTTTGATTTCTGTATTTTGAACTGAAGATATGATCATTATATATTAAGGTTAAAAAAAAGCAAGTTTGCATATATATATGTATCTATACGTCGCATCCATGCATGAAATTTTACATTAAAAAACACACGCATTATATATATATATATGTATAATATATATGTGTAATATATAAAACTCATGTAAGCCAGATAAAAGTGAGGAAGCATTTGCCAATTTGTTATTACTGCTTAGTGTTTGGAATGGAGGTAAATGGAAAGAGGGTTTTACTCTGTGTTGGGCTTGCTGCAAATAATATCTCTTAGGAATGATATTAATAATGATGATAAAAATTGTAGCAAACATTTAATGAGAGTTTAAGATGTGGCAAAGACTGTTCTAAGAGCTTTTAATCTCTTAAGATAGTAATATTATCATCTTCACCATTTTCTAGACAAGGGAATGAGGCTCTGAGGGGTTGGTCACTTGTCCAAGGCTGCACTTTTAGTAACAGGCAGACCAGAATTTAAATCCAAGTAGTTTTTTTTGCAATGCTTATTCTCTTTAAACAAAAATCCAATGAAAGATTTTTTTATTAATAAAAAATATAAGGGGCGCCTGGCTGGCTTAGTTGGTGGAGCACGTGACTCTTTATCTTGGGGTTGTGAGTTAAAGCCCTATGTTGGATGTGGAACCTACTTAAAGTAAATAAATAAATAACAATAAAAAATATAAGTTGAATATATGGAATTGGCATGCTTTGGAAACTTGCACTTGGAAACACACTGGGCGTTTGTGTTTCCATGATGTTTAATCACTAAGTTTATATACAGTCTTAGGAAAATTAATTTATCTATGTCTTAACTAACACACTTACCAAATATCTTTCATTTTGTGGCAACAATGAGCCTCATTATACTCCTTTACACATACAGATTAATATAAAAATTGGATACATGTTTATACTATACCCATTAACTACCAATAGCTATTATGTTCTCATATAAATTAACAATAAATGTAACTGGGTTAAAATCACAAATGTCACACGTTTAAAAATCAAGTTAAATCTGAAGTTTTACATGAGCACTCCATGAAACAGCTGTAAGTACATATGAGGAACAGCAATGCCGTTTCTCTTGCTAGAGAAAACACAGTTTGAAGATTCGTCTTTATTCACTATTTGACGATGTTAGTTACAAACACTATTTATGGCTTTAAAAGGCCTACACATGTATAGTCATCTCTTCTACCCATTCCCCTATAAATGTTTTATATCCAGGTCCCAGTTACACTACAATTAAATTTCCAAAACATTCTCTGCTTCCTGAAAACAATTATTATTGGTACTTAAGACATTTAAAAAAAAATTTTTTTTGGTACACTACCAGGGTTTTATCATGGTCTCCTAGATGTACTAACAAAGCTACTTGTTATTAATAAAATATGCTCATTGCATCTATGTCTATTTCCTAATTGGCTACTCTCTCAGTTAATACACATTGAAGCAGAGGTACATGTTAAACTTTGACCTTTCTCTGGTTTGGGGCCTCTCCAAACTTTGGCTTTCTGCTTCCCGAAGACAAAATGAAGCAGTTTAACAATTATTTCAATAAGAAGCGAGACATTCGAAATTGGTCTCATTCATTCAAGTCACCTGTTATGTCTGGGCCTTGGTTTCTTTTCCAGTAAGTATCCTCTGGAGCTGCTTCTATCACATTCATCTATAAGCATATTTATTGAAATTTTACTAAATGTATCCTCCACATTGTAGGGGATTAAAGCCTTGGCCTTTGCCCTCAAAGAGCTAAGGGCTACACTGGGGGTGGCAGGGGAGGGGGCATGGAGGAGGGTGGTGGTTTCATTGTGATGGTAAGAGCATTCAAGGGTTATTGAATGAATAGTCAGTTGAGAAACTCCAGGTCCTAGAAACTGAGGATCAGGAGATATTTTGTATCTGAAAGAGACCTGTTTCCTCCAAATGTAGACTAAGAGTTGATTTAGGAATGCAGAGCAATGCACAGGATAGCTACCTAGATTCTAGACTTGTTCTGCAGTATATTTGGAAATATGAACTTTCTGCTCCACAAAAGTGATAGGGAGGGGGAAAAGAAAGTCTATAGGACACTGTTTTTTCAAATTCTGAAATGCTACTAGAATTTTTTTTTTAAGGGGCAAGAGTAGGAAGAACTGAGTATTTTTTCTTCTTAAAGCTGTTTCAGTTAATGTAATTAATTGATATTCAACTAATACATATTAATATGGCTCTAAAAGCTGTTGCCCCTGGACAAATAAAGTGTCTAAGTCACCTCCCCATGCCCAACATTGTTTCTCCATCCTCTGGAGCACTCTTCCCAGCAACTATAGGGTTAACTCCTGGCAGGGGGCCTTGAGGATGCTGGTTAGATTATGGAGGCAGTGTTTTATCTGAGTGGTCAGTGTTGTTAAACACTTTTAATAAAAATGCTCATTTTTCTCTGTGTATGTATGTGTATATGTGTGTGTATACACATTGGGTCCTGATTTAAAAAAAAAGATGTGAAAGCCACTGTTCTATAGGCAATATGAACGTAGGAAGGAACCTTTTTAAACCAACTACTTCCTCCCAAGAAGAGACCACTCTGACTGGCCTAAGGTTGAGAATTTTATGGAATTTATATTTATCCTTACCTACATAGAGAATGATACTGGCTTTCCACTTACCACGGTGATATCAACTTCTTAAATTACATTAAGACTAAAAGTAAAACGATTTAAAAGAATATATTAAGTATATCATAGTATAGGTGTTTCATAGCTTAAATTAGAAAGGTGGTAGAAGAATGAACTGTTTCATCTAGCTAAACCTTCAATTAGATAAAATGATGGTACCTGAGAAGTGATTAATTTAGGTTCCCTGCCCTAATGGCTCAGCCACGGTCTTACGGCTCAGCGGTGGATGAGAAACTTTTGGTTCACCATAAAAAGCAGGGCTGGTTAACTATTGAAGGGTAGCAGAATATGCCATCCCAAAATATGGCACTTTGACATATTGATTATTTTGAGCTGTAGATACTTGAAAAAGAGCAAATGCAGAGAGAGGTTCTCTCAACCCACTTTACCTGCCTAAAGACAGATCTCCTAAAAGAAACTCAGTTACCATAAATCTCCCAGGGAGTGTCATCAACCATGGAAGACCGACTCACAGGAGAGGAGACTACAAGCCAAACCATACCCAGAAAACTTTTTCACAAATTATCATACCTTCCAACTAACTGGCTACTGGCCAATTTGTCTTCCCTAAAAGTTATTTGCCTTCCCCCAGTAAGATATTTAACCCTGAAAAAAAAAAAAGATATTTAACCCTGAATTTTAAGCCATTTGGGGGAGTTACTCATTTTTCCTGGGTTTCTCCCATGCATACATGAGGTATACATGTTAATAAAATTCTGGGTTTTTTTTGTTGTTGTTGTCAATTATTACAGAAGTCTCTACTAAGAAACCAGAGGGTTTTTCCTCCTGTACAGTCTGTTTCATGAATACCAGCAATGCCACTAATCTACAGGGCACAGAATATTTAAAACACTTTGTAGATCTATACTGAATGGATAAGCATTCTTTTTTAAAATCTGTGGTTCAGAGACAGTGACACTGTCCCTCTGAAGCAGGTTTTGTAAGGTAAGAAAACTGCCAAGGAATGCCCCAATTCATAAGACTGCAAAATGTCTTCCTTCGTTTATCATAGTGAATTGGAAAAAAAAAAAAAAAAACTCAAGAATAGATGGTTTATCTGTAAATGCAAAAAGCACTTTTGAGCTTCTATATTGCACATAGTGGGGGAGGGGGAAGCAGGTTATTTAAGGATCTTAGTCTCATTTTTTTAAAAAAAAGGGGTAGACAATACTATGTAATTCTTTATTTGAAATGCTTTGTCTTTCTGCACTGCTGGCTTTGTCATCAGCCAATGTTGCAATTACTTTAACAAGCAAAGGAAATGCCAGTCAAGTGCAGCACCTGGGACTTCCTCACCCTTGCAACATATTAAGCCTCAAGCAGAAGACAAAAACCGCTCAAGGCTGTGTGTGGAGCCCAGGTGAAAAAGGGAGTGGGTGACTGCTAGCCTGAGTGTGTAAGAGCGCCTTGTCTCCAGGGCTGATGTTTATATTAGCAATTCACTTTCACCTTTGGTGCACTTAATCAGGCGCTTATTGCATTACATGGTGTCATCCTGACTTCAGGACTTTGAAGGACAGCTTTGAAGACTCCTCAAGTGCATTTGACATTAAAATGCTTTGTGCAGCCAGATGTCAATTCCACCTGCCCAGAAGCTTATGCTGAACTGTGACCGGGGCTGACGCAGACGGAGCTGGGTTTTATTTCTCCTCCAGCATCTTGTGAGACCGGTAAGAGAAAGGTCGGCCAACCACAGGGGCTATTGGGCAAAACACTGGGTCATTGCCTAAGGGCAACCTTAGAAGGTGGGTCATTGCTCTGTTCCAGCAGTTAGCTAGAGACAACAAATAAAATGGAAGATCCTTCTCTGTGGCAAAGCAGGCCTCTTATTTAAAACGGAAGGCCTGAAGGAGGGAGGTGAGCGAAGAAAGGAAAGGCGAAGACCGTGCTCCTAGAAACCGGGTTCATTCAAACCCGGAGGACAGCAAACCCCGCCTCCCCACGCCGCCGCCCGCTCAATCGCCAAGCGCCCCGCGGGGAGCGGCTTGAAGCCGAGGGGGCGGTGGCAGAGGTGGTTTGGGCAGCCCCGTGCGGCGGATAGGCCCAGACAAACAACACCCATTCCCCCCTCCCCCTCGCTTATTTCAACTCCCACTCGGCCCCGGCCACGCCCTGCCGCCACCGCCCCCTCGGGCAGCTTTCCGCTCCGCAGCCAGGCCTCGGTCGGGGGCGGGAGGGAAGGCGGTGCCTCGGAGGGGCCGCCGCGGCCGGCGGAAACTACAAGGGCCGAGAACCTTTGCGGCAGCGAGCCGCCCCCTTTCTCCCACCACTCAGCGCGCGTCACCAAGGGCTCAGCCAATGGGGACCGAGCCAGGGAAAAAGGGCGCCCGGGTCCGGATGCGCCTCAGGAAAGCCATGCTCCCTGCGAAGGGGCAGCGGGCAGTTCACCCGGCGCGCCAAGTCGTCGGTGGTCCGCACGCCCCCTCATCCAACCCACTCGCTTGCCTTGAGCGACAGCCCTCCCTTTTTCTTTAGTGGCAATTCCGATGGATGCTGGAGCAGGTTTTTGAGGGGAGGGCGCTGGGAAATGAGTAGGGGGCGGGATATCCTGAGACAACAAGTTTGGCTGTATGGAGGGCCTACCGGCAGCGAGCCTGAGCTAGAACGCCGAGAGAAGGAGCACCGGAGAAGCCGAGGGAGGAAAAGAAAAGCGGCTGAAAGGATAACCCCGAGAAAGGGGGTGGAGAGGAGGCGGCCCCAGCGCCCCGGCCCCCGGCAGGTCGGCGGCCAATCCGCTGGGGGAAGGGGTGGAGAGTCGGCGGCTCCGGCGGAGAGAGGCCGAGGGGGGTGGGGAGTCGGCCGGGCTCGCACCGCCCTGGCCCCGCCCCCGGCCCGCGCCGCCGCCCGCGCCGCGCGCCGCGGCTGTCAATCAAGGGCGAGTCAGCCGGGCTCGGGCGGAGAGAGGAGCTGCTACGCCACAGCCCAGCGGCGGCCATTCGCGGAAAAAGAGGCAGAGCCTGTGCCAGCTACAGCCTCCTCCGAGCCACCGCGGGCGGGCGGGACCGGCCTCTCCTCCCGCCTCGCCCCCACCCCCACCCACCTCTATCCCTGTGTCTCCGTCTGAGGGTTTGTCCTGTTAATGCGGGATGAGCGGTACGTATTCTCCACCCCCCTCGGTCTCCTTCACCGCCTCCCTCCCTCCCTCTCTCCCCAGACCCTGCTCGGTTCTCCCCCCTCCCCCGGGGCCGCTGAGATGCTTTAAGGGGAGGAGGAGAGGAAGGGAGGGTATCAGGGGGTGGGAAGGAGGGTTGTGTTTTGTCTTAATGTCTGAGAGAGAACAACCTTCTGGGTGTTGCTCTGGAGCGGATGGGTCGGGTTTCAAACCACGTTTTGTGATATCCCCCTCCTCCCTTCCCTCCTTCTCCCCCACCCCCTGCCGGTGTGCGTGGATCGCGGGTTTATGGAGATTAATGTTCAGGGGGAGGGGGAGAGGAGGAGGGGGGGAAGACGAATAATAATAATCCTAATAACCTGTTGTCGTTGGGGGGGTTTGTTGCAGATCAGAAGAAGGAGGAGGAGGAGGAGGCGGCGGCGGCGGCGGCAGCAGCGGCAGCAGCAGCGGCGATGGCTACAGAAGGAGGGAAAACCTCTGAGCCAGAGAATAACAATAAAAAACCCAAAACCTCAGGCTCCCAGGTAAAAGCAAACATAAAAAAAATTCATCACGAAACGTTAGGGGAGAGAGGGAGTTATGTCCTTTAATTGCCCAGAACTGAAGAACAGAATACAAATGTTCATCCACTCAAAGCATCTTTCTGAGAGGAAGTTAAATTGTAAATTCATAAAGATTTCACATGTTTGAGGGATAACGTTGATTAAAATTACATTAGGAACTCAGACTAGTAGAAAACGGTGTGTATTTTCCCAAGGGCATTTTGAGTTTATGAGAATATACTTGAAGAAAGTTTGTTAGAAATTTCCTTTTATTTGAACTTTATATTACAGTACCTGCGTCCTTATTCTTCTGTCTTACTGCTTTTGTTACTATTTCTTTTTTATTTCTGTCACTTCCTGAGTAAGTTCTGAAATGTAGAGCTGTCAAAATAAATAAATAAATAAACCCCTTCCAACTACTAGCTCCACTAAATCCGCCCACTTTTTTTTTCCCCCCTCTCCTTTACCATCTCATTTTTGGGTAGGACTCTCAGCCCTCTCCTCTGGCTTTACTGGCAGCTACTTGCAGCAAAATAGGGACTCCTGGTGAAAATCAAGCAACTGGACAACAACAAATAATTATAGATCCAAGCCAAGGATTGGTGCAACTTCAAAATCAACCACAACAGCTAGAACTGGTAACAACACAACTTGCTGGAAACACTTGGCAACTTGTTGCCTCCACTCCTCCTGCTTCAAAAGAAAATAACGTTTCTCAACCAGCTTCTAGTTCATCTAGTTCTTCCAGCAGTAATAACGGGAGTGCATCTCCTACAAAAACTAAATCAGGTAATTCTTCCACCCCTGGTCAATTTCAAGTCATACAAGTACAAAATCCAAGCGGTAGTGTACAGTACCAAGTGATTCCACAACTTCAGACAGTGGAAGGCCAGCAAATTCAAATCAATCCAACTAGTAGTTCATCTCTACAGGATTTGCAGGGTCAAATTCAGCTCATTTCTGCAGGTAATAACCAAGCTATACTCACAGCTGCTAACAGGACAGCTTCTGGGAATATTCTTGCTCAAAACCTGGCAAATCAGACCGTTCCAGTCCAAATTAGACCTGGTGTTTCAATACCACTGCAGTTACAGACCCTTCCTGGTACTCAGGCTCAAGTTGTAACTACCCTACCAATTAACATTGGAGGAGTGACTTTAGCTTTGCCAGTGATAAACAACGTGACTGCTGGAGGAGGGACTGGACAGGTTGGCCAGCCTGCTACTACTACTGATAGTGGGACTTCCAATGGGAGTCAGTTAGTTTCTACACCCACCACCACCACTGCTTCTGCCAGCACTATGCCGGAATCTCCCTCCTCCTCCACTACCTGCACAACCACTGCTTCAACATCTCTGACGAGCAGTGACACATTAGTGAGCTCAGCAGACACGGGCCAGTATGCAAGCACATCATCCAGTAGTTCTGAACGCACTATTGAAGAATCTCAAACACCTGCTGCTACTGAGTCTGAAGCGCAGAGCTCCAGTCAGCTTCAGTCTAATGGAATACAGAATACACAGGATCAATCAAATTCTCTTCAGCAGGTGCAAATTGTAGGCCAGCCTATCTTACAGCAGATCCAGATCCAACAGCCTCAGCAACAGATCATTCAGGCTATTCCACCGCAGTCATTTCAACTCCAGTCAGGGCAGACAATTCAGACCATCCAGCAGCAGCCTTTGCAGAATGTTCAACTTCAAGCAGTAAATCCGACTCAGGTGCTTATCAGGGCTCCAACTTTAACACCTTCAGGGCAAATCAGTTGGCAAACTGTACAGGTTCAGAATATTCAGAGTCTTTCAAATTTGCAAGTTCAGAATGCTGGGTTATCTCAACAATTAACCATCACCCCAGTGTCTTCAAGTGGTGGCACAACTCTTGCTCAGATTGCTCCTGTGGCTGTTGCTGGTGCCCCAATAACTTTGAATACTGCCCAGCTTGCATCAGTGCCTAACCTTCAGACAGTGAGTGTTGCCAACCTGGGTGCTGCAGGTGTCCAAGTGCAAGGAGTTCCAGTTACAATCACTAGTGTTGCAGGTAAGTTACTGCGGTCTTTTCTCTATAAGATTCTTTCATGCAGTTTTTAATAACAATAAGTTTAACTGTTTTTCTTTGCTAACTCTTAGATTTGATGTAGAGCTCTGAAATAATCAGAAAGAATCTAAAATCGCTGGAATACATTAACTGCCATCACTTTCACCATCAGTGTGACCCATTCACATCTGTATGTTTTAATACTAGGTTTTACGTGTAAAATTTGCTAGACACTTTTTGTAAAGTTATTCTTCCATGGAGCAAAACTTCCTAATTAGAATCATAATTGTCTTCTGTAATTTAGAGATCATATTTGAATACACTTGAACTCTTCAGAAAGAACTCTAATAAAAATGACGTGTATATTTTCTTTAAAAGAAAGTAGCTTTAAAGCTGAATTAGTATACAGTTGTGAATCTGTTGAAGTTTTAATTCTACTTGGTAAAAAGGCTAACTTTTTCTTAAATTGGAAGTTACTTATGCTTCAGTATCTTGTTGCTCATGCTTTTGGGTTTTATTATACAGTGTTGTTTTAAACTAGATGTTGATGCAGTTTCGAGATACAATTGTAAGTTACAAATTGATTAATTTTTGTCTGCTTTTCTGCTAAAACCAGGATTTTCCCAGGATTTTGAATAAATAATTATTCACATATAAAATTATACTTAAATCTTATGGTTGTTACATTTTCGGTATTTTTAGTGCGAAGCGGTTGAAAAGCAATTAAAAATGAAAATAGTAGAATGTTGCTAATTTGAATTAATTGTAAGGTCATTTTAAAGCCAATTATAAGGGAGTTATTTGTTATGTAAATGAAGACATTTCTGAAATATTTGGAAAAGTAGTCTTACTAAGTATTTTAAATTTTCTTGATTTGTCTTATTTTACCTAATAATACCTTCTGTTTTCAGTAATTAAACATTTTTTACTGATTCTGATTTGGCGAAAGCCTAGTTGTGGTTTTAGCGCCTTTGATACTGTCAGATATGTTTAATTAAATATTTTTATTTTAATAATGACCTTTCTTGAAACAAGTTTCAGAAGAATTATACTGGGGTTTTTGTTTTATAGTTACTATCTACAGTAGATGTATATATTTATAATTTGATGTTGCCAGATAGAGTTCTCTGATTAAGAAGAACAGAGATTATGTGTTCTATTTAGATGCCCATTGCCTCTAAACTAGATCTATCCAGTAAAATTTTCTGTGATGCTGAAGTGTTGTATAGCCTATCCCCAGTGTGTTAGCCACTAGCCACGTGCAGCTACTGAGCATTTAAAATGTGGCTAATGCAACTGAGGAACTGAAATTTTAATTTATTTAATTTTAATTTAAATAGCCACATGTGATTAGTGGTTTCTGTATTGACAGCACAGTAACCTAATCAAAGTATTTTGAGTGTGGTATTTTTTCCCCTAAAGCTATTGCAGCACAATTTTATAAATATTTCTCTGGATTACAATCCATAGCTTGCTTTGTTCATACTCTTTTCCTAAAAATTGACAATATCTTTTTTTTTTTTTTAAAGATTTTATTTATTTGACAGAGAGGGAGAGAGAGATCACAAGTAGGCAGGGGGGGGTGGGAAGCAGGCTCCCTGCTGAGCAGAGAGCCCGATGCGGGGCTCCGTCCCAGGACCCTGAAATCATGATCTGAGCGGAAGGCAGAGTCTTTAACCCACTTAGCCACCCAGGCGCCCAAAATTGACAATATCTTAAGTATTAATGAAAAATGTCTGTTTTTGATGGGTTGGATGACAGTTTGCATTATCAAAAGTTATTTAACTTGTATTTTGATTTGCCTCTTAAGCTTGAATTATGATTAAGAGAATTGAATAATTTATAATTAGGTTAGGACTAGTTAATTCTTCTGTGCTGTAATTGGTATCAGTTACAACCCAGAGTTTCCCCCCTTACCCATTGTGAGGGTAAGTCATTGATAGGAATGTGGTCTTCTGACTACTTAACTCAGATTTACTTGAATGATGCATTATTAAGGAAGGCAGGATCCACTTTCTGAAACTAACTTTTGGGGGTGTGGTCAAGGAATTTGCTTTTCAGACAAACTTTCCAGGTCATTCTAAATCTCACTGAAATTTGAGAACCAAGAATCTGGACATCAGTAGTGAACCATAAAGCAAAATATGGCAGCAGATGGGTGTTGGAGCTAGTTTGTGTGTGACTCATGGAATGGATTTTGATGGCAAAGAGAACTTAGAGTTTTTATTTCACAAGCATATATTGATTAGCCACATGCTGCGCACTCCCAATAGATATGTTTAGTCTTCATTTTCAGGGCTAATATTTTTTTTATTTTTTAATTTAAGGAGTTTAAATGATTTGGGTGTTACTGAAGTGTATCAGGACATTTAAACTTTACCTAGTTGGATTTTTTTTCTCCTGAAACCAAAGATTTTAAATTTCGTTGATGTTACAGAGTTTGTGTTCTAATAGATATGCTCAATCATTTCAAGAAGATAGCCATGTTATAAAGACCAGAATTGTACTAACTTCTATAAGTCAATGCAGTTAATCTGGGCCTAGTTGTTCACAGATTTTTACCTTACTGTTTTAGTACAGTAGGTGTTTGACAAATGTTTGTGGAAGAAGGTGTTGTAGAAGGTGATGGAGAAGATAGCAGTTTGAAATTGGGAGCAGTGCCCTGGAGTGGTTTTAATGAAGCTGATGAAATGGCTCTCTTTTCATTAATTTCTTTTGGCTTTGAGTTTCTAAGACATTAAGAGTGGGATACCAGGTACTTTACTATCTCTAGAAGAGGGAGAATGAGCAATAAATGCCTGCATATCTCTTTTATAAATGAGCCCTGGAAGTTCTGATCTTTTACTTTATATCCCCACCTTTTGGTACTTTTTGATTATTTCATGTGTCTTCCCCCTAAATGGTATTATTTAATTTTGTTTAATGGAAGATTTTTGCTCTAAATATTTATGACAACTATTAACCAGGCTTTTTTTTTTTTAAAGATTTTATTTATTTATTTGACAGAGAAAGAGATCACAAGTAGGCAGAGAAGCAGGCAGAGGGAGAGGGGGAAGCAGGCACCCCGCTGAGCGGAGAGCCCGATGTGGGGCTCGATCCCAGGACCCTGAGATCATGACCTGAGCCAAAGGCAGAGGCCCAACCCACTGAGCCACCCAGGCACCCCTATTAACCAGGCTTTAAAAAATTATTAATAGTTGGCTTTCAGAGAATGTAATGACTGGCTCTATAACAATGGGCTATAAGTTATCATCTATCGTCATGTCACTCTTCAAGAGATACGAGAATGGTCTGGATGCTATGGACGGGAAAAAAAAATTTATATGTTAATCAAATGAGACCAGTTCTTGAAGCTAAGGAGCTTCATACTTGATTTTATGAAATGAGAATATTAGTGACAACCTAGGGGGAATCTCTTTCCTTGATAATGAATTCAGCATAATGTGTTTCTGTGGTTTGGTCTCCTCTCAGAATTCTGACTTCCAGGCTGAGTATCTAGCGTTTAATTAGTCGGAATTGTAGTAGGAACTAAGTACATATTCCCCCTACATACTTAAGGTTTATTCCTTGTTGGGATTATGAGTTTGACTTTGACTGAAGGAAAAGCAGAATTCCCTTTTTAGGAACAAAGGTAACATCATACTGCTGGTTTAAGAACATCCTTTGTTTTAATTGATGAAAGAGTTTTGCTCTAAAAGAACTACCTGTGTGCACAGTGTACTCGGGTAGCCAACAAGCCCTAGATAAAATGAACTTTAGGAGTTATATCTCCTTAGTTAAAGAATTAGAATATGTAGGGGCCATTGATACCTAAATCTGTAATTAACTTGCATTGACTGAGGATTTGATTTGGTTTTGGCCTTAGTCGTCATATTTTGTAACAGATCATGTTTTTGCTTGATCGATGGATATTTCTTTTTTTCATTTCAGTGGCAGTTCACATTTTTAGGCTAATTCCTACGCAGAGAAAGTTCAAACTCAAAGATATTGCTGGCCCTTCAAGAACTTGACTGTCTAACCTTCCTTTACTTTTTTGGGAATTTAAAGTATGAAACCGGGGGATGTAGCACAATCAGGAAAGGAAGGCCAATTCTTCATAATTAGGGAAAATGGGGGCCAAACAAAAGAAAATGGAGGCCAAACAAAATAATCGACATTTATATTTAATTTAGAAACCTAACAATCTAGTAGAATCAACTTCTTACACCATACTTTTTTACAGAGCTACTAAAAGTAGAAATTGGCTTTAATTTTAGTATAAATATGATTTTTCTTAGCTATATATGTTGTTAATTTGGATTTTCTTAGTAGGCATCTTAAAGTAACGTACATGTGTCATACATATATACAGGTACATAAACATATATGTGTGTTCGTGTTTGTAACGATACAAATGCCTCCTGTGTTCGGTTGTTATTTCTTTTTTTTTAAAAAAAAAAGGTTTGCTCTTGTAATTTTATTTCTTTAAAATCTTATAGTACTGTTTGTTACATATTGAATTTGTTATGGGGAACTTACATCTTGTACCTCGTATAAGTAATTTAGGTTCTGATTTACCAAGTTGGTTTTACCCATTAAGTGATGTATGGCATGACCTTTAAGATTTGTTGATGATGACATAATATCATTACCAGTTTTTAAGGTTTTCATGGAAGATGAAAACATATCCGTTCTAAAGCCACATTAATTTTTAGAAGGGCATCTTTGAGAAGGATTTCAGGATAGAGAGGGGTGCAAGGGAAAATAAGAGTTTTAATGATCTGTTTTTTGAATCTGAATCAGGGAACAATATAATAAGTATTAAGGAGTATTGGAGCAGGCATAAAAGCAAGTTGAAGAGGAAAAAGAAGGAAGCTTGATTAAGAAGGAAAATAGGGGGAAATGCTATACATAGATCTTAAATAACAGAATTTTAGTTTGAAAAGATCTTTGAGGTTATCGCTCACCAGTTGTAGCCTTTTGGTATTGCTGCTAAAGTCTCTTTATAAAGGAATTTTGTATTTTTCTCTTATTAAGTGAGAGGAGAAATACGGATCAGAGGTTCTACAGTGCTACATGAAGTACTTGGGATGACAGGAATAATTGAGGGGGGACATGTGGGCTCTTCTGTAGTCTTTTGATTTAGTTTTAACATTGGCTGTTCATAATGTCAGTTTGCTACCTCATGAATGAGCAGATTGTGGCAAAGGGAAACCTGTTGAACCACAAAATGCTTATGTATGTGTGTGGTGAGATAAAAACTTAATGAAATTATAGTTAACTAATGTAATTTAAAGATAATTGAGCGTCTCGTCCCCTCCCTCATTCCTTAGTGGTATTTTAGAAATGAAGAAACTAAAGCCCAGAAAAGTTGTATTTTCTGTACTTTTTGCCAGAGTGAAGACTAGAATCTTGACTGCTGCTCCAGTTGTCTTTCTGCTGTATTGCTGGCTTTGTCATCCAGATCTTTTGCTAGTAAATGAGTAAATGTTGTTGAAGTTTAGGAACCAGACAGAGAGAGTAGCTTGACTTTGTCTTCTCCAGATGGACTGTGTCTGTTGTCACTGGATATTCAGCCTTAGTAATTTGAATATAGTGTTGGTAAAAGCACATTTCCCCAGGTCTCCTTGTTACTGAGTTTAATGGTGGAATCTTAGTGGTATTATTTTGTCCTTTCTTGAAAAAGCAAATTCAGAACTAATGAGATTAGTAAATTCTATATGTAGGTAAGCACATCCTCAGGCTGTCCAGATACTGTATCCTTTCCCAAACTATTTAGAAATGGCTTTTTTTTTTTTAATGAGACTTGTGGAGGAAGAAAACAAACATTTATTATTTACCTTAGAGTGTGTTAGGTGCTAAGATAGGTATTTTATATTATCTCATTAAAACCCACAATATCTTTGTAAAATGGTCTTACTGTGCCTATTTTACAGATAGCCTCATGAGCTTTAATTTCTTTAAGAAAATTTGCCCTCCAGTAAATGGTAGAACCATGATTTAAAATCATCTATGATCCTCAGGTTTTTGTTCAGGAGACATAAGTTAAAAGGATGAGTTCACAGGTAAAGGGTATTTTTTACCCTTTTGTGTCTGATATGTCCTTATAACCCATAAAGGGTAAGTGGTTTGGGAAACTGAAATGCTATGTAGTTAAAGTTTGTTCTAGTCCTAACATTCTGTGGCACTGACAGACAATTATGACTAAAAGTAGTTAAAGAAATGGTGAATAGAAACTGTTGTGGTTGCCTGGAGATCTCTGTGTTAAACTCACATTTTAAAATGTTATACGTGGAAGGTAGAAGGAAGGACATAGGATTAAGAATGAAAACAAAGCAGCTTGACATTTTAAAAATAATGTCAGGAAAGCAGAAACTCATAATAAGGTAGGCTTTTAAAATAAGTAAGGCTTCAGATCACAGCAAAAGACACTGCTTGAGCAAAATGGTGCAATATGAAGAAAAGACAGAGATGCTCCACTGTGCCTCTGTTTAACCAATAAGGAAAATGCACTTCCAGGTGAAATGACGAAACTTGTAATTCACTGAGATTATTTGCTCAAGGTAAGTAAGGAGATAAGGGACATTTAATTGCTTTTGGATGTCAGAATGATCCACATAGATGCCATCCTTGGGGCAGAAGGAACTTTCTTTCTTTCTTTCTTTCTTTTTTTTTAAAGATTTTATTTATTTATTTATTTATTTGACAGAAAGGGATCACAAGTAGGCAGAGAGGCAGGCAGAGAGAGAGGAGGAAGCAGGCTCCCTGCTGAGCAGAGAGCCCGATGCGGGGCTCGATCCCAGGACCCTGAGATCATGACCTGAGCCGAAGGCAGAGGCTTTAACCCATTGAGCCACCCAGGCACCCCTAGAAGGAACTTTCAAATTCAGTTTCAGGCTGGTATACATAACTTAAAAGTTACGCATAATGGAAGAATTGCGCATGAATTAAATACCTTACTTTTTGAAAACATTCTGTATTGCAGACAGATGAGTTTGATAACATCTTTAACAAAGTCCCTGAGTGGATTATCCAGTAGTTGGCTTCTGAGCATTTATAAAAGATTTTAGGGATCACTGGGAACCCGTATGGGTTCACTGAGAAACTAGGTTTATGTATTCTTCCTCTAGGGTGTCCAGATGAGTATAGAAAAGAGATAATGGCGCCACAATGTATTTTGATTCCAGCGTTGATAGTCATGATTTCTTTAAAGGCTCATACTTGGTTGCTCAATTACATGAAAAATGATTGTCTACTTCAGTAGAAGTTGTTGGTATTGCATAGGGTTCTATCCTGTTGAATATTTTTTACAAATGCTATAGTGAAAGATGGCCTATTTAATGAACTTAAAGATGAGGCAAAGCTGGGAAACTTTGCTAATAATTATAATGGGGATAGACTTAAGATTCAAAGTGATCCTAATACTCTGGAATGCTGGGTTAGAATTAGCAAGATAAATACAATAGATCCTCTGTTTAAAGGGGTAGGGAAAATCATATACCCACAAGATGAAAAACCTAGGTTGGGAGCAGGACATGTGAAGGTGATTTAGGATTTATTGGCTTAATATGAACTAAGTAGAGTAAGGCTTCTCCTTTACTTTGTGAGACCATTTCTGGAATATTGTGTTCATTGCTAGGTGTGGCACGTTTTAAATGAGACACTCACAAACTGGCAAGTATATCAAGAGGGATTCCTGGGATGCAGAGTGTGGAAAACATTTCATTAGCAATAATTTAAGAGTGGGGGGTTTAATTGTTAAAACAAGAGAAAGTGTGACCACTGTCTTTGCCTTTTTTTTTTTTTTTAATCTGTTTTGCTTGTCCCTGGGAAACCAATAGAATATGTGTATTTACACACAGGGACTAGTGCTGTAAAATAATGGAATGGTTTGTTTCAGAGAGTAGTGCTCTTCCTGTATTAGAGGCTGGATGTCCATCAGTCAGAGACATTGCAGAATGTAGAAGAATTTCTTGTATAGAAAGTTTGATTAGGTAAACTGTAAGTCTTCTTCTAATCTAAAATTGAAGATTCTCTGAATATTTGATTATATGGTCCTATTCTGGGTATTTCCATCCAGGATATGGTGAGAGGTCTCTGTCTTAGTTAAACTTACACGACTGACCAAATATTTAGGGATGGGGTGGGTCGAGGGTCACATTTACAACTTTTCTTATTACAGAGGGAGTATAATTAAGGTGAATTCTATTAAATAATAAGCATAATAATTTAATTCATAAGTAGATTTCTGTTCTTCACTATTTGTTAGACTTAACTGCATTCTTAGATGCTATTTTTCTGTTATTTGCACTTTATTTATTTATTTATTTATTTTTGTTATTTGCACTTTTATTTGGTGTACCAAAGTATTAGTATTTAAACATACATTTCATTGTCCAACATTGATTTGTAGTTAGGATATTTTATCTTAGTAGCTCTTCAACCATGTTTAGTTATGTTTCTGATACTTTCACTTTAGCATGAACAATATTGATTACTTTTTCTTTAGTGAAATTGGAGAGCATTTGGAAAATCTAGGATCCTTACAGAATTCAAACTCTGGAAGCACTCACAGCTTTGAATTTGTTAATTTACCCTATGTAGTAAACAGATCCAATATCTCTTTCTTTTTGGCCCAGAATATCCAGCACATAGGTGTTTCTTAAAAAATTATGCAGAAAATACTAAACCCATCAGGCAAGATCATTGTGCATTGAAGTATTTTCACATCAAGATAAAATCACAGCATTCCACAATCCATTGCTAAAATAAAAAGGAGGAAGGCTTAAAAAAAAGTCATTTGAGACTTGAGACCCGTTTAAATAGAAAAGTATTAATTGAGATATATGAAGGTTCTCCTTTCCTTAGGCATGGTAATAAAGTTAGGAGTAGGGACTGTTTTATCAGAGAGGTATGGTTCAAGTAGTAGGTTTATTCCTACTGCAGACATCTGTACTGAGAGGCTTCCTAGAGCACAGGTATTTTGTGTTCTAGGTGATAGTCAGGTGTGGCTGAAAGAGGAGACAGGAGAGGCAGAGGTAAAAGAAAGTTTATTATACTCACACGTGCTAGAGAGACTGTCACTGTATCCTGAGAGGGGATCACATGAGAGGGAATGCCAAGGGAGCTGGCTCAGCTGGGGAGCAGAGAGGGAGGGCCCGTGGGCATATGCTTTTATTGGGGGAGTCAGAATGGAGTACACAAGAAAAGACATGAGGGGATTTCATTTAAATGTTACTAGGTCACAGGGGAAGGTAGGAAGGGAAACTGTGCTACAGAAGGACCCCTTATCATGCTGGTGCACCTGATTGCCTGAGCTGGGTGCTCGCTGCTTGCTTGAGAAGATGTAAACGCTGTAGGAAAACACTTTAAAATTTATAGTACAACAGGACTAGGACTTAGAACTCCTAAATTTTTGCTCAGGTGCTGCTCCCCATAAGCTTATCCATCCTGGGCAAACATGTTAAAATAGGAGTTTTGTCCTTTTCTCATTTGTAAATTAGTGGTACTAATTCCTTCCCTTTTTACCTCATAGAGTTGCAAAGATTATATGACATAGTACGTACAACAAAGGTTTGAATATTCTAAAGAAAATTCTACAGTTGACCCTTTAACAGCGTGGAGATTAAGGGTGATGACCATCATAGTTGAAAATTAGCATGTAACTTTTGACTCCCCCCACACTTAATTACTAATAGCTTGCTGTTGCCTGGGAGCCTTAGCGATAACATAGTCACTTAACACATTTTTTATGTTGTATGTATTATATATTCTGTATTCTTAAACCAGAGAAAAGAAAAAATGTTATTAAGAAAATTATAAGGAAGAGAAAATGTAGTGGGAGAATGAGTAGTTTTAGATGTGGATATTAGCTTGAGTTAAATATCAGATGCAAAAGAGAAGGTTCTATAAAAGGACTATCAGAAACCTTTGAAGTTCAGCTAAGGATGCTGAGAGGTGTATCTACAGGTGGAAAAAAAAGTGTGATTCATCGTAGAAGAGCTAAGTGTCTGCTGCATGCTCTGCGTTAGACTCTGAAAGGACTCTGAAAGTACTCACATGTCTTAAAAAGGTGCTCGTGGTGGGGAGGTGAGGCTTATGTGCATGAGACAATTACACAATTGCATGTGAGAGTTTGTACTTACATACTGGGTTTTGAGATATGGAAAACAAGTTACAAGAGTTCAGAGACAGCGGAGATCGGTGGATTGGAGTAAACAAGGAAGGTTTTCTGTGGTGAAGACTGGAAACAGGCCTCGAAGATTGGTTTGGAAAGTGGACGTTTGAGACTGACGATAGAGAGGTGAAGAGAGAGGATGTCTTGAGCCAAGCAGCTGAACTTGAAATAAAAAGCATAAAGTCCTCAGGTGGAAGCAGGTAGCTAACCCAGCAAATGGCGTTCTCTCGTCTGCGCTCTGTAGCCGTGTAGTGGTCTCTCAGAGTAGCTCAGAGTACCCCAAGTGAGCAGCCTGCCACCTCTGCTTCAGAGGAGTTATTGGACTGTTTCCTAACGTTTTGTTTGAAGAAGGGACTCTGCCAAAATAATAATAAAAATAAGTTTGAAAAACATGAATCTAGTGGATGGAATGGATTGAATGGAAAGATTGGCAAAGCAAATGATACTATTAAAGTGTTTCTCTATAGATAAAAGTGTGGAAAAGTTGGAGTCAGGAGGCCAGTCAAAAAGCATGTTGTTGGAGTAATTTAGTCGTGAATTCACAATGGCCTTTAGAAACGCTATGGCAGTGAACTTGTTTAATACAAAAAACAGGTTGTCAAACTTCCCTTTAGTACCGAGAATGTTGACCTGAAAGAAGTGGTAAGGGATTAGGTAAAAACATCAGGTTTGCTGGTTCTTTTCCTCTTCTCCATACCAAGTATAGTAACAGGTGTTAAAGAATTGAAGATGAAGTGAGACGTGTTTGCTGCTCTCACAGAATATATTATCTGTTGCAGAGACATACAGTATTTTATTCCTTTGCTTCTAAGATGTACTTTTTTTTTTAACATTTTTAACATCTTTGAAATTGAAATGCATCTTATAGTCAAAGGCATGTCATAATTTAATTAGCAGAATTTTTTTTGTTCTTACAGTCACTTGCATCTTAGACTCAATGGGATGTGATGAATATATAGTTAATTACAACATGGCATTTGGTTTATAAAGGCTATGAGCGAGGTATTCTAGAAGCCCACAGGAAAGAAAAATTGGTTCTGCCTCTAGGGTTCCAGAAATGTTTTCATGGAGAGGGTTATAACTGAGCGGGACCTTAATGGATTATTAAAGTTTTGCCAGGTCAGGATGAGGAAGGCCATTTTAAATGGTTATGTTGGATTTTACATGAAGTTTGGAAGTCCATTGAAGAAGTTTTCTACAAATGTTAAAAAATTCAGACTGGGATCAAGAGATATTAATGCACATTAAAGGCTAATTGTAAACCGATGGCAGGGGCTGTGTCTTATCTCTTACGGTATTTTTCAACTTGAGCATTGATGAATATTGCTTGGTACCTTATAATCCTGATATCGAACTAGGGGAGAAGGACACAGGTAGAGAACTTTGATTTCCTAGGAGAATGGGATCAATAGGTCCTTGGAATAGATTCAAGATGCATATTTAAAAAAGGATTGAGAGAGTTTATATTCATAAAAGGAAAATTGATTAGTTAAATGAAATAAAAGGAACTTATATCTGACTGTTCCATATGTTGTGGTGGACAGTTACAGGTGAGAATCTTAGCAGTGAGGGGAGTTTTGAGGAGAATCCAAAGGTATTTAAAGTTTACAGGTTGTTTCTGTCCCTCTGAATTTATTATGTAGGTGCCTCATAATGTAGCCAGAGAGGGTTTAGAATAGTTCTGTAAATAATGAGTCAAGTCACCATAGCTTTTTGTTCACAGAAGCGGAGCTGCTTTTGCACAGGAGTATAGGAACCAGATAGTGATCTGTGCCGTGGTAAGTGGGTACCTGTCACTGGTGTGGGGATGGGAGAGGGGGTTGGAACATTCTTGTTTGGTTGTAGTTGAGGGTGCCTAGGCCAGGGAGTCGAGAAAGAAGAGGGAAGAAGAAAAGAGTAGGTGCATATGGTGACAAGTACTAACTGAATTTAAATAGGAGAAATGATTATACTTTAAGTGATTTGTAAGTCCTATACATTTTCCCATACATTTAAATCTACATGTGAAACAATTTGAGATGTTAACATTTGACAGATATTTGTCATAAGTGCTACAAATTATGATAATATGCTTGTAGCAGTAATTTGATTATTTTAATTTTATCACAATTGTGATTTTATTAGTATAGTTTTATAAAATTAAAACACATTGTATTTTTATTTCTAGAATTTCTCTCACCCTTTGTTCTCATTAGCAGGATATCAGTACCTATACTGATTCTAATGGTAGGGCAGGTATATGGTTATAATCTCGTAATAAACTTTTATGCATTTCATGGACTCTCTGTTGGGAGACTACATTCATAAATTCAGCAACTGGGTACTCAGCACGTGTATCGTGAGGTTTGATGTGTTCTTATACGACCAAATAACATGGGACTTGAACTCTCTCTTCCATAATGTTCTAATGGGGAAAGAAATTAGTTCATTTTTCTTTTATGAATGAAACAAGTAAAAGGGTTCTTTAACTCTTATATTTAGCTCACATTTACTGCATATTTGTAGTGTGCCAGATACTGTATGCAGCATTTGATATATTAACTCATTTACTCTTCAGAACACTGTATAAAGTTAACCATCGTGGTCATATCCAAAAACTAAGGCCTAGAATGGTACATAACTTGCTCAAGTTAATCTAAACACTTATGATTATGCTCACATAATCTAAACACTTTTTGTCTCTAGAACCCTGCACTTTGTATATTACCACTTAAATTGTCTCTCACTATACAGTCCCCATGTGCTACAGTGTGTGTTTCCTGTGATCATTTGTGGAATTAATTCATTGTTTCTTACGTGTCAAACACTGGGCTTAAACATTTTATGTATATTAACCCATTTAATTTTTGCAATTCTATGAAGAAGGTAATGATGGTGACTTCAGTTTATAAAACAGGAAACCAAGGGTATTAGAGGTTAAGACCTTGACCAAGGTTATGCTGCCAATATGTTAGACAGCTACTAAGTGAAAGTACTTTTGATAAGGCTGGTCTGGGTGAACAGCACCATCACCTCCCTTTACAGCTAAGCAATACTATTTTAAGTAACTTACTGTAATTAGTGTAGTATATTCAGTAAGGCATTGATTCCTGTATCTTTAGCTGAGCACTGTACTCTTTATCTCCCTTTAGGGGCACAGGGCATAAATGCTACACAGAGGATTAGGGGAAAAAAGAGATTTTATTACTTTGTGTATCCCATGTTGATTGGGAATTTGAGGTTAGCAAGAACATTTCCTTTATTAAATATATGTGTACCGTAAATCAATTTTGAATGAGTTTTTTAAAACATTCTAAGAATATAAACCATAGAGGAGTCTTATATTTCATTTTCACTAATATTTTTAATACAGTAATATTAATATTCACTGCAATGTATTAATATGTAACATCAATATTTATATTAAGCCTTATTAAATACAATTAATATATAGTAAGTAGTATTTATGTTATATTAATTTTATGTTATATTATACTGATACAAAATTTAATAAAATTATCAGGTATGCAAAAAAGTGTATGCTTTATGAGGCCTATATTTCATAACTTGTTTCTTGATCAGCATGTGACATGTCAGTAGATACAAATTTACTTTCTGAAGGAAATATTAAACAACTTTAGGAGAACCCAAACACAATAAAAATTTTATGTATCAAATTTATGTTCTTCACATAATTCTTTTGTCATTTTTGTGTACCATTAGTTCAACTGACAGGAGCTTTAACTTTATTATTGTTGTCTAGTGGATAAATAATAAAAATATTTGAATATCTGCCACTGTATACCAGACATTGTTCTAGGTGCTGTGGAACAAAACAGACATGTTCTGTAATCATGGGTCCTATTCTTTTTTTAGGTGAATTTTGTTTTATCTCAATCTTAGATTATTGCTATTTTTAATAGATGAGGAAATCACAGCTCAGAAAGGTTAAATGATTTGCCCAGTGTTAGAGAATTAATACATGGGCATATTGGGAAAAGAACCCAGATTCCATCTGGCTTCAAAACTCTTACTCCAGTTTAATCATAAATCTTTGCAGCTAGGAAAATTAGTTTTTATGAAAAGTTTTAAAAGCTTTTTTTTCCTCCTTTTTGAAGTAACTACCTGGATGGCTCAGTGGGTTAAGCTTCTGCTTTCAGCTCAGGTCATGATCCCAGGGTCCTGGGATCAAGCCCCACACTGGGCTCCATGCTCAGTGGAGAGTCTTGCTTGTCCCTTTCTCTCTGCTCTCCCCACTCCGCGCTCATGCTTGCTCTCTCTGTCTCTCTTGCAAATAAACGAAATCTTTTTTAAAAACTAAAGTAACTACCAATGAAAATTAAAGACCAGTTTACGTTTTACAAGAGATGGATACACTCAAGTGAATTTATAGTCTATGAGAATGGAGTAAATTTAGTTTAGTCTCTGTAGTTTGAAAAGATATGATTGAGTTCATTTTGCCTATCTAAGTTTGTGTGTGTGTACGCATTTACATATATACATTTACTCGTTGTAAACATTGAGTATAAAAACTTCAGGAGATTATATTCTGTATTTATGGGCCTATTCATCACCTTCCTTGTTCTCACAACACTGTCTTTTAATTAAGGATACAAGTTCATTTTGAGGTAGTTCTAAAAAATTAATGTACTTCCTCACACTCCCACCCCTACCCCAAATCACAAAGAAAACTTGATTGTTGAAATCAAAATGTTTACAGCTTTCATGTGCTTTTAAAAAGATTGGTAGCTCTCTGAACAGGTAGTGATAACTATGTATAATTTTCAAACTGGAAGGCAAACATGTTTCATTCCATAAGCAGTTTGATGAGCAGAGGTAACCATGATATATTTAAGAAAAGAGCTCTGTTGCTGGGTAGCAGATTAACTCTGCCACTAAATAGTTGTGTCACCTTTGGGAATGGAGGTCTTGGTTTTTTCTTTTTGTTAACAATGAAATGTTTGTGTATCTATGTATTTTGTAAAATAAGATATTTGAGATATTTTTGTTCAGTGTTAAAATTTTTAAATCTTAAACACAAGCATGAGAAAACCAAATTGAACTTAGATTTTATTTTATTTCAATGAGTCAAGAGGAAAACTCAGGAAAAATATCATTTAACCGTGTTTCTAGTTTTTAAGTCAAGTGATTAGTTTTGGGAGTAAAACTGTGAATGAGATATGTCTGTATTTCTAAATATGTAAGGTTTTGTTTTTGTTGTGGCAAATTTTTAAAGCCAAATCTAATATTGAGTCTAATGCTGTTATCTTTTTTAAAAAGGTCAGTCATTTAAGTTTGAGTCATTATTAAGGATTTGCAAAATTTTTAGAAAATAGTAAGCTACCATCCTTTTAAACTAAGCACATGCCTAGCCTTCAACAGCAAAAATGAGGGCCAGGGCTCTATACCCTTGGGCATTCAGATTGCCATCTGGGAGCTCATCTGACTCCTCAAAATGCCCTTGCCAGTGGATATAGACATTGAAGATGCCTGGTCAGAGACCAGCTGCCCTTTAAGCCAGGGAGTATGCTTGCTTAGGCCTGAGCTCCTCTAGCCAACAAGCAGCAGAGATAGCCCTGTGAAAATAAATGTTGCAGCCACAGTTAACTTCACAGAGAGCTCCCTTACCTAATATTACCTCCTAACTCCCAAAAGCTAGATCCTGATCTTCAGACCAATGATTTTACTGCAGTCCTTGTCACCTCATGACTTAGACTTTTAGTCAGCCTGCCCCAGGGATAATAGAGTCACATCTAGAAATATAGAAGTAGAAGAGTTAGGTGAATCTTTATATCTTAGTTTCAAAGGAGAAAAACTTTTTGCTGCCTATTCTGGAAGGTAGAGGATATGAGGCTATGACAGCTGATTTGTAGTCTAAAGTCTCATGAGAGCAGTAGTATCTTCATCTGCTGGAACATTAGATGTTTAAGCTTAAAAGTATTAGAGCAGGAAGAACACCATTTTCAGCCTCATAATCGCTGGTGCAATTGGAGTTTAGTAACAGATTCCAGTTGGTACCTCGTGAAGAAAGTACTTTAAATGCTGGATCATGCTAATGTCAAGATGCATTTGTAGGATGTCTCCTGTGGAGATTTTTTTTTTAAGGGTGGAGGGGCAGAGGCAGAAGGAGAGAGAATCTCAAGCAGACTTTCCGCCGAGCTCAGAGCCTGATGTGGGGCTCTTTCTCTTGACCCTGAGATCATGACCTGAGCTGAAATCACGAGTCAGACAGTTGGTTAACTGAGTGAGCTATCCAGGCACCCCAATATTTTTTTTAATTAAATAGTGACAGAATGGATTTTTCTTAAAAATGAGTTTCAAAAGCACTTATAATATTTACTTGATTTCATTTGGTAAGTTCATTTAAAATTTATAGAAACATGTAAAAGTAGTTACTCCTGAAATAAAAGGTACTTTGGACTCACGTCTTAGGTTATGTGGGGTCTAGCACTCTACTGTCATACGGAAGTTTAAAACACACCAATACACAGACATACAGACACACACACACACACACACTCACGTTGTACCCTCAAATACTGTTAAAAGTACCCCAGGAAGTTATTTTTGTTTCTTTAGTTATTAAGAATCCTGCATGCTTTTCTGTGTGGTAGAGGCCATTGAGCAGTCAGTTCTCAGTGGTTAGGAATAGGTAAGCATTTTTTTTCTACATGATAATGTTATAGCTTTAACTTAAAATAAAGGAGACGTTGTGGTGCTGTGGTGAAAATAGCAGTGGACAAGAATCAAGACAAGACTCCAGTCCCCTGGTCTGCCAGTTACTGGCTGTGATACGGTGATGTCTTTTAGCTCTCTTGAGCGATTAGTAAGCACCTGAAAATGAAGATTGTACTGCCTATTGCACAGGGTTTTTCTGAGGATTAAATGGAGTAATATGTGAAAATGTTTTATAAATACCAAAGCACTAAATAGATGTAAAGTATTATTATTATAAATTTACCCTTATTCTTTTCTTCTAAATTAATAGGCGTGTGTATTTAGCATTTTGCAGTCTCGTTTTCTATTACAAGGTCATTTTTATATCTGTAGCATGTAGTACAGTGCTGGTATATATGAGTGTTCAATAAATACCCAGTGGAAATGAGACTCTTCTGTTACCTAGCTTAATTGGGTATGTTAACTGTGGTTTTATTTTCTGTATTCTCATGTTTTGACATCTGGGGCCTTGCTGCCTCTGGAAAGGGCCGTCCCTTCCAGGATTAATCATTTCATAGAGATAGTAAACAGCTCCCCCTTGTATGCTTTTCAAATACAAACCAACCAATCCCCAATCTATCCTTTTTTGGCTCTTACATTTCAGGCTACCCCGTACTTGCCCAGACCACCAGGGGACAGCCTCAGTGCCCCAGAGCCCTCTGAAATGATTCAAACTAGCCAATCCTAAGCCTGTTTTCCCCTGTCTTATCTTTTCCTTCCTGTGGGAATCATAGTTAAGGCTGTCATCTCCACAATTCCCCCTCCCCCTGCCTTCTGACTAATCCTGGTGTTTCCCTGTGTGGCCCCCTGTGGCATGGCTTGCCCCCTCCTCTTGGGAATTGAACAACGTCTTTTCAAGGCATTCTTCTCATCTGTCAGCCTTACTATACCCACATTTTCTATTAACACATTATATTTTAAAACAGCTGCAGATTTCTTTTATAATGCTTATAGCAAAGAATCTTACTAAGAAAATAGTGTTGGGGTTCCTGGGTGGTTCAGTGAGTTAAGCGTCCGACTCTTGATTTCAGCTCAGGTCAGAATCTCAGGATCATGAGATCCAGCCCTGTGTCGGACTTCTTGCTCAGTGTGGAGCCTGCTTAAGATTCTCTCTCCCTCTTCCCCCTTCTCCCCCTCCTTAAAAAAAAAAGAAAGAAATAGTATTAAATGGGAAGTTTTCTTTAGAAGTAACTTGAATATTCAGGATAATACTGAACTATATATGTGTGTGTAGGTAATGTGTACATGTATATGTATGTATATATATACACACAAAATGTATGTATGTATATACAACTATTTTTAACCTCGTTGGAAGATGACAAATTCTGATTTTCAAGCTACCTTTACAGATCATCTTTGGTTCAGCTCTTTTTGTTTGTAAGTAAAAAAAAACCAAGGCCCAAAACAGATACATAGTTTACCCAAATCACACCTTTAGTTGTTGGTAAACCCCAGGTAACTTAGATCTAATTCCTTGAGACTTAAATAGACATGCACGTTTTTTTTATCAGAAAGAAGATTATAGGCAAATTTTTCTTCCCTTTCTCAGGGGAATAAGGTCTTAAAGTTAATTTTGTTTTCTCCTGTCCCAAGTGGCAGTGGTTTGGTTGCTAAGTAATTGTTCCTATTGATACAATTTTTTTAATCTAGCGAAAGTAAAACAATATATTTATTTAAATTTTATTTCATAAACTATTTTAATAGATACTTTATGTCCAAATATTCAGATATTTTATGTCCAGATCCAGATGTTTCATGTCCAAAATTCACCCATTTTTATATCTCTGCTCTCTTCTCTTTTTTTTCCCCCTTAATTTTACTTTTGGTGTTAGAGTCAAAAACTTAGAAATTGTAATCGCCTTTACACTAGTAGCTACTTTCTTGTAAACATTTTCCAGTATTTGTACGTTTATGATACATTTGAGTGGGTCAAATAATCATACTGTGAATAAGATAATATGGGGAGAAATTGTTGAGAGTGGTGAATTATAGTTAACAAAGAATGGGTTAGGGCTTTTCATGGGTTTTTCTCAGCAGTTTTTTGTTTCTTTTTTACTTTTTGGTAGACATAATATTAAGAGGTAAATGAGCAAGATTTGGGGTGAAATAGTTTTGCTGTGTTCTGTTTTGCTGGATATTTATATAAATATTGGATCAAGTTTGGTTTTCCACATCAAAGAAACAGAAAGGAAGGAAAGCATGAGAAGTGGCTTTAAATTGGTTCTCCATACAGATACTAGTGATAGTTCTCCATATTCTTAGAAACTAAACAAATGTAATTATGTTGGAAGGTGAAATCGAGGTTAAATTAAAGAAGTATATTAAATAATTGAACAAGGTATAACTGATTGAAGAAGGTTGTTGAATCTGTTGAATCTGCCCATGAAAATCTCATTCTTACTGCCTTCTAGCTTGTTCTAGAATTGTATGTCAGCTGCTCCACGGGGATCCTCTAATTTTCTGAATAAGAGAACTTATATTTTTTATCATAGAGTAAAGCACTTAGCAACTTTTTTATAGTATGACCTTAAATCATGGAGGAGTGATCTAGAATAATCTGGTTCATTTGGATTTTCAAAAAAATTTTCCATTCCCTGCCAGATTTCCTACCTACCCTTTTCTTGCCAACCCTCGTACCTGACCTAGAGGCCCTGAGATGCTCTTATTGCCATAGCTTTCGGTTTTTGTAATGGAAAACATTTGGAATGGAAGGTAACTAAGTTATTGTCTACTCTACTACTTCTGATAGTACTGTAATCATCTTGGCTTCCTCCACTGTACATAGATAGTGCCTGGCATATAGTCGGTACTTTGTAAATATAACTCTGTTGAAAATACTGTTTTAATGATTTGATTTCATTTTCCCTAAGTATATGGGCATTCTTTAAAATTGGTCAGTTATTTCAAGGACTGATATTTATTTCACTTGTAGTGTACAGAAACTTTGGATTTCACCTTTTGGAATGCTTTGCTTTTTTTGTTAGTTGAATAAAAGGTAATTATTTTGGGGTACCTGGGTGGCTCAGTTGTTAAGTGTCTGCCTTTGGCTTGAGATGGTCCCAGGGTCCTGGGATCGAGCCCCGCATCGGGCTCCCTGCTCTGCGGGAAGACTGCTTTTCACTCTTTCACTCCCTCTGCTTGTGTTTCCTCTCTCGCTGTGTCTCCCTCTGTCAAATAAATAAAATAAAATATTTTTTTAGGTTTTATTTATATATATATATATATATTTTTTTTTTTTTTTAATGTATCTATTTTATTTATTTATTTATTCATGAGAGACAGAGAGAGAGGCAGAGGCAGAGGGAGCCTGATGTGGGACTCAATCCCAGGTCCCTGAGATCAGGACCTGAGCCGAAGGCAGACGCTTAACCTGAGCCACCCAGGAGCCCTAAATAAAATCTTTAAAAAATATATATATATATATATATAATTATTTTATTAATCCTTTGGTGGTATTAAAAATCTCAATATTCAGTTACTGTAAAATCCTCTGAACTTATATAATGATATGTATCAGTTTTAAATTAACCTTGTGTTTTATAACTGCTACTAAAAGTTAACATTAAATAAGTTTTTTCTTGTGTTTTAGCATTATAGTGCTATGCTATAGCATTTTGTACTAAGGCACTTTTGTACTAAGGCATTAGATACTCAGCTGGACAGCTATACTCCAGATATTGTAAATCTAGTCAAAATTTATACTTTCTTATTGAGGATTTTAAAATCATTCACAATTTTTTGTATATTAATTGAAACAAAAATTTTAATATGATACAAATCTGATAGCCTTTGAAAGAACCTAACTTAAGAACTTTTTAGGCTAAGAAATAATTAAATGTAGTTTTTTTTTCCAAGCTGCTTTCTTAATTTATAGAGTATTTACTAGGTCTAGAAATGTGTATGTTCCTTTCCTTTTCAGAATCATCAAGGATATTCTTTTTTTTTTTTTTTAAGATTATATTTATTTGTTTGACAGAGAGAGAGACAGTGAGAGAGGGAACACAAGCAGGGGGAGTGGCAGAGGGAGAAGCAGGCTCCCCCCTGAGCAGGGAGCCTGATGTGGGGCTTGATCGCAGTACCTTGGGATCAAGACCTGAGCCAAAGGCAGATGCTTAACGACTGAGCCACCCAGGCACCCCATCAATGGTATTCTTTGATAAAGGCAGACTATTCTTTTATAATGATTAGATTATTACCTGCCCAGGCTGTGATAGAGCACATTGAATTCTTCCAAGGGATAGCAGAATAGAAATATAAAATAATAAACTCTCTAATATGATAAAGGGGAAAAGGATACAAATGTGACGCAATGTTTCTTCTTTTCAGTAGTTCTTTTACTTTATATAATTTCTGTCTATTGCCCTATAACATGGTTAAGTAAGCATGTATGTGGATATAATCTTGAGATCTAATCTTAACTGTGAGCAATTACTGAAATAAACCACTCATTGAAAAACCAGTAGTAGAGGTATTATAAAACTTCATTGTCTTCTGAGCTTTGTTGTGATGAAGAAACTGAAAGGACAAAGTAGTTAAACTGAAGAGTTCTTATAACTTTTTAAGATTTTTTATTGATTTATTATGAGAGTGGCATTGTGGACGGTGAGGTGAAGAGCAGAGGGAGAGGGACAAGCAGAGCCTGATGTGGGGCTCAGTCTCAGGTCTCTGAGACCATGACCTGAGCCACAACCAAGAGTCAGGCCCTTAACTGACTGAGCCACCCAGGTCCACCTGGGTGTATAAGGTATAAGAGTTCTTATACCTTTTGAAGAGAAAATACAAAGATTATTTGTTAAAAGTATTAGGCTTTGACTATAATTTTACAGTGAAGCGTATTTTTTTCCTTGTCACACATCTTTATTTAAGTTAGTCTCTTTTATCAAATGTACATAGTTGTCTTACCTTAAGGTTTATTTCTGTAAATGAGCTTTCTTTTAAACCAGATTGTGAATTTTTGTAAGTAAATAAAACTTTTTCTTTGTCTGTGTTCTAACCCCCCCCCCAAAGTGCCAAAATTTGTACCCAAGAAAGTCAGTGTAGTTTAAGAAAATCTTTTCCCCCTGCGAAGATGAGCTTATACTTTTCTCATCTACATTGAAAGTGAACAGCGATGACTAGAACTGAATTACCCACAACCGTAGATGGGTCTCAATTGCATGGCAGACAACGTATGGTTCTCATATGGTCGGGATGATCCATCTACATTTTTAAAGAAGATCTTTCGCTTGTTCATCTGCATTTGAAAGTAGAAAACTAGTATTTCCTGGTTTCTCAATTTGCTGTTTAGCGATATAGCTTAAAATAGACATCTGTGGGGTTAGACTGATCCATGACAGTCTAATAGTGTTGGCCCAGCCTCTGTTGGCCCTGAATTGCGTAACTATTTTAAGCTGTGACCTTAAAAACTGACAGGGCATACTATACCCTCATAGCACTGAGTGCCACTTCTGTATTTCCAGGGCTGGACAGATCAGCTATAAATTTCTGTGCAGTTAAGGCTATCATTCTAATATTTTGGGAATTCTCATACCCACCTATACAAACTGCTAGCCTGCCTTGATTTATAGGATTTCATTAAAATAAATACCATTGTAGGAAAAAAAAATAAAATAAAACACAAATCCTGTATTTTTCTTATTTATTTTGAGCATTGCTTGTTTGAGTCATTAGATGATGACCATTATAAGATTTTGCTATTTTTAGGTGTTATTACACTGTTGCCTGATACTCTGATTGCCTTTGCCTGTGTTCTTGGCTCTTGTGTTAGGTTACTTATTTTCCCTCTTATTTCCTATTTTATCCATTTAGTAGTTAGTGTCCTTGGTTGCCAACTTTCACTTTGTCTTATTACTTACAACCTCTCAACATCGTATCTGTTTTTTGTGATTATTCCTTAATTCCTACTAAGTGTAGGCACAAAGTTAAGTTCCTAGAACAAAAGGGTGGTATAAGACACAGTGTTTGCTTTCTAAAAGCTTCTGTTCTAGTTGAGGAGACAGAATATTCATTAAAATTAAAGATAGTACATAGAAGTAATATGCAGTGGTATGTGCTAAAAGCAGACTGAATGGTAAAAGGTAGCAGTGTTGAAATTAGGAGCAGGAATAATGAGAGCCAGGGAAGAAATGAAAGGCTTTGTGAAGTTTAGGCATGAACTGATTCTTGAGGGAAAAGAAAGCACCCCCCCCCAAAAAAAACATGAATAAAGAAGGAAGGCATTATAGGCTCAAGAAACAACAAGTACAAAAGAGGAAGCTGGAATATGCTTTACATATTTAAGAAAGAATTGGTAGGCCATTTGAGTTAGTGGAGACTTTGAGGAAAATGATAGAAAATGAAGTTGGCAAGGTTGGTAAAAGTCTGAATTTAGAATGACAACGTCAGACCAAAGACATGACAAAGCATTGAAGGTGTGTGCGAATGTATGTATTTGTGGAGGGTTAGGGGAAGGGAAGTTTCATGTATAAAGTAGTGTTTTAGTTTTATTACCTAGCAGACACAGGAGATACAGGAAAGCTAGTTTTGGGACCATTGAGTTACTTCAGGTATCACTGATGGGAAATCTGAATTTGGGTGTAAAGCATGTGACTCAAGAGACTACGAAAACAATTGACAAGATTTAATTCAAGAATATAGAAAGGAAAAACAGCTTAAAGGTAATTCTTAAGATTTTGAGCCTAGTTCACTGTAGGAGTGATCCCACCATTAAAAGAAATGATATTGAGGGGCACCTGGGTGGCTCCGTGGGTTAAGGCCTCTGCCTTTGGCTTAGGTCATGATCTCAGGGTCCTGGGATCGAGCCCCGCATCGGGCTCTCTGCTCGGCAGGGAGCCTGCTTCCCCCTCTCCCTCTGCCTGCCTCTCTGCCTGCTTGTGATCTCTCTCTCTCTGTCAAATAAATAAATAAAATCTTTAAAAAAAAGTAAAATGATATTGAGAAAAAGAAGGCGATGAACCTGAATTTTTGTTTGTTAAGCTTGACATCCATTAGAGATGTCCAGTTTGTATTGGAGTGTGAATCTGAGAAGAGGGATCAGAGTCAGCATCTGGATTTGGAAGTCTTGTATGTACGGGTGGTAATAGAAATTATGGCAGTGTATGAAATTGATGAGGAAGTTAGTTTTGGGTTTAAAGTGCAGAAGGATGAGACCTAGCCTTAAGGTTACACTTAATCATTTGGGGACAAAAGGAAAATGTTGAGTCAAGAAAAGTGAAAACAGAGATAGGAAGAGAAC
>CM052887.1:45783957-45796588 GCA_028534135.1 Potos flavus
TCTTTCTTTCTTTCTTTCTTTCTTTCTTTCTTTCTTTCTTTCTTTTATTCTTTCAACATTTTGCCTAACTTCAGGTTAGTTAACATATAGTGAGTATTCATTTCAGGGGTAGAATTTAGTGTTTCGTCACTTGCATATGACACCCAGTACTCATTACAACAAGTGTCCTCATTAATGCCCATCACCCATTTACCCCATCACCCACCCCTTCCAGCAACCTTCAGTTTGTTCCTTATAGTTAAGGGTCTCTTATGGTTTACCTCCCTCACTGTTTTTTATCTTATCTCATTTTTCCTTCCCTTCCCCTATATTCATTTTGTTTCTTAAATTCCACATGTGAAGGATGCCTGAGGGGCTTAGTTGATTAGGCATCTGCCTTCGACTCAGGTCATGATCCCAGGATTCTGGGATCCAGTCCTACCTCAGGCTTCTTGCTCAGTAGGAAGCCTGCTTCTCCCTTTCCTCCACTCATGCTCGCTCTTTTTCTCTTTCTCTGCCTTTCTCGAATGATAAATAAAAATGTTAAAAAAAAATTCCACGTATGAGTGAGATCATATATATTTGTCTTTCTCTGACTGACTTATTTTGCTTTGCATAAATGGCAAGGTTTTATTCTTTTTGATGGCCAAGTAATATTCCATTGCATATACGTAACACATCTTGATACATTCTTCAGTCAATGGACGTTTGTGCTCTTTCCATATTTTGGCTATAGTGGATAATGCTGCTACAAACATTGGGGTGCATGTGCCCACTGTTTTTGTATCCTTTGAATAAATACCTAGTAGCATAATTGCTGGTTCATAGGGTAGTTCTGTATTTGACTTTTTGAGGAACCTTCATACTGTTTCCCAGAGTGGCTGCACCAGTTTGCATTCCCACCAACAGTGTGAGAGGGTTCCCCGGCACTGACCACATCTCAATAGCTAATAGCCACATGTGGCTAGAGGCTACAATATTGGACAGCCCTGATTCAGAATATTTTCATTCTTGTAGAAAGTTCTTTAGGATAGAACTACTTTATAAAATTGAGGGAATGCTACAGCAAAACTGAAAGCATTTATGTGAATGAATGGTGAAAATACTGACCTAGCAAGTATAGGATACATTTGGAAAAGTTTAATGAAAACAGGAAAAGGATAGTATCTTGGGAGCAGATAAAGGCTTTTTAAGGCTATCATTTATGTTTATTCATATAGTAAGTATTTATTGAGGGCCTACTATTTACCAAGTACTTTGCCTAGGTATAGATACCACAATGCTTAAGAAGTTACTAAGGAGTATATAGGCATATAATTGAAGCAGGAATGTTGGGGGTTAGAAATCAGATGAGTTATGATATACTGTGATAATGCTTTAAATGGCAGGACCCATCTTCTGTGAAAACATACAAGTGTTCTGTATGATCAGATGAGGGAATTTGTGAGGAAGGTTTCCTCGAGGAGGTGATTGATACAGGATAGCTCAGGTAGGATGACTAGAAATTAGCCTGGTTGGCAGAGAAATGATATTCCAGGCAAAAGGTCAGAGTCACGTAATAGCAAGATGTGATCAGGGAAGGGAACATAGTTTTATGTGTTCAGGCCAAGACTTCATGTGCGGTAGTCGTGGTGGCAGGCACCCCGTGGTAGATTCTTCCTTTGCCATGATGAGGAATTTAAATGGTATTCTGAAAGCAATGGGAAACCTTCAAAGGACCTTAAGAAGTAGAATATCATGGTCAGATTTACATTTTGGATTGCACAGTTTGGACATGGATGAGAAGAGGCTAATCTAGTTTCAAGGAGGTTGGTTGGTTCAGTAGGAACACAGGAGAGTGAAGGACTAGAGACTAAGAGAACAACGGAGTATGTTTTCTGAGGCAGTGATAGGAAATGACATTGTATTGTTTCCTGAGGCATTTCTGAGGAGAATTGCTACTTAATACGACAAAAGTTCAGAGAGGCAAGGGATTAGCAAAGGATGCCAAATGAAGTCAGGAGGGTTGCTGGATTGAGAGTGTGTGTCCAGTCACATGACAGTGGAACAAAGTGAGGATGAAGTTCAAGAGTATTGAGAGAGAAGATGGCAGAAGGTTAAATGATAGTGGTCAGAGAAGAGGCACTGCTGAACTTGAGTTCTTGGAGATGGAGTCTAATTGGTGACAAAGTTTGAGTTGGGGGCTCTGCTCATTGGGAGACATCTTGAGCATAGAACCGATTTTCCTTCCCAACCTGCTTTCCCTCCTGAGTTTCTTTGTCTCAGTTGAAGTGCTCATCCACTTTCTTGTGATCCAGACCAGAATTCTTACAGAGTGATTCGATCTTCATAACAGTGATTTTAAATGAAATTTTTAGTTTTAGGTCTGAATCCTGCAGTTAGACCTTGATTCAAGTCTTGATTTTGCCGCTTAAATCTTGATCAAGTGTTTTCTCTAGATATGAGTGTCATCTGTAAAATGGCGATAATCAACGTTGCTTTAGTGGGATAATGTATGTAAAGTGCTTTTGTACAGTGCTTAGAACACAGAAAAGTTTTCAGTAAGTGTTAGCAGCTATTTATTATTATTATTATTATTATTATTATTATTCTATCTAGTTCTTTCTTTTCTTGTCAGTGTTCTTTTTCAGGGCCTCATTATCTAGAAGGTAGAATAGCTTCTTAACTGGCTTCTCTGCCTCTAGCTTTTCTGTCACATACTTGACATAGTTTTCCTAAAACCCAGACTTGATCATGTACTCCTTTTCCCTTCCTCAGAACCTTCTTAGGTTTACAGTTGTAGACTTTTCAAGTTATTAAACTTTTATACATTTCATTTTCAAGAAGTGGAAGAGCATAATGTGGAATAAAGTTTGTGATAGAGGCTATTATATCAGTTCAGGACTATCTGTGGTAACTCAATTTACCTCTGAAGAACTGAAACAAGCTTCAAATCTTTAAAAACTATGAAAATTCCATGTAGAAGTAGTCAAATTTTCCTTTGATTTTTTTTTTTTTTCCTTCCACTTTCTTAAGTGGGTATGGTTCAATAAAGAATGAATGGGATGCTAGGAAATTGGATTTTTTTTCTTAATATTGCAATTTTAAAGGAAATCTTCAGATCCTTCTGGGTTAATGATTTGCCTCTTGGGAAGGGTTTCTGTAACTAAACTTTTCCCTATGTAGACAGAGTTGAGAAGTTGACCTTTAATTTGGATTAAGGCCAGAATAAATAGAAATAAGTAGGAGTTGAAGACAAGTGTATGTCTTTGTTTTGACTGAGCTTTTCTCCCCAACTCCTACCTTATTCATCTGTGTATTCCTCACCTATGGGAGGCACTCAATAAACACTTATTATAGTAAGTGGAACTGAATACATGGAGTGGAGCTGCTTTTTATGTTGGATTATTTGTGTGTCAACCTTCTAAATTATGAAGAGGGAAGATACAAATTGAGTCCTTTCGCTTGTGTGCCAGTTATTAATTTGTAACCCTAAGAGCTGCCTAATATTCTATAATCAAGTAGTTTTAGAAAAAAATGTGATTTTTTTGGAAAATGTGAATTTTTATTACAAACTAACTTCAGATATTTTTATCATTAAAAAATCATTATCGGGGGTGCTTGGGTGGCTCAGTGGGTTAAAGCCTCTGCCTTTGGCTCAGGTCATGATCCCAGGGTCCTGGGATCGAGCCCTGCATCGGGCTCTCTGCTCAGCAGGGAGCCTGCTTCCCCCTTTCTCTCTGCCTGCCTCTCTGCCTACTTGTGATCTCTCTCTCTCTGTCAAATAAATAAATAAAATCTTTAAAAGAAAAATCATTATCGGTGGTAGATTATAGGAACAGTACTGCTACAAGTTAAATATAAGAAAATACATAAGGTATTCTGTGGAACATGGGCTTTAGGAAATGAGTGGGACACACTTAAATACTTAAATTTGTTTAAAAGCCGGTGTCATATTTTTTAAATTAGGCATTTAGGGAGGTCTGTTAACTTTCTCGTGACACTAGGGTATCAGTAGTCCCTGCGGCATTAATTGGGGGTCTTTACCATTGTTTTCCCAGAGTTCTTATATAGGTGCATTGAATCCTTATGACTCAATATGTATTTTGTATGTTTCTGCATAATTTGCAAACTATTTATTTTTGGTCATATAAACTTTAAAAGTTGTCAGCCTGCTTTTAAACTAATTTATTATTGCATTATTGAAGAGTTTGTGTGTGTGCATATGCATGTAATTATTGGTAGTTAAGATGATTAGGTACTTTTCCTCTTTTAGAGTATGGCTTCCTAAAGTGTTCTGTGATAGAGTCAAAATAGTCTATGATTTAGTTTTTGCAGCTTTGAAATTTCAGGACTGGTTTTCAGGTTCAGATCCTAGAGAAATTGATTTATAAGATAGGATTGACAAGAGGCTGACTTATAAAGTAGAATACTGTTTTTTCTTTCTAATATAAGCTAAGAGATAAATCTCTCCAATTACTGGAATGCTGTTAATCTAGTCCTGGTGTCAAGGTACCTGAGAAACCAAGTAATAATCAGAATTAATTGGTGAGCATGGAATCAGAGTATTAGGGGGTAGATAGTCTCTTGGAGTAATAACCTGACTCAGCAGGTTATGTGTGAGATAGTGGAAGTGCTTAACACAGTGCCTGATGTGGTTATGATTTTCCTTGGGATTGAGGCTATATCCATCTTTCTACATCTAGTAATTGGAATATTGTTGCCTTCCAGTTAGTGTCTTTTTTTAATATGATTGTGCTCGATAAATAGTGATTCTTCTAACTGGGTTTTCCCATATTCTAAACCAAACATTAAAAATATCATTAGATTCCCTCAAGAAGACCATCGTAAAATTAAACTTTAGTTATAATGCTGCATATGAAATTCTGTAGGAAAAATTATTTTCACATTGACTGTTTTAATGTTTCTTCTTGTCATAAGCAGTTTTACATGCTGATTTTTTTTTAGCAGTGTCCTCAAATCTTGGTGTGACATTTCTGGGAAATATACAATCTCCTGTGATGACTGGGCTGCTTTTATTTATTGAGGTATAGTTGACACACAATGTTATATTAGTTTCAGGTATACAACAAGGTGATTCCTACAGCTCTCTAGATAACTCTATACATTATGCTATGCTCACTACAACTATAGCTACCATCTGTCACCATACAACGCTGTTACAATGCCATTGACCATATTCCCTATGCTCTACCTTTCATCCCCGTGACTTATTTTATAACTGGAACCCTCTACCGCCCACTCTCCTTCAACCATTTTGCCTATCTCTCCATCCCTCTCCCTTCTGGCAACAATCAGTTTGTTCTCCGTATTCATGGATACACTGTTTTTTTTTCTTAGCATTTTAGATAGATCTCGAAATCAAATCATAGCCATCTCAAACTATATCAATACAGTGGGTTTTGAGCAGCCTTAGCTGTGAGTTTTAGCAGTTTCCTGGGTGAACTTTTGCCAGTGTGTGTCTAGTTGGGTTTTGTTTCTTTTTAATACTTCTCTGTTTATATCTTATTCATGTTGTTTGGAAAGACATTGATCTCCAAAACAGAAAGTAGAAAGAAAATATTAGAGTTTATTTTACTAATCAAGTAACTGCAAATGTCTGCTTCTTGTGTTATAGTATAATATATGCATAGATATGAACTTATTATATTCATGTAATTAATAAATAGATTATAAAGTTAAGGTATTTTTACTCTTGGGGTTATATAGTAAAGAAAGTTTGGAGTACACTGGTGTTTGTTTTCTTAAAATCAGCATTCTGTGTGCTTGCTTCTTAATTCTGCCTAGATGTCCCTCCTAAGTGTATCTATTCTGTTAGGTATATGTTAGTTCTTCCTTAAACTTTCTTGAATTTGATAGGTATCAAATCATTCATGAAGTTCAGGCTACATTTTCAAAAAAGTCCACATCTGCTCTTCATGGCCCATATCTGCTCTTCGTGAAAAATGGCAACTTCTCTGGGACTTGAAATGGGAAGAAAAAAGCTTAAGTGCTACCTACTTCCCCTCATCAGTAGCAGATTCTAAGGGACTGGAATTGCCTTTCCTTCCTGGTTCAAGGCTCAACAGAGCAGCATCTTGAAGAATCAGAACTGATAGGCAGGTTTTGCCTGTGTATACCTCTGAGATATTTGCTCTAGAAATGCACCCTGCTGTCTATTAGGCATTGTTGAATTTCTGATCCTTAATTTTAAGAGATGTTTGGCCTGTAAATCAAGCTTGACCTAGTCACTTTTTAAATAAAAGATAATGAAAACCCCACATCTTGAATTTATGCATATTTTTGGTCAAAGCAACTTTCCTATCTAAACTAAGTAAAGGTCATATTAGCACATTGATTTAATCATGTCTATAGTGTAATGTAGAAGATACAATAGATCTTCTACAGGTCTTATTTAAAAATGATGAATAGAACTTCATATTCCGTTCCATTCAGAGCAGTTGGCAGTGTTGTATCTGTAATGTGGATTTGAATCCATTAATTTCCTACTTAAAACCATTTATAACCCTGTTGCCTCCAAAGGCCAAATAATACCCGTGGTTCCTAGGGAGGATGGCATAGCCTGTAGAAGAGTGGAGGGCTCTGGATTTAGGCTGACCTAGGTTCATACTTTGGCCTTTGCTATGTGACAGTGAAGTTTATATAACCTCTCAAAGCTTTAGGAGAGAGCATTAGATGACAAAGTTAAGTGTAAACTAGTTGGGTACAGTTCTGGCCATTTAATAAATTCAGTAAACATAAGTAATTATTATATGGCAGGTATTGTCTGAATTGTCTGAAATGGGAGGGATGGGCATGATACCTTAATAAGAACCCACTCCTCAACTATCCCCAAAAGTTACTGCTTTAAGAAATTGAATAAGGTCCTTCTTGATCTGTCCCTCCACCTCTGTCTTTAGCTCCTCACTTCTTTGTACTTTAATCTGTGGCAGTATGTTGTCTCAGCGTTATGCCTTTAAATATATTCTTCCTGTGGCCTTCCTATTTGCCTTTACTCTCCATCAGTTAGTGGTTTCTTCTCTTCCATGAAGCCTTCATGTTTCTTCTTGACAGTTAATTGCTTTCTTCTGTACTACTTAAGCATCTTATGCTTTTTGTTGTTGTTGTACATATCATAATTACTTGCTTGTGTCCCCTACAGGTGAGAGTTTCAGGTCAGATCTTATTTACCCAGCAATGTTAAGCACACAGCGGGTACTCAGGAAATGTTTGTTGAATGAGTAAATCTTACTTGTACTCTAAGGTCTCATTCAAAGATCTAAGACTTACAAAAATCTAAATGGCTGTTATTAGTTATTTGTAATTTCAAATGTGTTGTTGGAGTTAACATTTCTCTTGAGTGTTAATCTTATTGAGTGCTAAGTGTGTTACATATATTATCTTAGTTAATTCCCACCACTCCAAGGTCCTCAAAAAAAGAAACTGTAGAGAGAATTAGAATTCAAAGACAAGCCTGTCTGACTCCAAAGCTTTGTTAAATTTATATGCTCTGCTAAACTGTCTGTTGTGCCTACTCAGAAACTCAATATTGGTTTAAAAATTGTACATGTTCCATGATGTGTAAATAGTCTCGGAAGTCATTGGCTAATATGGTTCATCTTCATTGAAAGAATGCAGAGAGCACTAAGTTATTTCTTAATATTCTCAAGTTATAGTTCTTCTGTAAAAAACACTTGTTACAGCTCTTTGAATAAAGTAAAGAAGTATTTTATAATTAATGAGCATAATTTCCAAACTTAGGATATTATTCTTTGTATTGCCACTGTAATACAGAATCTATCCAAGTCATTTCTCAAAGCTGTCAAAGCCCATTCCCAAATTTATATTACTGTCTTTGTAAAGGCTTTGATTAAGTCATGTAGTTTCTGTTTGTTTGGTTTTTTTTAGTGGAGACTCGTGTAGTTTTTTATAGTTTTTATGGGTATCATACAAATGTACCGTATTTTAATTTTTTGTAATTTCAATTTTGGTTATAGTTGTTTATAAAGATATGAATATATGAGGGCCACAATGTTAGTTATTTGGGAGCTCAGTTTAATTAGAATTTCTTAACCTCAGCACTATTGACATTTTAGGCCAGATATTCTTTGATTTGCGGGTTTGTCCTGTATATGGTAAATTGTTTAGCAGCATCCCTGGCCTCTACTCACTAAATACCAGTAATAATCCACCAAGTTGCAACAACCAAAAATATCTCCAGACATTGCCAAATATCCCCTAGAAGACAGAATTATCTCCAATGGAGAGCCACTATCTTGAAAAGATTTAGAACCAGGGCACCTGGGTGGCTCAGTTGGTTAAGCAACTGCCTTCGGCTCACGTCATGATCCTGGAGTCCCAGGATCGAGTCCCGCATCGGGCTCTCAGCTCCGTGGGGAGTCTGCTTCTCCCTCTGACCTTCTCCCCTCTCATGCTCTCACTCTGTCTCTCAAATAAATAAATAAAATTAAAAAAAAAAAAACTGTCTTAAAAAAAAGATTTAGAACCAAAAAAAGTATACTTTTTTTTCTAGTTACCCCTGCTTAGAACAGTTTTATTGAGGTATGATTCATATAGAAGACAGCCAGTTAAAGACTACATTCACTGGGTTTTAGTATATTTACAGAGTTGTGCAACCATCACCACAGTCTAATTTTAGGACATTTTCCTAACCTCATAAAGAAACCTCAGGCATATTAGCAGTCACTTCCCATTTCTCCCTCCTCTCCTCCAGCCCTAGACATACCTGGTTTTCTTTTTATGTTTAGGTATATACACTCTCGTTGTCTGTGTTAAGTCATTATAAAGCATACCAACTTCTATTTCAGAGTATATTTATTGAAAATCATTTGAAATGTACAGAGACTTCTATTCTTTCCTATGTATACCTTTAGAAGCCCTTAGATTTGTTTAGGTGGACTCCAAGTTTAATCTCTAGATTAAACCTAAACAGGCCGAGTTGAGAATCATTTTAGTATTATTCAGAAAAGTAAGAAATCTCCCTGGCCCTCCATGGCAAGTTTTATGTTACAGAAATAAACAGTTTTGTTTTTTTCTTATCAGTTCTAGTAGATAAGCATGATTTCAGGTCTATATATATGAAACTATATTTCATATATGTTATGAAACATATTTAGGTATATGAAACACATATACCTAAAATAACATCATGAACCTGTTGCTTCACTATTATTAAGTAGATTATTTTCAGAATAGTTGTAGAATTATTTTTTGAATTGGTAGTTGGGCTTAATTTTTTAAAAATATAGATAGTTCCCTTTGTTTTTCAAATTTGCAGGTCTATTTTACCTACACAGAAATGTTACCTGGTACTCACTTTGAGAAAAAAAATATGTAAAACATTTTTTTCCCATAAGAAGTAAGGGCCAGTTGGATTACTTTGAGTCTATTTCTTATTAGCAATGTGGAAATATTAATAACTGCCCTACTTAACTCAAAGGATTGGTAGGAAATGCTAAAAGAATCAAATCAGTAATAGTTGAAGTAAGTGGACGGTAACATTGTACCTTCATTTTTTGTTATTTCTACTTGTCCCTCATGTTCCTATTACTTTTAAATGTTATTAAAGGGTCATAATTTTTTAAAATGTCATTTATAGCCGACTTCACAGGGGTCAACCAAGCCATATATCCTTTCGTTTTCATGTCTATGGTTACAATTTATGTAAAATATTTTCAACAAATAAGACAAAGATTCCTTAATAAATAGAACTATACAAAAGGAGAGTCCAAGTAGACAAATGGCAAAGGATATGAACACTTAATTCAGAAAGAGTATTCAAATGGCCAGTAAACATTTCAACTCCATTAGGAATTTTTAAAAATGCAGATAAAAGCAATAATGAAATGCCATATTGGGTTTATGAATTACCAGCTCTTTTTCCTTTTAAGATAAATCTTTAATTATGTTAGTAATACATGGAAACATTGTTCTTGTTTTAAAAAAGTACATCTAGTATAAGTAAAGCCAAAAAAGCTCCTGCTGATTACATTCCATTTTTCAGATCCCCTTTTTGAAGTAAGCACTCTTAATCAGTTTGTTATATGTCCTTTCAGACCTTTTCTCATTTATTTATTACATGTGAATATTATTATAGGAAATCTATAATGCTTGTAATGTAATCATCAGGAACTTTGATTGTTTTACTCAGTCATATTTTTTATAGGTCTGTCTTAGGTTTGTATGTAAAGATTTTTCTCATTCTTTTTAACTACTACACAACATTGCTGTTGTATAACTATTTTACAGTTTTTCAAGTATTCCCCAATTCATAACTATTTAGGGAATTTCTGATTTTGTACTATTCTGAACACTGATACAATGCATTCATGTTTTCATAGTCTTTGGAAAAAGTAAAGTTAAGCAGAACAGGATTGCTGGGGAGGGAAGGCCGTAACTGTTATAGATAGAGCACTCTGGGTATAGGACACTTTGAGAAGGTGATATTAGAATAAGGACTTGAAAGAAGTAAGAAGGTTGAACATACATGTTGAGGGAAAACCGTTCTAGGTGGAAAGAACAGAGTTGAAGGGCCCTAAATTGGAATTACGCCTAGTGTGTTCAAGGGATGGTAAGGAGGCCAGCATGGTTAAAGTTCAGTGAGCCAGAGGATGAGATTAAAGAGGTGATGGGTGGCCAATTTATATATAGGACTTTGTAGGTGATTATAAGGCCTTTGGCATTTACTCTGAATACAGTAGCATGCCCTGTAGGATTTTAGGCAGAGAAGCAACACTATCTTTCTGGGAACTACGTTAAGAATGAATTTATAGAGTAGGGCAGTGGTGGCAGTTAACAATTTCGGTAGTCAAGCAGGAGAAAAGCTTGGATTAACTTTAGCTTAGACTACGATGCAAGTAGTGGAAGCTGCAAGTAGTGGAAGCTGCAAGTAGTGGAGCGGGTGAAGTGCTCGGATCCTAGATCTGTTTTGAAGGAGCACTTAGCAGGGTAGGGAATAAAGTATGAGAGAAAGACAGGAATCAAGAATAACGATTATTCCACTGATTTTGATCTAAGCAAAGGTGGAGATACACAGGTGAAGTTGTATCTTTGTCTTAAGAATACAAAATTCTGATAATGATCAAATTTATCAATATTTTCCTTTGGAATCTTGTTTAAGAAAACCTTGTAGTTCTTCTGTATTTTCTTCTAATATTTTTGTTTGTAGTTTTGTTTTGCCTTTGCATGTAGTTGTGTGTTATTTTTTTTATTCTGTTTTCAGTTTACTTTTGTGAATGGTGTCAGATTGAGATCTGAACTTTCTCACCCCACCCCCACCCACAGAGCACACCCAGATAGCCAGTAGTCCCAAGCCAAAATAAATCATTTTCTTCTTTTCCCTCTGATTTAAGATATCATTTTTATCATATATTAAAACCTCATGTAGACTTGAATCTATTTTAGACCCTGTATTCTAGTTGCTAATTCTCTAAGCCAGTATTACATTGTTTTTAATTACTATAGCTTTGTAATATATTTTTATTCTGTTTTACTTTTTGAGAATCATCTTGCCTGATCTTTCACATGTTGAATCAGATAGTAGTGTTTTGTGGAAAATTTATTAATTTAATTTATTATTGTGTTCATATGAGTTGATTTTAGAAAAATTAACGCATTTATAATAAGGATTCTTTCTCTGTAAGAACACAGAGTTCTTTTATTCAGGTCTTACTTTATGTCCTTTATGTTTTCTTCCTCGAGACTTGCACATCTTTTTTTTTTTAATTTATTTAAATTCAGTTAATTAACATATGATATATTAATAGTTTCAGAGATAGAGTTCAGTGATTCATCAGTTACATATAACACCCAGTACTCATTACATCCCGTGCCCTCCTTTAATGCCCATCACCCAGTTACCCCATCCTGCTACTCTCTCCCCTCCAGCAACCCTCAGTTTGTTTCCTATGGCTAAGAGTCTCTTATGGTTTGCCTCCCTATTTTCATCTTATTTTATTTTTCCTTCCCTTCCCTTATGTTCATCTGTTTTGTGTCTTAAATTCCACATGTAAGTGAAATCATATGGTATTTGTCTTTCTCTGATTTACTTCACTTAGCATAATGCTCTATATTTCCATTGCGGTCATTGCAAATGACAAGATTCATTCTTTTTGATGGCTGAGTAATATTCCATTACACACACACACACACACACACACACAAACAAACACATCTTTATCCATTCATCTGTCGATGGACATCTGGACTCTTTCTATAGTTTGGCTGTTGTGGACATTGCTGCTGTAAACATTGGGGTGCAGGTGCCACTTTGGATCGCTACATTTGTATCTTTGGGATAAATACCCAGTAGTACAATTGCTGGGTCATAGGGTAGCTCTATTTTTAGCTTTTTGAGGAACCTCCATTCTGTTTTCCAGAGTGGCTGCATCAGCTTGCATTCCCACCAACAATGTAACAATGTTCCCCTTTCTCCGCATGAGACTTGCACATTTCTTTTTTTTTTTTTTAAAGATTTTATTTATTTATTTGAGAGAGAGAGAGATCACAAGTAGGCAGAGAGGCAGGCAGAGAGAGAGGGGGAAGCAGGCTCCCTGCTGAGCAGAGAGCCCGACGTGGGGCTCGATCCCAGGACCCTGAGATCATGACCTGAGCCGAAGGCAGAGGCTTTAACCCACTGAGCCACCCAGGCGCC